>JBBMEG010000009.1:980322-994421 GCA_037832605.1 Cyclanthera cordifolia | reverse complement strand
AAATAGCTTTGAATTAATTTGGGGACTAATTCTTGGATCGTTAGAACTACCGACCCTTACCCCATCACAACCAAATTAACCACTCCATAAACCACTTTTATCAACAAAGTCTTTCACCGATCGAACCAGAGTGAAACTGTCCCTACCATGTCTAAAGAGACTCCACCAGTCACGGACAAAGCTAAACTAACAGTCCCATAATCCTGAAGCGAAACACATGATAGTAAAGATAAATACAAGAGTGAAATAAAAGAGAAAGCAAATACAATATGAACCAAACACAAACAACAATAAACAAATCCAACAAAAAGGGAAAGGAAGAAGGACAAACTCGAAACAAGTCAGAACGAAGGAGAAGAAGAACACGTCCAAGTATAACAATGCGTACTCCATATTGATAATAAATATATAAGCAATATACTCTATATATAATACGAAATGTTTCTTAATGATACATTTTAATCATACCTTTGTTTTCGCATTATTGCAAATAAAAAAGTGGTTGCTATATTTACAATTGTTAATTAATTTTGTTTCCTATATTTGCCAAGTGGTCCTTTACAATATCATATTTTTATATATTTTATATTATTACTTTTATTATATATATATATATATATATATATATATATATATATATATATAGTATTTAAGCTAATTTATTTATATACTAACTATTTTAATCCTATAACCATATTAATTTTTAGGTACATAGTTAACATAATTTCAAACTATAACTATATAGTTTCTTTTAAGTTTTTTTTTTTTTTTGTCAAATAGGCTTATTAGTGTGACGAACAATTTTATGATCGCGAAGTTATAAATTTGAATATTCATATTCACAACGTTGTTCAAAATCTAATAGAAATAACAATACTTATTCACAGTGTAATATTTTATCATTTATAAAAGTTAAAACCTCAATTTGATAATGAAAAAAACAAATTGAGACAAAAGTTTTGTTTAATACTATAAATGTTAAGACGTGATAATTAATTTCAACTTTCAATAAACAACGTTTAAAAAAAAAAACTTTAACAAATAAAAGAAGTGCAAACCAAATAACACTTTTATTCTTACTTACAAAATTTAAGACAAAACTCATACCATCGATGAAATATAAAGTTCTCAAACTAAAAGAGTTAACTTGAATATTTTTTTTTTATAATAAGATAGATACTCATATAGAAAAATGAGATTTTTGTCACTGTTTTTTTAGATGTCGAACTAAAAGAAGAATAATCCGATTCTACATCTCCAAAAGTTGAAGCTGACGAAAATATATTATACAATATATAAATTAATTTTATTTTAGCAACCGGAGTTACTCATTTCATCGTTAATTTATCTTAAATAATTTTCAAAATTTCAAAATATTATATATATATAAGGAGAAAAATTAATTCAAAAAGTATATAGTAAAGATGGGTTTTTTTCCAATGGAAAAGTACAAGGGTCAAATGTATATACATATGACTGAAGGTGTAATGTTGATATTTAAGGGAAAAGTAAGTAATTGATTGATGAATAGTAGCACCCAACATAGAACTCCAAAAAGGAAAAATAAATAAATAAATAATAATAGTAATAAGAAAAAGAAAGAAAACCCATCATTTTAGGGATTAAGGATTTTTTTTTTTTATTTTTTTGGGCTCAATTTACAGTCGAGAGAGAGAAAGAAATTCCAGATTTGGATTTGAAGCTGACTTTCTGAAACGGCGAAGCAGATCTTCGCTCTTGCTATTGGCTGTTTCCACTTTCTCGCAGACAGCTAAACAGAGCCCACAACAATCAGAATACTCAACCGCAAACAATCCACAATTATGCATCACTCCAATTCATTTCCAAGTTTTCCACTCTGATTTTCACTCCAGATCAGCCCCCTTTCCGATTTCCCTCTTGTTTCAGCTTTGATTTTCCCTGTTTCTGCTTTCATCGATCGCTTTCTTTGATGGGGTTTTCTTGCTTTCTACTTCTTGGTATATTATTCTCTATCGTTTTATGCTGCTTTTTTTTTTTTTGTTGGTTTGCGTTTTGGGTTTTGTTAATTAGGCTGTTTGGTTTGTGGGGTTTCGTTTTTTCAATTGCTTGTTTACTTTGCAATTTATGTGTCTACTGTTTTTTGCTGGATTTGTAGTGAGAAAATCTATGACTGAACTGCTTCTGTTGGTTGCTATGGTGGGAGATGATTCTTAGAATTGAGAAATGGGGTGTTTGGTTAGCCGTGAAGCGTCTGCTAGAAGTGTAGAACCCCCTGTTGATAATGGGAAGAGGAATCAAATTACCGAGTCTCGTGTTCAAGTCGAGCGTGTCGTGGAAACAGAAATAGAGCATGTTAATGCTAATGTAGAGGAGCATGTAAATGTGAGTAAGGAGGTAGAGCAGAAGGCTGATGGGGGTCAGGATCGCCCACGAGCGGAGCGGAGAAAGTCGAGGAAGGTTCCGAGGCCTTCCAACTTACCAAACCAATCCCAGGGTGAGCAAGTTGCTGCTGGATGGCCATCTTGGCTCACAGCAGTTTGTGGGGAGGCTCTCAATGGTTGGATTCCAAGGAAGGCTGATACATTTGAAAAAATTGATAAGGTGGGCAATTAACCAAGTAACTTTAGGTGTAGTTTCAGTTTGATTTAATGTGTAATATGATCCTCCTGTAACGCATTCTTTTCTGTGTTATTTTTTATTTTACATACACTACACTAAGAACTTATTTTGAATGACTTTCTAAGTTTTTAAACGAGTGTTAATAAGCAATTGGAAAGTTATTCCAAATAGGCCCTAACTTACATGCTTCTAACATAACTCTTTTGGTGTTAGATTGGACAAGGAACATATAGCAACGTGTATAAAGCTAAAGATATACTTACAGGTAAAATTGTTGCACTGAAGAAGGTTCGATTTGACAATCTGGAACCGGAAAGTGTGAAATTTATGGCTAGAGAGATTCTCATCCTTAGGAGATTAAATCATAATAATGTTGTGAAATTGGAGGGCTTGGTTACATCGCGGATGTCTTGTAGTTTATACTTGGTGTTTGAGTACATGGAACATGATTTAGCTGGTCTTGCTGCAAATCCAACGATCAAGTTTACAGAATCTCAGGTTTGCATATTGTTTCTTTCCCCAGTCTCCAAACTGATCATTGGTGCAGTTGTTTCAGAAAATCAAAAGCTGAACAATAATTCTTTTGGTGCAAATCTATTTGTAGGTTAAATGTTTCATGCAACAACTGCTATCTGGACTGGAACACTGTCACAATCGTCGTGTGCTTCACCGTGACATTAAAGGATCTAATCTTCTCATTGATAGTGAGGGAGTGCTTAAAATTGCTGACTTTGGATTGGCTTCTATCTTTGATCCTAATCACAAGCACCCAATGACTAGTCGGGTAGTTACCTTATGGTATCGACCTCCTGAACTTCTTCTTGGAGCAACTGATTATGGAGTAGGTGTGGACCTCTGGAGTGCTGGGTGTATACTGGCTGAATTACTAGCTGGGAGGCCAATTATGCCTGGCCGTACAGAGGTAATTGTTTTATTTCCCCTGTTTTGCTTCATAGCTCAGACTTCCATTTTCATCATGTGAAATAAGTAGTAAGTTTGCTCACTATCTCTAGTGCAATTAATTGCTCTCAATGGCTTTAGGATAGGACATCTGGTATTCATATGGATAATTTTTTTAATGCTAATGTTGTTCGAGTTTAATCTTCACTGTCAAGCATTTCTTTATCTAAGTTCTATTTTTCTTGGACCCACAAAATATTTAATTATGTTTTTGTTTAATTTGGTAACTTTCCATTTTTATCATGTGAAATAAGTAGTAAATTTGCTCACTTTCTTTAGTGCATGTATTTACTCTCAATGACTTCACGACACATCTGGTATTCATGTGGATAATTTTTAACGCCAATGTTGTTTGAGTTCTAATCTTCACTTTCAAGCATTTCTTTGTCCAAGTACTACTTTATTGGGCGTACAAAATTTTTCATTATGTTCTTGTTTAATTTGGTAACATCTAGGATGTTTGGTTCAAGGACATGCATTTAAATTAACTTTTGTTGGAAAATCATGCTCACAAACTGTGTTGCAAGTATAAGTTACTCAGATCAAAGTTTTAAGAAATTCTTGTTGATAGAATGTCTTGTTAAAATATATACGCATATATGCGTGAGTGTCTAAGCTAGCTTACTTGTACTCTTGAATATTTTTATGGGACATACTGTCTGATCCTACACATTTGGATGTCAAGAAATTCTGTAACCAATTATTTCCTAGGTAGGTTAAGTGACCACCATGAACCTTCGAAATATGTAGTTTTGTAAATATCCTCTTAGACTTTTTTTTTTGGTGAAGCTTTTTTTTTTGTCCTGGAATTGTTGGTTCTGTTGTTGGTTCTGTTGTTGGTTGTTCACTTTCTTGTTAAAAACGTTTTAGTTATTAATCTGTGTTAGGAGTATAATATTGAAATATTAAATTTGAGCTTATGTTTGCCTGCCTGTGTTTTTTTTTTGTTTTTTTTATAAGAAATGAAAAAAAATTCATTTGTCAGTGAAAGTGTTATATATACCTATTGACACCTGGGATAGTAGAAATATTGGTGAGAAACGCAGTTGAAGCTGTTGGACAAAGATCAATGCGGAGGATAAACAAAAAACAAAGTATTTGATAAAACAAGTCCCTCGATGAAGTAGATGCAAATGACATGCTTTTGCTGATGAGGATAAACTCCTTGACAATAGATGAGTCATTGATGTCGAACCCCTCTCATGCACGACGAAG
This sequence comes from Cyclanthera cordifolia, assembly GCA_037832605.1. Classification (NCBI taxonomy): domain Eukaryota; kingdom Viridiplantae; phylum Streptophyta; class Magnoliopsida; order Cucurbitales; family Cucurbitaceae; genus Cyclanthera; species Cyclanthera cordifolia. Next base: position 989,645 of record JBBMEG010000009.1, on the reverse strand, counting down.
GTAAAGCAGATTGGGGTTGCAAATGGCCAGAACAACATTGCAGTAGGTGTCAACAAAGGCAAGACAGGGTCACGATGACGACTATGTGTGAAGAGCGTCGGATGAAGATAAGGTGACAAATGTTGGTGGAGACACGGGTTCGAGGAGAAAATAGTGTTGATACAGTTTAACTAGAGTAGATCAATGCTTGAGGCATTAGAAGAGAGGAAGGAAAGTCATTGCACATATCTTCGGGGTAGTTTCCACTGCAACACTAGAGTGGAGAAGAAGATCGAGAACAACCCGATGCCAGAAAGTCATGCACAATTAAGGCTGAAAATTCTAGCATCGGACACTTGGAATGAAGAGAAACTCTGATAGGTGAAAAGGAAGAGCATAGGTGGATTCACTCTCCAAGTCTCCGCCCTAAGGAGTCGCATCAGAGAAATACGAAGTATGGCCAGAAGAAGAGAAAGAGTGTTGAGAGAATGAGTGAAGTGGAAAAGTGCCCTGAGGTAAGCTTTAGTGCCTGGAAGAGAGAGATCAGGGAAGTGTAAACAAGAAGATGGCCAAAGAATGGTGGAATAGATCGATAGAAGAGGAACCTCTCTTCCTCCTCTAGCGCTAGAGGCAGCGCTAGAGAAGTAAAGAAAAATGAGAAAGGGTTAGGGTTTTACTCAGAGAGTTAGAGAGAGAATGAGTATCCTTTGTTTGCATGCACTTACTACAATTCCTACAATAGTTTTATGTTCTTATGGTCACCGTCTCTAGATGTATCGTGCAATTATACCTTTCGGGTTGTGACACACTAAACTTGAAGAATCATGGAAGCAATATATATTAGCTGCTCTGTCTTGATTAATCTAAATAACAAAAATCACAAATCTAGAGTATCTCTGCTGCTCAATTTCATAATCAACTTTAGAAATGAACGCACGGAAAGTTCAAAATTAACATAAATTGGAATTTGAAGAAGGAAATGTGACATACTGAAATGTTCTCTCTTACTGCTTCCTGAAAAGACGCACCCTCACTAAATTACTACCTATTTAATCACTATTTGGATAAAAAGAAAACATTTTGATTACTTTGTATTGTTATTAACATGCAACAATCTCAGTAATTTATCCAATCATACTCATTGTTTTAACTAGATTACTTTTTGTGCTATTATGGCTCCTATAGGCGTTGAGTGGAAAAGCATAAATAACGCTTTCCATGGGTCATTTTAGTGATAGTACCCCTTCTCTTTGTTTGTGTACCTTTCCTTATGGTGCACGAGTCCGTTACCATCACTCTATTGGCTTTGGGTTAGTGCTAGGTCACCTTAGAAAATGTTCACGAGCCTTTCAATGTTATATAGGTGTTTTTTTTCACATTGTTAAACATGGTTTAGGTATCTATGCCGCACCGATAGCTTTGGCCTAGATTCTTGTGTACTATCATTTTAGTCATTGAATAAAATTTCCAAATCTAAAAGAGTCATCCCCTCTTTTTATTATAAATAAACATCTCAATATAGTTCAGAAACACTGCATGGTTTAAACTAGGTTGTGCTCGTCTTTTCTTAACTTGAATCTTCCTATCATTTATGTTTGATGATTACTATTGCTCAACCCAGGTAGAGCAGCTACACAAAATATACAAGCTATGTGGGTCCCCTTCAGATGAATATTGGAAAAGAGCAAAACTGCCAAATGCAACCTTATTTAAGCCCAGAGACCCTTATAAAAGATGTATAAAGGAGACATTTAAAGATTTCCCGCCATCTTCTCTGCCCCTTATAGAAACGCTTCTTGCAATTGATCCAGCAGAACGAAAGACAGCAACGGATGCATTAAATAGCGAGGTGAGCTACAAATTCATCAGAATACATCTCAGTTATGATTTTCACTTAATTGAATTGATGTGATTTCATTTACTGTATACACCAATCTTCCCACTGTGTATCTTATTAGATATTACGAGATTCTATCTCAAAATCAATTGACAATAAGTGGAGTAACCCATTTATCTTATAAATATTAGAAGACCTCCACGCCTTTCCAAGGTTGGATCCTCAACATATGACAACATGGTGTCGCTTTGGGTTCGCCAGGATTGAACCAAATACTCGTTTGAGTCTAATGGACTATGATACCATATTAGATAACATGATGTTCCATGTCAAAACTAATTGACAATGAGTGGAATAATTCGTTTATCTTATAAATACTAGAAGGTCCCCTCATCTTTTTAAGGTTGGATCCTTCTATCAATCAAAATCAAACTAAATGTTCCCGCTTCATATGCCTTTTCTCGTTTGGTGTCATTAAGACCATGTATTTTGTCCTTTTATTTCATGGAGAATGAGGACTCTATAGTCTACATGAAAATATTGGTTATTTCTAAAGTCCTTTAACTAAGTTTCTCACTCCCTTTTTGGATTTGGAAGATTTTTCAGGGATTGATTTGATTTTGAACCATAGGCATTGTCCAATATAGAAAAAATGTTCTGGTTTTTATAGTTGCAAGAGAAAGGATTGAAAAATTAGAGCAGGAGAATAAAGGAAGTAAATGTGTTTGGTTAAGAGTGTTCTTTGTCTCTATTGCCTAGATAGTCAAGGTATGTTAAATTTCAAGCATGTCTTAATTTAGTATTTTAATTTAATTCTTACATACAAGAGACTGAATAGAGGAAAAAAGAAAAACACTCCTTTTGTCCTCTAGTTTTTCAAAAGCATCAAATGGTTCATGTTTTTTTTTCATAACTCGGAATTGTTGCCCCACTATACTCTGAGACACTTGTGCCTGTTCCAATGTCTAGACTCTTGATATATTAGGAATTTTACAATTGGGTGGATTTGAACTTGGACCTCCAAGGGAGCATGCATATCTTGGAGACTTAAGCCTCTACCAAAGAGGCCATCCCTTCGGGACTCATGGTTCACGTTTTATAAATCCTAATTTCTCTAACCGAGAGATCCATGAATCGGGATTCTAATGCATGGCAAGGAAAAGTTTAATTTAGAGGGAGAAGAAAAATTTGTTAGGTATGTAAGAATTCAATTTTCCATTCTAACACCTATTTATTGGCAAAATGGTTGTGGCATTTTCATCATGAGTCTACTCCCCTTTAGCATGAGCCATAAAGGTCATTGTGAGCAAGTATGTATTGCCCCCTTTCGAGTAAACTTCGTGTGGGGTCAAGACATGGCTAGAAAACTCTTGGAAAGACATGGTTGAGGAGTATTTTTTTTTTCTTTTTTCGCATACTTTGTTCATTGTCGGTGGGAGATGAGAAAGGCACGTTTTATAGGAAGATAAGGTTAGATGATAGCCCTCTCCCATGCATTTTCTCGTCTTTTAACATTTTTTCTTGATGAAGAATCATTCGATGGCTAGTCTTTTTTATTTTTTCTCATCCTAAGCACTCACCTTTGTTATGCTTCTGACATCTTTGTCCGATTATGGAAAACATTGGATATCTTTAACCTCCTTTTTGTTGAGGGGCTTTGTTGTATTCTAGAGAGTTGTATTATGGAGAGGAGGGATGTTCGCTGTTGGGCCCTAGCTTCAAAGACTTCTCGTGTCGTGCAAGTCCTATTTTTGTCTTGTTAATCTCTCTCCCTCTTCTTCTATGAGGGTTTATGTTCTTGTCTCGTTGTAGAAGATGAAAATTTTAAGTTAAAGTATCATTTTGGTCCCTCGACTATTGAGTTTGTTCCATTTTGGTCCCTAGACTTTCAAATGTTCAATTTTAGTCCTTTGACTATGAATTTTGCTCAATCTTAGTCCCTAGACTTTTAGATGCTTAGTTTTAGTCCCTAGACATACAAAAAGGTTTAAAAATAGTCCTTATAGTTATTAAAAGATTAATTATTCATTAAAAAAATCTACTTCTCTCTCCTCATCCCATCTTTTTCTCTCTGTTAGTTTCCTTTTACAGAGCCTCCACATCACTGCCTATACAACTCCATTCTCGAATTCCAGAGCCATTATTTTCTCCATGTTAGTTGTGATCCCATTTTTTTCTTCTTCAATTTTAGAGTAAAAATTGGGAGATTCTTCTTTAATCTCTAAACATTCACGACCATCATAACAGTAGCTGACCAATGAGGGATATTGCTGTTTGTCAAATCTTTCTTGAAATCCCCTTCTTGTCTATTCAACCTTTCTTTTTTTATGTGTTGGAACAATAGTCTAATTTGATATTAAGAGAATTAGTGGAAAATTAACAGATAGCTTTTTTTCTCTCTCTAGGATACTTCATGATTTGTGTGGTATGTTGATGTTCGACATTTTTGTAGTTTACCCAAATGTTTAGTTATGGAATTTCGGTCATCATAACAGTAGCGATTATGGTGTTTCTTTAACATCGCTTACAACTTGTAATACAAAAATTGTCGTTGCCTACTTCCATCGTTGCTGACTGGCGTGAATTCAGGGAGGATTAGCTTACAGAGTATCAAATTCAAGAAAGGGTCCGCCAAAGAAGTGTGTGTGATTTGTTTGATGGGTTTGAAGATGAAAAACAATAGTCAAAACTGCCCAGATGCACACATGCTGGTGGACAATGGAGGTTCGGTAAAAGGAAACTAACAGGGAGAAAAAGATGGAAGTAGATTGAACAAAATTTTAAAAAAATCTTGACTTTTAGGGGCTTTGAAGTGAGAGAAACAATAAAACTTTTCAAAGGATAGAGAGGTCTCTATTTGATGTTTGGTTTCTTGTTAGATTCTATTTCTGTTTTGAACTTTGGCGGGGAAGTTTTTTTTTTTTTTGAAAATTTTCTTTAGGCCTTATTTTTCTTAATTGGATGGATGCCTTCTTGCAGGTTTCCTCATTTTGTGAGCTTAAAACTCCATTTCTTACGTAAAACAATACATGGACCATTGTGATTAACAAACTTAAGTTTTGGTACAAAATTTGATCTTCTAAACGTATAGGGGTTGTTTGTTTAGTTCTTTTATAGAGCTAAGCGAGCTTTTTATAATCACTCTTTAAACACCTTATACAAACGAGTTATTATTACAATTTCTTCTTTAAAATCACTCAAAATAACCCCTCATTTCTAATCACTCATAATAATCACTGCACAATTATTCATCCAAACACTTCCATAAGGATTAAACTGACACAAACATAGTTGTTTGTTATCCTGAGAGGATTGGGTCCTGGAGGGTTACAAGGGGATTAAGTATTGATTTTTTCCAGAGATCTTCGCCCCTGATTTTGGATCCATAATGGCATGTTCTTCGTAAGCGGGTAATAGAGTATTGCACCACATTCTATATGGATATCAGGGATGATTTCTTTTCTTTCTTTTTTTTCTTGTTTTTGTTACTCTGGCTTTTAATAGATATTGTTGAATTATGTTGTAAAAGTCCTACATTCACCATTTAGTGGTTGGAAAAATATTTCGAAAACAATCCACTAGAGTCTTAAAATTCGAAACTTTAGCTTAGAACATGTATAGAATACAGTACAGCACGAGCTAGTTCAAGTAAATGTTTGCTTTCAACAATTTCATTCTATTGAGTATCCCGACAAGTAGGGTGATGAATTATACCTTTCCCGTTTAAAAAAATCACCAAAAAAGTTCATTCAAAATACTCAGCTCCATTATCAATGTGTAAAATAAAATTTTGGTTTGAAATTGGGTTTGAATCGTATGGTAAGTTTTATAAAAGTTTCTTTCCCTCTAATTGTTTGCTATATTTCGTGTATGCCACTTTCTCCATTGCAATACAGTTCTTCATGACAGAGCCTTTAGCTTGCTCACCCTCCAACCTCCCGAAATATCCTCCCAGTAAAGAGATGGATGCTAGAAGACGGGACGATGAAGCTCGGAGGTATAAACGCCTTAATTTCAGTTTCTGCTCAGTATATGCCTGGTTTGTTTTGGTAATTATTGATAAATTTGCGTAAGCTATTTTCATGATTTGGCTATTTATAAGACAAATGGTTGTTAGTAATGTAAAGAAGGTTCAGATACATGTCATTTCTGTTTTTAGTTTTGGTTCGATTTACAAAATAATGGCTAACCTTTAATTAATTCTGGAAGTTTATAGGGTTTGAGTTATGTTATTGAGTTTTTAATTTAGAGATATCTATCTTAAACTGCGATCAAATGGCTAGTTGCAAAGAGGGTCTTAAGGATCTAAAAGATTATGAATTTAATCCATGGTAGCTATCTACCTAGAAATAACAGTCAAATATTGTAGAGACAGACGATATGTGAGAATAGTTGAGGTGCGCGTAAGTTGGCTGAAGAACCAAAATGAAATTCCAACTACACTAAGTTAATGATCAAACCAAAATAGAGTTCGGTCTAGATATTTATGGTTTTAAGATATATGTAATCAAATACCATAAATATCTATTTGACCAAACCGACTCTTGCCAATGCCTCAAGGAGCTGTTTGTTTGAAGGTGTCATGGAGGTATTATAAATGAGTTTTTACGATTACTTTTCTAACAGCCGCATCCAAACAAGCTATTACTACAATCTCTCTTTCAAAACTACTCTGAATAACCTCTCATTTCTTAGTACTAAAAATAACATCATGCAATTACTCGTCCAAACATCCATTAGGAGTTCCGTGTAGTCATCTTGATAATCAAACACTCCATTTTATAGCTTCAGCTACTGTTTTGTTGATTTGATTTTAACTGGTTTTGCAGACAAAGAGCAGCTAATAAAGCCCAGGGCAACGGAGTGAAGAAAACTCGCACACGTGTTAGGGCTGTTCCAGCACCCGAAGCCAATGCCGAAATACAAACAAATATCGATGTAATTATTATATTGCTAAAGTTCAAATTCATTGACCAGCTAGACACTAATAATACTATTTATAATCTCCTTATATTTATTGTGTTAAAACTGTTTGAAATTGTTGCATCTTGAAACAGAGAAGACGCTTAATTACACATGCAAATGCTAAGAGCAAAAGCGAAAAGTTCCCCCCACCACACCAGGATGGAGCGCTTGGCTTCACGCTAGGACATTCGCGTCATATCGACCCATCCGGTGTTCCTCCCGACATACCATTTAGCTCGACGTTGTTCACTTACTCTAAGGAGCCAATCCAAGCCTGGTCCGGTCCACTGGTCCCGGGCGCTGGCACTGATGCTCCTCATAGGAAAAAGAAGCATGTGGGAGGTAAAGGCAAGAAGATCATGGTCTAAAATTTTGATAAGATCATGATTGCACTGCCTGTTTACTGATAGGAGTGTCACCAAATTCTTCCCACTGTTCATCCAAAACATTGCTAATCAATCAACCTGGCCTGCTATCAGCTGCATAGATCATGAATTCTAATGTCCGTGAGGTCGACTGGCATCGGTTTTTCAATATCCATAGTTGCTTTGATCTAATTTTTTCCTCCCTCGAAAAAAGGTACGAAAATTTTATCGATAAGTTTGCTTTCAAGTGATGAGAAATTTAACAAAGTTATGTATATGTTGATTTGTTCTATCTCAAATTTTCCTTGTTGAATTTATAGCGAGACATTTTACACAATAGTGATCATGAGAGTAAAAATTCATTCTTAGCCTTTGAATTATCTGTTCTTTTTTTTTTTTTGTTCTTCCATTTAACCATGAGATTGTTATCAAGTGCTGCCTCCATTATAATATTTATTCCATTTCCTAACCTATTTATTATAAATTTTCTCCTTTTTTGAGTTTTATAACTCTTTTTTTTCCTGAAACATGTCTGATAAACTATGTTTGAACTAGAATTTTGTTTAGAAAATGTTTCGTGTTATCTGCTAATCAGGTACTTTATCATCAAAATTATGTAAAAATTAAGGTAAGAAGTAAGAGATAATACCAAAGTAGTTTTCATGGGCATTACTTAGAAAGTATACACATTTCCACTAATAACTTTGTAACTTTTATAATATAATCTAAGATTACATATTATTTAACAATTGGGAGAGTACTAGGTTAACTTTTATAATATAATCTAAGATTACTTTGTAACTTCTATTCTCAATATTGTTGATTAAACAAATAATATTTAATAATTATTAGGTTAAATTATAAAATTATTTTTAACTGTATCATATTTGAGTTTTTTCCAGCAACTTTTTTTAAGCTTTTCTATTTGTGAATATTTGAGCTTTGAACTTTTAAAATTGTAATAGTTATTTAATCTTTATATTTGTGTTTCTTTATTCTTTAAATTTTTAAAAGTGTTTAATAAAATTTTGAATCAGTATATTTTTATTTATTTGGGGTTTGAATTTTAGAAGTGAAGTTCTTAATTTTTTTTTATTTTGTATCAAATAAATTATTTATCTATTTGACCCTTTTCTTTTCTTTTTTTGAAATTTCAAAATCTATTAGATATTTTTTATTGCTTAGATATTTTCAAGACACAAATTTCTTGGTCCCCATTCTACAAAGAAAAGTAGTTTTCCATAACCACCTAAAATTTTTTTTTTTTTTTTTGATTATTCTTGTTGAACAATTTTTTAAAGAAACAATTCATAATAATCATTTAAAACAACAAGTTGAAATAGACTATTTCTAATTGTTTCCAAAAACAATTAGAAATAGTTTTACTGGCCATAAAGAATTTAATGGGGGAATACCAATCATGAAGGTGTTTCCAACTTGATCATAAACATTTGACTTCTTGAAATTCTTAATCCTAAATTCTAAATTCTAAATTGAATCTGTGATATTAAAGATGTATGTTTTTTAGGTTCTTTTACATCAAATTAAAACAAAAAACAAATATTGATGTTTGGATTTTGCGGTTGATGAGAGGAATAGAGAGTAAGTAGATGAAGAATAGAACATAAAATAATTTGTCAAAGCAAGTATAGATCAGCGACATTAGAAAAACATTAACATATGCTCGATCAGTGGTTCTCTATTTTCTATCCTTAGTTTCCAATGACATCATAGGTGAATTTAATATAGAAAGATCACTCAGATTACAAAGATGTCACATGTTCGAACTCTCATTGAATGTTGCTGAGAATATTTCTCTATATTTTGCTCTCAAAATATTATTCATCTATCTTTTTTCCAAAAGCACATTTCTTATTGTCGTTCTAATTTCTTTTTATTCTTCACGTAAATAATTTTTACTCTAATTATACTTTTTTTTTATAATCATTATTTTTACCCAAACATAAATAATCATTTTTTTCGGGTTCTTCTTTCTCATAATCATCTTTATTCTCGTTCTGTAGACCCTTTTTTAGTATTTATTAAATATGAATTTTGATGGGAATTTTCATTTGTATGTTGAACAAGAAAGTTCTATAATCAATGATTTTGATTTAATTATATTCTCTAAATATGATGAAAATTCGAGACAAAACTATTCTTAAACACTTCAGAAA
>JBBMEG010000009.1:965634-980222 GCA_037832605.1 Cyclanthera cordifolia | reverse complement strand
TTAAAAAAATTAAAGAAGAATGATCATTTTAAATATATTTCATTCTATTTATTATTTAAATAAAATTATTAAACCAATAAATTTTAATCATATCAATTACTAAATTAATTAGACTAAATTATTAAAATAAAAAATAACGAAAATAATAAATTAAAATCAAAACATATTTTTATATTGAAAATATTAAGTTGAATAAATCGAATAAGGATGAGTAATTATATCTTGAATTTTATATACATATATATTATTTCAATAAAATAAAAACTTTTTTTTAAATAGAAAGCACAAACAATCCAAAAATTAAAATACACAAACATCCACAAACATTATTTAAACAACATAATTTTATTTAAAAAATAAATGAAAAATTTTGTTTTAAAAATATATACACACACATAAACACATAACAAAATTGAAAAATCATAATATAATTATACAAAAATACAAAATAGATTAAATAAAATCTGTTTTTAAAAAATTACAAAATACAAAAAAAAACACACACTAAATTCTCGCACAGGTTTTATAATGTTAAAAAAAAAACAAATGAAAAGGAAAAGGAAAATGTAGAAGAAACGTATAATAATTAAAAAATAATAAAGGACTACCGAGTTGTCTTAGACCTATAAATATTAGTCTAAATTTTAAGTGTTTAAAAATAATGATCGCAGTTTAATTTAAATGTAATTGTTAAGAATACTTAAAATTAATATTTAGAATGAAAATTTATTTTAAATATTTTAAAAAAAACTTCAACAAACACCTATAAGGGTATCAAAACTTCACTCAGTATATACCAACTAACACGCCCATCAAACGACCTAACCCTAGAAACAAGAAGTAATTGTATACCTTGAAAATTTTTGTCCTTTGGAACCGAAAATTCAACCCCAATATACTAAGGTACTGGTCCGCTGAAAATCCTTGTTCAACTATTTTTTTTCCGTGGATGATGATATGATTTTTCTCCTATAAAAATAAAATGAGATAAAATGGAATAAAGGTGGAATGGTGGACCCTACTTTATTTGACTCAGCAAGCAAGTTTGGAATCTGGTTCTTCAAACTCCTGGAAAGGACCAAAGGGCAGGGTTGTCTTATCTAAGTGTAGATCTAGTCGAATTAGTCTATCCTAGCAATCATGCTAATCCAGAATGAAGAATCAGTGATTTTTATGGGTCAAACAACAAACTACAAGGTATAGGAAATGGAATATCGGACCAACTAACCCTCCCAATAATGGTACTCTCAACCTACCACATTTAAATGCCAAATAAATACTAAAGAAATTAATCCTAAATAAGTTCATGACCACTGGGCCAAATGTGAGAAATACACAAATAGCTAACTCGGTTTCCTCTTTCGCTGCTCGAAGCCGCTGACAATATTGTTCTTTTAGAGGAGTATGTTTGGTGCGGTGGGAAAGGTTGGTGGGAAAGGTTGGGAAAGGAAGGGAAAGAATATGTTCCCATTGTTAACTTAATTTGTTTATCCCTTCCTAACTCTTCCCGCAATAGCCAAACCTGCCCTTATTGAATCTCCTACGAGAGTTATTATCTTTTTGGTTATTTATAATTTTGATTCAAAAGCATAAACCAAAAATCTAGAAATATAACAGTAAAATAGCAGGAGTACACTTAAGTAAAAGGTATAATCATAACAAACAAAGCAACCCGGTGCAGTGTTTTTATTCATTAACGAGAGTTTAGGACTCCTGGAAGCTAAAGAGCACTACAACAGCATTGAAATTCAACCTTGCAGCCCAATAATGCCTGAAAACGAAAATACAGTAAACAAAAGAAGTTAACTTTAAAAGGCCACGGGTAACTTTAAAAGGTCAATGCTGAATGGACAAAAACGTAGAATCTTTCAGGTTTAGATTGGCATACCACAGGCAACTCGAGCACCAGCATTTCCAGTAGTTGAGCTGAGTTCATGTCCACCTGTATACCGAAAATGACCGAACTGATCAGATTAAGCATAAAACCAAATGTTTGTGGATTCTTTAAGGTGCTTTTAACAAAAGCACGGTAGTCAAATATGATTTACAAAATGCTTTTCAATCTTAAAAATGTATTTGAGTCCTGGATCAGGCAATCATTACTCTACAATTGCTTTCTCACAGAGCACTTCGAAATGTTTGAACATTTTTTACGAAGCACTTTGGATTACTTCTAAAGATGAAATTCCAACTTAAATGTCTCATTACCAAAATACCAGCTAGTTTAACGAGGTATTTCAAGCATATAGTCCTATATTTGAACCCTACAATGGCATTGCCTCTTTAATATTGTAAATCAACTATTGAGCGTTGTGGAAATTTCCTAACCCAACAAGTGGAGTGAATACATATGTAAGGGTTAAACAACCACAATGTACGACCTCAAACCTATAAGAAACGTCTGTAATTAATCAGTATGGACCGTCCAACATCTCCAGAAGGATATTAACACTATGAACCAGCATTGCAGGCACTTTATATGCGAACGTTATCTCAAGACAGCAATAAGCTAGCATTCTTTCTACTACTAACTTTTAAAAAGTAAGTTTTCATTAACATGGTTCTCATTATCATCACCTCCATACTATCAGGTATCAATACTTGGGTTCAATTCTATCAATCATCTTTCATGCTTTAATCTGTTCTAATGGCCCACGTATAACCATTTGGATTACGTTATATAATAATTCCCTCGGTCCATACTGAGGCACTAAAAGCAAGTTCATGAGCCTCGCAGATGAAAGAAATGAAAAGAAACATGGGAGATAAAAGTTACCAAAAAAACAAACACTTCCTATGCTGCGGCCTTACCAATTGAAAATTATTGTCTTTTGATTTCGGAGTATGCACATAATAGACCAGATACTATCAAAAAAAGCTAAAAGGACAATCAAACAACAAATGATTTGAGAAATTACCCTTGCCAAGATCATCAGAATCACCATGGACAACAACGGCCCTTCCAATGATGGAGTTAGGTCCAGAAAGAGGAATCTGCAAATAAAATCTAAGGCTTAGAAAATGGAGCAAGAACCATATGATTGGATGCCTCCAGCGCCACTTAGATTACAACATTAATAAAACAAGAGCAGTAGATAAAACCTGACAATCAGTAATGGTGAAGCTAGATTTGCCTGTTCAATGCATAAATTTCAAGGAGTTAGCATCCAACAACATTAAGAAATCAAAAGAAGAGCTCTTACAAAAATAGCCTAGACAAGTACAACATGAACAATGTACAATAAAAGACAATAGAACATAATACAGAAAAAATTGTACTTGATCCAAGAAATAAAACGAAACATACCATCTTCACCAGCAGTAATGTTCCCTAAATCACCAGCATGGCGATTTTCATCCTCAGGAGCTCCATGCACTTTTCCAGCAGGATTGAAATGTGGCCCTGCAGGTATATTGAAAAACTTTAATACCGAGATAATTGAAGGTAGGGTAAAAATAAAAGATCCTAACGGTCTCCAACAATACCAGTTGACATGCATCCATTAGTTGTGTCACCTAAGGCATGAACATGGAATCCATGAAGCCCAGGCTTGAGACCGGAAACATTGCCTATCACAGTGGTTGGGCCTGAAACAATTTTGAACTAAATACAAGACCGAGAAAAAAAAATCAACATAAGCTATGTAAAACCAAGCACCAGATTACCGTCTCCTTCTTGGGAAAAAGAGATGGTTCCACTAACACCCTCGCTACTGCCTAGAACAGCCACAGCCTTCACCATCTTTCCTGTGATCTAACACCTTACATGATTAGCTAAAAAACTAAACAAAAACATCAAATCAAGGAAAGATTAAGCCTTCAGTAACTTCTGAATTAAATCACGGCAATCAAAAGTCGCCCGTAATTTAAAAATTCATTAATATTATACAAAAAAGGCCAAATTTTTTTTTGCGACCTGGGTATAAAATTCCGACCGATTATGATCAATTCCCACATGTTTCGTACTGTTCAAATCAGGTAAAGAAGCAGTTGAAAATTACATAAAAGCTCGCAAAATTCGGTTCGAGGGCAAAATAACAAATCAGTCAACGATATTCAGAAAAGAACACTAACAGGAAAAATCACGATACAAGCAGCGAATAACATCATTTCGATAGTTGAACTGGAGCCACTCATCGTCAAAAAAAAGTCGATCAGATAGATAAGAACTAGATTAGGGCGAAATTTGAAGCGAAGACAACAAGTATGTATTACAGCAAAATCCATATCAGATTGAAGTAAATCGACGGATCTGAGAAGGAAAAGTTTGAGAGAGAGAGAATGCTCACCTCAGAACACCCCTTGAACGTCTGAAAACGAGAAATTTGAATCGGAGGAAGAATTTGGCAATGAAGAAATGTTAGGGCTCTCTGCAGTTATATAGGGCGGTTTGACTGACTAGAGATAGAGCGGACAAAAATAGGGGGTGTTTGGTAGGGTTTTATTTTAACCCATATTTGGATCAAGTTTTGCTCTACTCGAGCTTAGTTCTTGAATCAAAGTTATTAAAATAAGACTAGTAACGACTACTCTGACTAAACTGTCATAAATTCGAATTTACTTTTCTAATTCTTACCCACTTTAAATGAAAAATATTATATTATTATATTCATTTGCATATATTCTAAATAATATAATATTTATCTCAAAATTATCCATGAAATATATCATGTGATTAACATCTTCATAACTAAGTTTTTTAACAAGAATGTAATATTTATTATATTTTTTAAAATAATATTTGCAATTATATATTCGATTTTTTTTTTTTTTTATCGACAAATAAGAGAAATAATGAGTTTGAATTGTTCTTAAAATTATATTAATAAAAATTGTTGTCTCGAAATATATATTAATAAATATTAATTTTATTACTCGTCAAACTTTTTTTTTTTTTTTCAGGTTTAGTATTTGTCATTTGCATTCTTAGTTTTAATGTAGTGTTTGACATTTGTTTAACATGGATTTCTTTTTTTTTTTTTAAGTATAAATTAGTAAGGGTGATTTCGGTTCGGTTTTTATCGATTTTGTGTCAATACGATAATCAAACTAATATGATCGATTTTTCAATAATTGGGTCCGAATCGATGTCTGATAAAAAACAAAATCATTGGTTCGGTTTACGATTTTTTATTTTGATTTGAATAAAAAATTTGATTTATTTTTCAAAAATTTTTGTCTTGTTCAATTTGATTTTTAATTTATTTTTAAATACTTTCATTTTACTAACAAAAAAAACAATACTTATAAGTATTACAATATTTACTGTACTTTTATTTCATATTTCAAATTTAAATTGGTTCTTTCATCAAATTTAAATACTAACATATATATATATTATTATTAGTATATTCGGTTCAGTTATTTATTGGTTATTTCATTAAAAACTGAAACCGAACCAATATATTTCGGTTTAAAAAAAAAATAAAACCGATCAATCCAATGTTGTTCTAAAAAACCGAACCGATACATTGGATCGATTTGGTCGGTTTTCAATTTTTTTTCTTTCACCTTACAAATTAGGAGGTAACCACAAGCTCTACCTAAAGTACTGTTCTCAAATAAATTAAAAGCAAAATATTGATTTTCAAGATGAACTCGTGACATTGGTGTTAAAGTACTGATATTGAATTTGATCACCACCTCTAGTTATTGTAACTCATAATTTTTTTTTTTTAACTATTTTTCAAAAATAATTATACAAACAAAGAAACTTTCATTCAATTTAACATTTGATTTGCGAGCAATGTCAGGCATAATTGATGTTGATGTTTTTCTTACGAGATTATAACAAGAGGGGTGAGAGAAATTCGAACTTGTGATCGCATGATCTTCAACGTTCACGTAATTAATGTTGGTAATTGTACTTAAGAAATTAAATACTCCCAAACATGATTCAAACAAATCTAAAAAAAGGAAAGAAAAAAACAAAAGCAAACTACTGTGTATTCCAACCCCATATATATATACATATATATACACACACGTCGAGCATACATACATATATAAATATATATACATATATATACATACATATATCAAATGTATGAACAATATAAAATTTAATATTTGCAATCAACTAATGTACCATGATTAAAAAAAGTAGTCGATTTTATGAATTTTGTATTTTATGTATATTGTACAATTGTCTATGTCCTAACTCAAACTTGTTGTACTAACTTCAATTAAAAAGAGAGAGCCAAAAGATCAATAATACAATAGTGTCACATTCTGCATATTAACTAACATGTTATATGTTTTAGATTCTTTATTTCGAATGTTGATAACCTAACAAAGAGAGAAAAGCTGATAAAAATAACGTTATGATTTGGTCTAGTGGTGCAAATTGTTTTATACCTCTGTAAACTTTTGTATTATGTTAAACCACCAACTAAGGTTAAATCTATAAAGCCAGAACGACCATTGCTCTACTAACACTAAAGATGTACTAACATTCGATCGATCTGTGATTTGAGACCCTACTATCAATGTTGTATGCTAAAAAAAGGGTTAATTTTATATGTGTATATTTATTTAATTTAACCATTTCTTTTTTGGATTTTGCAACTTTATAAAATTTTATCAAATAATATAAGTATTTAGAATATACATATTTGGGTAAAATAACATTTATTCCATTTTGGTCCATGCACTTTTAAAAGTTCAATCTTAGCCATTGAATGTTGAAAGTCGTTATATTTTAGAACATTGACTTTAAAATACTCGATTTTAGTTCATAAATTATGAAGTTTGTTTCGTTTCCATCCATAAATAAAAAAAAACTTATAATTGATAATAATTATTTATTTATTTTAAATTAACATATTCTTCTATAAATTTTTTTTTTAAGTTCATTTTTTTGTCTTCGAAATCATTAACATTATTGGTTAATATTGACATCAAAATTTATACTCCGATCAATTTTAATTTTTTTTTTGAATAAAGCTTAATAACTAAAATTGAATTTGCAAAGTTCAATACTAAAATGTAATAGGTGTCAAGTTGACAACTTTTATTTTTTAATTAATGAACTAAAATTAAATAAAAGCCAACAAATTAGAGATCAAAGTTATATTTGAAGGCTTGGATTTTTGAGGTATGCTTCCCAAGATCTTAGGTTCGATACTTATATGTGACATTAATCTCTATTCATTTAATATCTCTAGAGTAGCTGGCATAAGAACATGCATGATTAACTCAAGTATTTGATAAATACTAATTTAAAATATTAGTCCAGATACTCTTATCAAACATAGACACGTTTGCTGCCCGTGGGCTGCAACATCGATTTCTGTTGCAGAAATTCTCGAATTAATATAATCCTGAAACCCGATCATCCATATTCATCCATTTTCTGGTGTTTTCTCGTTACAGTCTCCCCCTTGAACCAGAAAAAGGATATGGAAATTCGAAGAGATCAAGTTTCAGAACCTCTGCTACCGATCCCGGTTTCAACGAGTCCGAATTCAACCCTTGACCATGGGAATTCTATTCCCAGTTTCTACAGTTGGCTATTCGAGTGCCATGGATTTTGGTACAAACTGTTTCTGATTGTCCCTAGTCTTCTTTTCGTTCTGTATTTGGCGGTTCGCGCCCGTAAGAGTTTGTCCAAGCTCTCCAATGGTCGTTCTTATATCATAGTTGCATATTACGGAACTCTCTGGATCGTCACCTTGCTCAACTTCGCTTGGTGCTTCTTTCAGGTTCCTTCGTATTTTTTTGGTCGTTGTTAAGATTTCGTTCCTTAGCAGTGTTTTTCATTATTATACGAGTGTATAAGATTTTCTCCTAGCCATAGTTTTATAGGAAGAACTTTTGTAGCATTTAAACTTGGAACCTGTTTTTCTTTTGAATGGGGGCTTAGCGTCGTTTCTTCATTTGATGTATGTATAAGATTTGGATTTCGGTTCTACAATTATTTAGATCAATTGGAGAATATTATGCAACTTTTATGTGGGACTTTCGTCTATAAAGAGTTGAGGTTTTATGGAATTATGTGGTAAATGACTTATTAACTGATCTATGGTTAGAGAGAAACAGTAGGGTTGTTAGGGATATTTTTAGGGGCTGGAGAAAGATTTATGATCTTACAGTGGATAGCAGTTTTTGTTGGGATTTTATAGATAAGGAGTTTGAACCTCACTTCTATTTGCCAAGAGCATAGCTCAACCATGTGCCCATAACCAAGAGCCATGAGCTCGAATTCCCTTCACCACCATTAGCTGTTGAGCTAAAAATAGACCTTACTTCTCTTCAATAGCCTCTTCCAATTGGTAGGGCCTTTTGAATTCCTGTAGGTTGGGTAAATAAGTTGTATTTTGGGAATTTTAAAGGTATTTTTAATAATTGGGTACACGTATATCGTTTTGAAACTTATTGTATCTCTTTGTTACAATTAAATTTCATAATTGAAGTTCTATCATTGTATCAAAAACCTTGGTAGACCCTCAAGTATAAAATATATCAGTAGAAAGAAGTGAGCAAGTACAAAATGAGTTGGTTAGTAGAGATGCATTGGTTGATTTTGTAGTAGGAAACAAAAACATCTATGATACTAATCAAAGATAAAAATTCAAAGTAAAATTGGTAAAATACAAGCTCGAATAGAGTGATGCAATGAAACTAGTGGCGGATGAGTTTGTTTGTCAAAGTTGATGTAACCTAGATGTGTTTTGCCGTTGTCTGAAAAATGTAGCTCGTGTGCCTAGAAAAGATTACTTTAGGTATGGATAGAGAAAGACGAGAAGTTGAAGTATGTGAAAATTGAATGATTAGTGGATGCAAAACAAGCTGTTGAGATGACCAGAGTTCAAAGTATGCAACTGTAATGGAGGCCTCGACAAAGATAGGCCAGTCATCTATGTTACATGGTAAGAAAATCTCGGCGTTGTCAGTGCTGAAGGAGTTTTCTAGATCTACTTTTCAACGATGAGTGGTTAAGCCCAATGGAACCACACACGAGGAGGAGATGAGAGTCTTTTTGCCGATAGAGAAAAAAAGAGATGATCGAATCTTGAAAATGATCGGAGTTCAAGAAACATGTGATTGCCAATTGGAGCTCAAATGATCTTTCTTTTTTTTGACAAAGAGTTTGGAGCTCAAAGAAGCTCATATGCTATTGAGCTCGAACTTCGAAGAAGCTTTAGACATGACTAGAGCTTGAAGAAGCTTCAGATATGCGACTGCCGACTGAAGCTCGAAGAATGGAAACCAGAATCCAAATAAACAATGTCGAAATTACAGTGTGGGAGATAAGACCGCTCGAGTGAGTAAATTGTTGGAAAGTGATTCCAATGCCGGTGATTGGTGGAACTACTAAACCACCTAGGAGATGAGATCTAGGAGTGTCTGAGAAAGAGTATCTATATTTGATGTGTTATACACTTGGAAACTTCAACACTGATTGGACATTGAACACTTGTTAGCAAAAAAGAGATGTGTTAGACACTAGTTGATTCAATATTAAAGCATTGAGGAAGCTTTGATTCTGGATAATGTACTCAATACTGCCACAATTAGCTTAGGCAATTCTTGTAACTTGTAAGAACAAAAACCTTCTACAATTGGAGAGCGAATCAAGGAAAGAATCACATCCACGGTGGTATCATGGTTAAAATGAACACCAATATTTAGCAACTATAGCTTTGGCTCTCTCATGTATAATTGGAGAGCTCTTTTGTAATCCTGGTATCATCTATGTAATACCGAATTTCATCAATAATGAAATTGTTTCTTATCCAATAAAAAAAGAACAAAAACCTTCTAAACACACATGGTAACACCCAAGACGCACACAAAATCACTCCAGGGTTAGAAGATTTGGCTAATCTTGATAGCCAAAGCTTTGAATGGAGAGCAAGACAAAGCTTATATGGGAAAGCTTTGTTCGTGCTTTTCATTGGGCCATATGTAATGAACAAAATAGTAGGATTTTCCAATAGAAGAAGACTTCCTTTCCCTTGTTTTTTGAGAAAATTAGTTTAATGGTAGTCTCATGTCATGGTTACCCCTTTTTTCTTAATTATATTATTCTACCCTTCTTGCTAATTGGAGAGGTATTTTGTTATTGTCATTTGGACATTCTAAATCTTGTAATTTGATTGTCACCCATAGTCATTGAAATTGTTTCTTATCCAAAAAAAGTAAAGAGAGAACTTGTTCTTGATCCAAATTGAAACACTCCACAAGTTTGATGACCAATCAAACTTGAATATTTCAAAGAGAAGTGCCATTTTAAGCTAGGATTCAACATGCTTTCAATTTGGAGCAAAGGGAGGAACTCAATTTTCATTTAACCAAAAGTTCTAAACCTCTCAAATTTATAAATGAAGGCCTTAAGTAGCCTCATGTGGTTGGTTCAACTAAAAGTAACTAAAGTAAATCCTAAACTAACCCAGCTGTAATAATATTTAGTTACTAGTTAGGAGTTTCTCAATTGGTCCAATTAAACAAACTTCCCTTAGTGTGAATATGTGGCCTCAACCATCTCTACATTTGGTGTAATCAACATACAGCCTTGAATTGTAACAGGCATGGGAATGCACTTCTGGGAAACAATTGGCATGGAATATCTTGTCTTTGTCCACAACATCTGGAATGCTATTCTTAGAAGTCAGTTTGTTGGCCTTTTTATTTCAAGGAAATCATGTGGGCAGTGTAGAAGCACTGGCACGGACTTTCATCATCTCTGGAATTTTTGTTGGCCTGGACTTGATTCTGAAGGTATGTCTCAGAAATTACTGTATATATGACTCATTTTCAAGTGACTCTGCCCCTGGAATGTGATGAAAAGAAAAAGTTTGAGTTTTTCCATCTTATTATATGATTTGATGGTAATGTTAAAAAAATGAAATGGTAATTTGATCTGCAACTTTTGACTCCCTTAGTTTTGTAAGGATTGGTGCTAGTAATTGATAGGCTTTTGTCAAATATTCTAAACTTTAATGACTTGCTCAATCTTTTCTTTCTTCTTCCTCTCCTTTTCCACTTATAATGACCAGCTCATACTTATATTGAGTATGGGAGGACTATTGAGAGTTGTATTTAAGTGAAATACATCTTTTATAATCACTTTGAGTCACCAACTAAGTTTATTAGGTATATACAATTTTCAAAATCATTTCTTAGTAAATAACATCAATAAAATTTTGAAATGAATCTTTTAAAATCATTTTTCGCCATTCTGAAAATTAAGAAAGAACACTTGAGTTTGGGTTCATACAGGGTCTAGATCGTGTTAGATATCTACATTATACATATAAAGGAACTATTTTTAGATAAAATATTCGTGTTTTTTATTTTTAAAGATGGATTAATTGTGGGTACACTTTCATTTGGGTTCATACAGGGTCTAGATCTTTCCTTTGGAGTTCTATATATAAATAGAGATGTTTTTGCTGTGTTTCAAGTGCGTGGACCAATTAATTAAAGGGAGCTTGAGAGAGTCGTGAACTTTGTAGTTTTTTGAAAATTTTCATTATCGACTTTATTTATTCTGAAATTAGTCTTGTTTACTTGTCCATCACACACTTCCACCAATCCAAACCCACCTTAACTGTTTCGTCGCACACAATTTTTTTTAATAGGCCTGTATAATGCGTTGAACAGTTCTTCTCATGTTGCTAATCATATGGTTTATTCCTCTTTTTAGGCTGTTTATTTGTTTGGGTTTGGAGTTCCATTATTCATTTTAAGTGGCGATAATATGCATATAACCAAGTGGAACTTGTGGGTAGTCCACCGTCTGCTAATTACTGCAGCTTATGGCTTTATATTGTTCATGTACCATTCAAGCCATAGAGAGAAATTGCCGGGTATGATATCTTTTATCTATTTACTTCAATGAGCTGTGTTAACTTGGAGTGAATATTTTCTCTTTTAACAATTCTTTTGCAGCAAGACCTGCTTTCTACAGATACGTAGTTATCATGTCCTCTTTGAACACATTAGCGCTGTTTGCTTGTGGGCTCGCTGGAAGTGGAGCTGGTTTTGGTTATTGGTAATCCTGGACGCGAGGTTAAATCACCATTATAGTCCCTATGCTTTGTTTGGTTTCAATTTGGTCTCAATGATTTTCTTCAGCCAGCCTCGTCGTTATCTTAAATTAACTCCCAAATTTGAAAAGACCCTAGTTTCCAAGACACCTTTTTGTTAGCAAGGTTTTCCCCCTTATAACCTACACGTTCTAATTTTGTACTCCCATTCAAATTCTAATGCATTCGGCCTAATACACATATAGGCTTATAACACATTTACCATATATTGTCCATCTGTCCCCAAAGGGTGGTGCGGTGGTCAAAGGCTTGAATTTTGTAAGTGTGCTCTCCTCAAGGTCATAGGTTCGAGACCCACCTGTTACATTAATTTGTAGACACCTCTCGTGTCTTCATTCCTTGGATGCCTGACCTAGGGACGGGTATGGTTACCCCATATATAGTGAATCGAATCTTTAATTTTTTGGTTTTCAACAAAAAACAAATATATGTTGTGCATCGTATTATTGCCTCTCTTCCATGTCTAAAGAAAACACGTCTTATAATAAACTGTTAATATTTGGCTAGCCAACCTGAATTTAGTTCAACTGGTTAAGACATATTCTTAGCCAAAAAATTAGAGGTTTACACGCCCCACATGTGCTAAAAAAAACAAATTGCCAATAGCTTCGCCAGATTTATCCAAAATATTGCTTTCAAGAGCATAGCCCAATTGTTGTTGACTAAAAGAAATTAGCCAAATTATTGGGATCTAAAATTAAAATTTTGAAGTTTAGAGGGACCAAATTGAAATACAAGAACAAGGCGAAAAGGACTCGAGTGGTAATTTAACCCCTTTTGATTAATTTCTAGATTAGAGCTGATGATTTTGATTTCTCTCTCAGAATCTATATCATGTTTGGTTTCTCCCAGGCTGTATGCTGCCACTGTCGTCTGTTATCATGCCTTCTACCTTCCCCTTCTATATGAAAATTTTCTTGCCGACTTCTTCCAGGTTGTTTCATTATATCATTTTGCTTTATGGTTATTTCCTTTTTGGAAGGATTGTTTATTTTTGGGTAAGTTATAAATTTGGGTCCTATAATTTTGAGAGAGATCGAGATTTAGTTCATATGATTTAGCGAAAGTTAAAATTTAGTCCGTGTAGTTTTAAAAACTAGAATTTAATAACTATGGTTCGATAAATTCTAAAAAAAAGTTATTGTTGTTCGTAATCGACCGCGAGCTAAAATTTTGAAAGTTAACTATTAACATGTCAATAATGATGGTGTTAGTTAAATTGATTGATTAGACAAAAATTACATGATTTACATTATAGATAGTTACTTCTATCCCATAACCACCAACAATTGCGAACTATTTATTATAGGGACTAAATTCTAAATTTTTTTAATTCACGAGGACGAAATTTTTGCTTCAAGACTAAACACTAACTTTCATTAAATTATAGGGATCAAATTTGATTTATCATTTATTTTTCAATCGTATGTAATTAATCTCGATGTGTGTATATATTATAATTTCTCAGGAAGATGATTTGCATCTGGAGAACGTATACTATTCGGAGATGAAGGATGCTGGTTTCTTTGACACTGACTGGGACTGAGGAATGGCCATGTAAATTTACTCATACATATACAGATATACATACATATATATATACATACATATATATATACATACATATATATATACATACATATATATATACATACATATATATACATATATATATTAAGGTTAATATAATATATTGAAAGATGCAGGTGGAAGAATTTGGTGTGGGATGAGATGATGTGCAGTCAGTCCAAATCTTCCATGTTCTATGAAAAGTCTGCATCTTTCCTTGCAAAAAAGGTGTTTGTTTGAGAATTCTTTTGGGCTAATTTGTAAATAGTTTAATGTTAGTAAGAAAAGTGAACAGAGATTGGAATTGGAATTGGAATTTAGTTAAAATTACCAATTTGGTTCATGCAAGCTCAGTTTAAATTTGGCCCTTTGGTTTTAGGATATTTGTGGAGCATTTCTATTATTAAAGTAATTTTCATTGTTTTTTTAATCAATTTTGTTTGATTGTTTATCATTAGTTTTACTTGATTAAGTCTATTATTTTCACCCTATTGAAATCATCAGTTTTCTTGTTATTAATTGAAGATGGTCTATATTTAATTTTTTTTTTTTTTTTCTAAAATTTTCTATTTGTGAAATGTTTTTTTCCATTTTTTTTTTTTGTTATTAATGAAAAACTTCCCTTTGTTTTACAAGCTTCAATGTGCACCTGGTGGATGGGGCTCTCTCCCATGATGTGAGCTCTGTCGAAGGTTGATTGATTGTGATTAATGGGTTGGTTGTTTGAGGGGCTATTTCAAAGGGACAACTACGAGAATGTATACTTTTTAGATAATTATTAAGTGAATATTTACCATTTTAAAGACTTTAAATGAATGTTTAAATTTAATTTTTTTTTATAAATAGTTAAATAATTGATTCAATTACAATTGATTATCGTGTCTTTATCAAATTCTTTGAATTTACGTGAATTTTCAAAATGAATTTTAAATTCATTTCTAACCACCAACATAAATTTAATTATTT
>JBBMEG010000009.1:948877-965534 GCA_037832605.1 Cyclanthera cordifolia | reverse complement strand
ATTTCTAACCACCAACATAAATTTAATTATTTAAATGATGAAGATCTAAACTTCTAACCATTTAAAATCTATTTGTTAATTTAATTATTCTTTTATTTTATTTTGTTTTTTAAATAAACAATTGTTATTGTTATCTTATTTATAAATCGGAAAAACTTGAGTAAATGTTTAAAATTAACAATTTAATTATTCTTCGTCCTGGTCGTTTCACTTCTGAAGATCTTGTTAGGAAATTGGAAGGTTCCTTTCATGTTATTGGATTCCCTCAAGTTTTGAGCATGGCCATAAATTTTTCCAACACCATTTTATTAAATTTTGAAGAAAACCTAGAATTTAATAGTAATAATTTCAACAACTTTATCCATATATTTGATTTGAATTAAATTAAAATCGTTTTAATTTTTATTTTAGTCGCATTTAAAAAAAGTGTTAAATATCTATAATTTTTTTTAAAAAAATGAAGAAAATGATAAGTTGGTTGATGAGAGCTTCATTTTCTGTAACAATTTAAGATTTTATTGAATGAATGGAAAATTAAGCTTGATAATTAAATTGAATTTAGGGTATTTGAGAAAGTAAAAAAACATCTCTCTCCCCCAATTTGAATTTAGACAAAAAATTAAAATCTAAACAAAAACTATACATTATCTTAATTAGTTTCTGAAATGTGCTTCCATTTCTCTATTTCAAATGTATTGGGTTCAAATTGAAACTCTGGTAGTACTTGGGTGCAGTTTTAGCATTGTGCTATTATTATTATTATTATTATTATTATTATTTTGCTTGCTTGCTTTAAAAAAAATCACAAACTAAATGCAAAATTTCAATTTCTCCACTGAGCCAAAAATAACACTATATAAAATATAACAAATATTTGGATTTATGTGTAAATGGTATTTGATAATAAATAATCATTTATCAAAACTTCTACCAAACCATCACGTTTCACATTAAATATATCATTTAACAAGTGACATCAATTTTCAAATAAATTATTAACTATTGAATCACTACTAATATCATTCTAAAACAAGTATTAAACTATCATTAACCCTTCCACACTTTTCTACTCTAATTTTTTCTACAAAAAGCAAACAGACAAAACTTGAATGAGTTTAGATTGATCAGTCATATACTTAAACTTTTATTTTAATAAATATTAAAATATAGATAAAATAATTAAGATTAGCAACTCAATTTAAAAATTTGGTAAAAAATGTACATTTTAAATATATACATTTTAAAACTTATAAAATAAATATATTCATATATATTTACATTAGGAGATTTTTCAAGAATAGTAAAAAAGAGAATAAATTTTTAACTACTTCACAAACTTTCTACTTCAATCAAATGAAATTGATTTTTTTTTTTCTATGTAGGAAATCCTTTTATGAAATTGATAAAATTAAAATATGAATTCTAAAATTTAGTATGTACAACAAAATCTCATTACCTTATAGGTTATAGTTAGCTCGAATCAATCAAAATTTCAAATGTTCGATTGCAACTCAATCCTCATGAGATGTCGTGTTTCTATTTTTAGGGTCGTGCTCAAACTTTTGCAATAGTGAATATTTATCATCCATAGAATTCAAGCTCTTAAATTTAATTTTCCAGAGACAATTTTATGCAGATTGGAAAAACAAAAGAAGAAAACTATGAGATGAGAATTAAAGTTATGACATCGTCTATGACTAATAATTAATTTGGTACAAAAAAAGCGAAGAAAATAAAGAGATAATGTAGATTAAAATACTGTACATAAACCAATTCTAAACAAAAACAGAAACAAGAAGAGATCATAAGAGGGCTACAAGGCCAATTCTATATCCAACTTCACACATTTTCTTCTACAAAAATCATGAAAATTCAAAATAATAACCCACTTCCATATTATCCCCTTCGCATTATATTTGTCATTACAAAAATTAATAATAATAATAAAAAGAAAAAGCTCACAACCAAAAACAAAAACAACCAAACCTTGATGATTTGTGCAAAAAATAAGAGGGCAGCACACAGTAGGCAAGAGGGAATCGAAACGACGACAGTCCCAGCAAAAACATACGATACGATATGCATGCTGCCTGCCTACCCTTGTCTGCTGCTCGAAAACTTGATATAAGTGAAGTAATTTATCCATCTTGATTTACATATCTTACATTTTAGAGAGCATCCAGGGGGGTTGTTCGATTCTCAGTGTCGACTCCCTTCGGTTGGCGATCCCGGAACAAAGGGGACAAAACCCCGACCCCCAAACATTGGACGCATGAAGGCATCATCGAACTTTCGCCAGTAGCGATGAACGGTGTGTGTAGGAGTCGCGAGGAGTGCACGGATACTGCTTGGACGAGGAACATGGGGACCGTCAAGATCCAACTCTGAATCCTGTGCACTCCCGAGCAATGGGACTGAGAATGATTTCGGAGTCCCTGGATCCGACAGCATGCTGGCGGTCGGTTTTTGGTGAGGTAACAACCAATTTATAAGAGGTTTGGTCAATAACCCAAACACCTGTTGACAATGATCGCATATATAAGAAAAATGGACAACACAGCAATGCCGCAGATGTTTAAGGCTTAAGAATCATATAAATAAAACACCAAAATTAAGATAGCACATTTGCAAACCAAATTAATTACAAGATTTAATCAACAAAAATAAAATGGAAGAGGCGCCGCATCGTACCATCGTGCTGAAAAGGACAACCGACGTGGTACTAGTTATCATTATTGCATTCCCCCGCAGTTGAGTGTGCCCTGCTCTTGTGAACTGCAATGTAAGAGAGTTATTAATAATAGATAAGAAAAAGCCTTTAAGTCAAGCATTTCGTTTATAAACACTAACAAGATGCTTCAGAATCACTTGTCAAACTGAAAATTTAAAAAGAGTTCTTCATTGTGTATAAGTGTTTTTCAACCCATCAAAAATGATCTCAACCATAAAACGTAGGAAATTACTTCACATAGCAACTTTTCTATCGTCTATTTTAATTATAGCATTTTAAAAAAAATAATTTTTTAAAACTATTGATTGAAGTCTATCAGCTAAAGTTAAACTACTGATTGGCTATCAGCGGAAGTTAAACTACTAAATGAAGGCTATCAGCTAAAGTTAAACTACTGAATGAAAGCTATCAGCTGAAGTTAAACTACTGAATGAAAGCTATCAGCTGAACTAATTGAAACTATCAGTTGAATTGAAACTATCAGTTGAACTGATAGAGGCGAAGATATTTTGGTTGTTTATGTTCTACTCTACAGAAATATTTTCGAAATTTTGCTATACATAAATTTTTTTTGGTTTTTTTTCTATACATTGTTCTTCTGCATCATGTTACAAGAACATATCTCTGAAACAATATGCACAAGAAAATTAATAATTCCCAAAAACAACCTGATGATAAGCTAGAGCAATAGAGACAGCCCCTCTCATGAGACCAGCCCACCAAATTATAACCTACAAAAGCAAGTTGAAAGTAATTTAAAGATTGGGTCATAATTACTTATGAGGGAGAAAGTTTTAAGTAGTGAAACCAGGTTTATAGAATGCATACTTGTTGCCTGAAGTTAATTTTCTCGGAAGCCGATTTTTTAGCTAAGTTGGATAAAAATGATAATGGAAAAACAAAAGCAGCTCTTCCAATCATAACCAGGCATAGTAATATTGCGCTCACAGCAACAGACGTTCCAGGACTGTAACAAACCGAGAAGAAGACAGTAAAAGATCGGTCCATTTTGAAATGGTGAATAAAAAGACGAGCGCAACATATTTAGCAGGCCACATTGTTGAGAATCTCATATTGAAAAAGTGAAAAGACCTCCTAACATTATAGATGTTCTACTTCATTCATTGACAATTGATTTTGAGATAGAATCTCTTATCTAATACGCAGTTCAACTAACTTGTCATACCTATCACTAACAAAGCTCCACTTCTCGATGTCCAAAGCATCCATGCCAACATAAACAAAGATAAATGCCTCGGAAATGAAAGATAAGGTAGCAAAAGCATGCCTGTTATAGCAGATCAAAAACGTGTTAAGTTAATGAGAATGAAAAGTTCCAGTAATAACTATTTTTTAGAGAAATACAAAAAGTACAGCATTGCATACTTGGTGGTAACTCTAGAACTCTCAGTCACATTGTGCCAGGTATAATGTGACATTACAATTCCACAAAAGAACACAGTGAGAATGCCACTCAAATCTAACAACTGCAATATAATATCCACCAAATAAGAAATCGAAGATGGTCATTGGCAATGTATCTTGAAACCATCAGAGTTCAGTATAGTAATACAAATTACTTACTTCAGCCAGCATATATGAAAGGTATGCCATGAGTATCATTAGAGCAACCTCACGATCTGTGGAGTGCCTGAATTTTATCAGAAAATAAATAACAAAAGTTAATTCATGTCTTCAAATTCCTTGAAAAAGGAGATATCATGCACTCGATACAAATATCATTAGTCGTTGGTATTATTGTAACTATTGATAACAAAATGAAACTTTGCTTGGAAATATGTGAAGTTCAATGAATAATAACTGCACCACCACAAGTTACTTATTTGTCACATACTAATGCTGAATGCCCCAACTCCAAGAGAAGGATCTAAACGAATAAAAAATTTAAGACTTGAGTCCAAAAAATGTACCGGCCAAAATATAACTTTTTGATTGTATAGGCACTCAGCAGCCCAACCTGTAACGAACAGACAAGTGATTCCATGTTATATTACAATAAACAGTTTACTTTGCATCCCAACAATGAACTAGAGAGAGATTGATGAATAGGGAGAGGACTCACAAATACTCCAAGTAGAGTGCTCATCGAAAACAAATAAAAGAAGCTCCCGAGAAAATGCAAACCAACTGTTGCATCGACTTTAGTGAGGTCTAAGCTCTGAATTGCATTGAAAAGCACCACAGATGTAGCATCATTCACTACACCCTCCCCAAATACTAGACTGTAAAGTAGAGGCGTTTCATCCTGGTTTAATATCTGCAACATCAAATGCATTAAGATTAATTTCCTTGGGTGACCATGTAGGCAAACTGGCTAACTACTATAGAAGTAAACAAACTATAACATTGCTATATCTCGCACCTGCAATGTGCATACGGAATCTGTTGCAGCAAATATAGCTCCAATTGCTGTAATAGAATAACACGACATTAGTCTTAAACTAGAAAATTTACAAAGGTGAGAGAAAAAAGATAGGTAAAAAATAAGAGTGTACCTAAAATATCAGCAATATCTAGTGATCCAACATCCATTCTCTTAAACATCTGAAAAGCTCCTGAATGTGCACCACAATGGACGTGGAACATTGAAAGATCAATTAATGATGACTCAAAAAATTAAAAGATAACTAATATAAGTGATACACAAAAAAAGTCAGGTCAAGGTAACACTTAGTTGAACATAAGAATTAAACATTGCAGAAAGTAATTAGAACAAAAAAAAAAAAAAAAACTAAATGGATTGGATGCTAAAGCAGAGGGTCAAGATGATGTCTCCGTAAGGAACTTTTATGAAAACTGCAAAAGGTTTTCTCATTGTTTCGTTCAACTTTTAATTTAAGTGGACATATTTGGCCTATCGGGATTCTGGAGACATCATAGGGTTTCAGGGTAGCATTAAGAATCAGCTACAGCAAAAAATAAGTGAAAATTAACGACTTGAACAAATATTATGAGAAGAATTTTTTAATTATTGTTTTACAATAGTCATTACCAAAACTAGGCAGCAATCATCACATGGAAGAATATAAAATAAAAAACAGATATAGTTAGAAGACATACCTAACGAGATGATTGAACAAGAGATTAATGTACCAATTGCACCAAACAGAATAATTGTCATAAAGTTAACAAAGAACTGTTTCTTTTTCACTTGAAACCTGATGCAGAAGGAAGAGATCAGCCAAGACAGAGCACTAGCACAGGGTAGTATGAAAATTATGCACTAAAAGTTGCCTTTATTTAGAACATCGCCAATAAATGAGAATTATTGCAGTTAGAAAAATCGTTGAAATCACAAGAAAGACATGGAATTTATGCATTTGACACATCTAACTTTATTAATATTTATCCTCTTCCTGGATCAAGAATAGTAGAACTCTCCTATTAAAAAGATTCAAGCAAGAGAATTCAAATGGAAAGGAGGATGACTATTTTGTTAAATATAAGTAATTAGATTACACCAAGGTATATTGTGGTTTACCACAAATCCAAAGCACGTAAGACTGTTGCTTATAGGGAAAATACTTCTTCAATGATAAAAATGAATAAACAATGGGCCAGAAAAACTTGGTTGTCCAATAAAAAGGAAACCAATTAAACCAGAAAGATAGAGAATATTACGGAAAAGTAGACTACTAGTGAATAACAAACACAGCATGTACAAGGAAACCATATAGAAGCATCTCTATCCAGTTAAATCACAGGCAGTTAGAATACGAGATAAAAACACAATCAGGCCCTACAGAAAAGCATTCAGAAGGATGTGTTTTCAATAAAATGCAGGAATGAAGTTTTAACAAATATCTATTTTTTGATAACCGGGCCCTACTACATACTAGAGCACCTACACCCGTCTCAAGACCTTGACCCAAGAAACAACGAGAGATTTAACAATTAAGCTTACTCGTAGGTTTCAAATTTGGGACTTCAATAGAGCATATCTTGGAGACCCCAAGCCTCAGCCAATGACAACTTATTAGGCTAAACACATTCAGAACAACAATACATGGTCTAAAATCACAACCACCCTTAAGGGAATATGTTTGCATAAAGAAAACAAGTCAGATCAAAATTGTGTTACCATAAACATCAGAAATGACAAGTAGTTTAATTACACAAAAGAAGCATCAATATAAGTTTGTTCCACACATTATGAATCCAATGGTGTAGAAACTTTACCCAGCATTGAATATGATAGGTGGCAGAAGATAGATAAAGAACACGTCTTCGCTAAAGAGCAATAGATGTGAACTTTTACCACCACTGACCAGTAAAATGATGACTCCGGTACACAGACCCTGAAACAAAAGGATAAAAAAGTAATTTACAATTACACGATCAAGATCTATGATATCAAAGGTAATCTTCTAATTTTCCTTTTTCTTGTTTAAAACTTTTTATGATTAAAATACATAAGATGAGAATTACAAACTCACAATTAAGAGGGCAGTGATCGACTCATTCAACCACCGGGTCTCCTCAAGAAGATGACCAATCACAATACAAGCACATAGAAGAGCTACAAATAAGTTAACGGAAACAACAGAGGCATGATCAGAAGTGGACAACGCTTGCCACTTTGACACAACATAGCCCAAAACGGGTATCATTTTATCAGCTTCTTCGATTGAAAAATCAATCAGACCAGAAAAAAAAAAAGTTTCCAAAATCAAAATATTCCCAATTTCCTTAATTGCACAGAATCTATGTCTCCGAGCTGTCCATCTCAATAACTATCCATTTTCATTAACAACGAAGCCCCTGCATAACAACAGCATTTAAATAAAATGTTTAGATTGGATCAAAAAGAAATTTAATCCTAATGAAACATTTATTGAATACTGAGCCTATAACATTCGAAAACAAAATCCGCACAGATCCCGTAGTTAATCGCATACAAACCAAATTTCTTTAATTCTCTATCCTCTCAGCAACTTGTAAACGGATAAAAACACACAATAACTCTCATGCATGACATGATTACAGAAATTTAAAAAAAAAAAAAAAAAATCAAATACTCAAGTACGCACCTCAAAATCGACAAGGACGAACACAAAGTTCACACTCCAAACATCCCGAATCTTCTTCGATTCAACCGAGTCGCCAAACAAAGTGGAGGAAGATTCAGAGATCAGCGAATTCAAAGACAGATAAAATATGAATCTCAAATTCGAATTCCGACGAATCAGATAAGCTTCCAGCCCCTGTATTCAATCAAGACGCAGCGTCTCATAGAGAATCAAGAGCCTGAGAGCTTCAAAATGATCTTGAAAAAAAAAAAAAAAAAAACGAATCAAGATTAGAATGAAAAGAGAATCGTGGCCCAAAATCTACTGTTGTTGAAATGGAATCGAGAGGGAGAGAGAGGAGATTAAAAGGCGCTCGTGTATGAAAAATCGGGAAAAATTAGAGAAAATGAGACGGCGAGAATCAAAACAAGTTTTAGAGAGAGAAACATGGAGAGAAGAGTGGAAGAGAGAGAGAGAGAGAGAGAGAGAGAAGACATAATTATAATTGGAGCATAAAGTTTTTATATAGTACGTCTCTTTTCTACCACAAGACAATAAATGATAACATATCATCGCCACTCATCATACCTAAGTATAAATTAATTTATTACCACCACAATTTGGCTACACCCCACCCCCACCCCCCACACACATGCATATCTATACGTGTGTGTGTGTGTATATATATATATATATATGTGTGTGTGTGTGTAGGTATACATTTTAATATACGTAAATGAGATTCAGTTACTTGCGTCTTAACTAATTTCACACGATACCGTAAGGGTTAGTCGTGTTTATTTCGTTGTTTGGAGGTAATACAGTTTAACAGTATTACTTCGATGTTGGAAATCGGTATTTGTAATCTCCGATTTCACACAATAACTACTTGATTTTATGTCATTTGATTGTAAAACATTTTGTAGAGATTAATGATTAAGCAGAGATTTGTTGAAGATTTAAGAGGAAATTATTGACTTTTGAAGAAAGTTAGAGTTTAGTCCTATTGTTTAAAAATCTAGATTTTAATCTCTATCACTTGGAGAAATTTACAATTTATTCCCTATGATCTGAAAAAAAAAGAAATTTAGTCTTTAAGATTTAATAAAGTCAAAAAAACAATCTATGTATTCGCAATCGTTCGTGAATAAAATACATACAAGTTAGTTATTTATGTCTTTAATGACAATAGTGTGAGTGAGTAATCGATTGAAAAAAAAAAAAAACGCATCATTTCATTTATCAAAAGTTATATCTATGTTGCCTAGTCATGAAATATTTTTTAGATTTTATCATATTAATTAAATTCTATTTGGTCAAACTATAGAGTTATATTTCTCGAAACTATATATAAATTCTATATTTCGCCGATCACTTGATATTTTTAAATTATTTATCCAAAAAACTATAACTTATTAGTTTCTTGCAAAAATGCTTCCGAAAAAAAAATAACAAAAGAACTAAAATGGGAATATTTAATTCGATAATTATTATTTTATTTTTTTTGAAAAAATGCGTATAATAATTGTCGTGCCTAATTAAAAATGTTTTTAAAAGCTTGATAATAGTTCTATTTTTTTTTATTTGTGTTTGATCTCACACATGTAAAAAATGAGTTTACTAATTTTTATTTTTTTAAAATTCAACAATATTTAATAAGAATCCAAAATATAAATATAAATTATAAGAATTGAATTAAGTTTTTATCGACATTGAATAATTGTACTTAACTTTCATCTTTGTTTGAAATAGATTTCTTAATTAAACTCTAAAAATATGTAAAATTATTTATTTTTATGTGTGAATTCTAAATTATGTGTGTTTTTCCCTACGCATTTGACATTTTTAATATCGATCGATTTATTTAATTCAAATTTAAGCTATGTGTTAAACATATAACTCAAACACTAATATAGATAAAAAATTATCGTTTTCAAATTTAACAATATAAAAAAAAAAATTCAAATATCTCTTAATCATAACTATATAATTATTTTAATAATAAAGTATATATTTCATATTGATTTATATAGGATAAATATAAAGTTCAAAATCATATTTAACACAGAAATTATTACTTTTGAAATATAATATATGAGTGTAATAAAAAAATAGGAGACAAAGTCTATAATATAACCTATATTTTTCAGTTGTTCCTAGAATTATTAATTCATATAAAACATATGTATGTGGACACGTCACGGATATTTAATACTACCATAAACTAGTTGGAATCAAGACATGTGATCACATCTAACGGCCCCACAAGAGTCGTACCCTCTCTTTAACTTCCACGCGTTCCTGTTGTAGGTCCGGCTTCATCATAACAAAACCCATCTTTCTTTTCTTTTTTTTTTTTTTTTTTTTTTTTTTAATTTAAATTGGGAGGAGAATATTTATTTTTAGGATCGAAACTATATTGAACTGGATTATCCCCGAACAATGAAACCAACGTGTGACTATTATTTTCTTGAAGTTATTTACTTTGAATTTTTTTTTTAATGTTGAGTACAAATTCGATATGAGAATCACAAGCCATACATATAACGCATTACTGCTCTCAAATAAATTGATAATGCAATCACTGTGCCATCAATCATTTCGGTTGAACCTTCCACCTAATTCTTCTCAAGATATTAATACTTAGTTTAAACTTTGATTTATAGGAAAAATTACTTTTTTTTTTTTTTTTTTGTCTCTAGGCTTATAATCTTATTTCAGTTTGGTTTATACGTTTAAAAAATGAATACTTTTATTCTTGACATTTTAATTTTTCTGTTGCAAAATTGACATTTCAGTAATACTAATTTTGGCTTCTATGTTTAGTGTATAGTTTTAATTTAGTACATGTATTTTAAAATTGAACATTTATATCCTCATATTTAAATAACGATTATTTTTGTGCTAAAAAAAAAAGAAAAGTAAAAAACATAAATTTTTTTTATTACTTCTATTTGATCATGTATACATAATTGTCAAAAAGCCATTAACAAAATTATTTTCTTTTATTGTATGATTTCATTTTTAGTTAGGTTTTTCAGGATAATTTTATTCATTATTATTATTTTAATTTTGAAAATAGTAGGTATGTAAGCAAAAAAAAAATAGATTTTTTTAATCTCAGGTCTAATTTATATTTTTCCTCTATATATATTCTAAAACTGAATAATTTTTACCCATGATATTTCAACTACGCTAGATTTTTATCATTGAGAAAACAAAATTAATGTTGACTAAACCCTAAAAATTCAACATAACATCAAACTTAATCAAATATATAAATACTATAAAAATAATAAAAATAAATTAAATTTAAGATACGATGAAAGAAGATATAAAAAAACGTATCATAAATATTACCCGAAAATTGTTGTTTTGATTAGTAAAAAAAAAAAAAACAGATGAAAATCAAAAGTGTTATTTATTGGACATTCCTTAAAATTCCATTATTAAAAAAAAAAAAAAAAAAAAAAAAAATCAAATTGGTGTTATTTAACAAAAAAAAAAAAAAAAAATTGAACTATTATTTTTGTTAGGGGATAAATTTAAAGTTAAAGACTTGGAAATAATTTTTTTATAATAAAAATTAGTTAAAATAATCAATTTTAAATAAGAAAAAGTTAGGTTAAATTGATGCATGAAGACCTAAATAAATAGTTTTAAAATGTTTAAAATCCAATGGGAGAAAAGCTGAATTAGTGTGCAAATTTAAGAATAAAAACAAAATGTAAAAGGTAATTTTTAAAAAAATAATAAAATAATAAATTAAAATGTCTGCCTGGCAAAAAGTGAATGGTTGACGTACAGTCAAATCTGTGATGAATTTTTGAAAAGGCAGATAGATGGGAATCTCATGAATTATACATCAAACTTTGTTGAGTTTGCTGAACGAATCACGGACCCCATCCAAAAGTTGCTCTTCTTTCCTTTAATTCTCCAATAAAATATATTTTACTCTCACATTAAAAAAAAAAAAAAAAATATATATATATATATATATATATACATATATATTTTAAACAGTTCTACCATTCTTAAAATTAATTTAAAAGTGTTAATTGCAACCCTTTTCAAATATTAGGAGAAGTGATTCTTAATTGTTACAAACACTATACTTTATGAGTAGTTTGTGTAATTTTCCCACGATATATTAAAATATTATTTTAATTTATAAATTTTGGAATTTTTTTTTAATTTTAATTTTGATTGCTATGTTTGTTCGATTTTTATCTATAAACTTCTAAAATTCTAATTTTAATCTTTAGATTAAAAAAAAAAAATCATTTTAATCATAAGAATTAAAAAGAAAAAAAAAAAAAAAATCAAAACTAGTACCTATAATAAATTTGAAGTTAAAAAAAAAATTGTTGATCGATGTTGAAAGTTTATGAGCGAAAATTGAACTAAAGTTTAATGGTCAAAATCAAATAAATTTAAGTTATTTATGAAAATGGTTTTTTTTAGTTAGTAAAATAAAAATACTCAACACTATAAACTAAAAAACAAATTAAAATGAGATTTTTTTTTTTAAAGGAATCAAATTTTCATTTAAATAAAATAGAACAAAAAATCGAATCCAACAAAAAGAAAAATTGAATAAATGGGTTCAAATTCAATTTATTGAAAAATTATGGATATAATTTTTTTTCTTTTTTTTGATTTCAAATATATTTGATATGATATTGAGCAAGTTTTAAGTTATTTAGTTACCTTTTATTGAGTTTTTAATTATTATTTAAATTATAAAACATTTAAAAATTTAAATATATAATTTTTTAGCTGCAATTATTATTAATTATTTTGGTTAATTATTATTATTGTTTTAGTTGGAAAATTAGTGGCCGTTAACAATTGATAAATCAAATAGCTTTCTTAAGAAAGTGATAAATAAAATATGGCTTTTATAAGACGTGCTTTGTTCAATAATTGAGAGATAAAATATCTGATAGTATCACGGCCTCAACTTTTTCTTCTTATTTTATTTTATTTTTAAAAATTTAAGTACAAAAAACGATAATAGTTCGAATTTATGATATTTTAATTATCTAAATTCAAAGAATTTATAACTATAAAAAAAAAATAAATAAATAAATTTAAATTCGTTTAGTTTTTTTTTTTTGTGAGATAGCTATTGTCACGGACAAGTCTCGAATCTAAAATCGAGAGGGAACACACCTCTCGAGCTCGAGTCTTCAACCAACTGCGCCACCCCACAATTTTAAGAGATTTTCACATGTGTGAAGAGGTAAAATTGTCCAAAACGTATTTAGTTTTTCTTAAAAGTATTATCATATTTATCCATAAAAATATATTCACATATTTTCTTTATTTGTATTAAAAGTATTAACATAACTTATGTTAGAGATTGGCTTTACACTTTTAAAAAGTCCAAAACTAAAATTTAACGTTTGAAATTTTAAGGACCAAAATCAAACAAACTTAAAAAATTTATAAATTAAAATTGAACTTCGAAATTATAGAACTAAAATAAAACTAAAACTAAACTAAAAAGTATAGATACACTGATGTGTTTGTTTTTTGTGGAAGAAAAGTGATAAATCATTACTTCTAAGAATCCACTTGTTTGTATTCGATAGTAAACCATCACTATTAATTAACCACTCATCATAAACCGTTTATCAAACCACTATTAAACCATCTATCATTAACACTTCCACGTCCGTTTTTTTTTTTTTTGAATATAACAAGGAGGGATTAGAAAAACTCGAATTATTGATCGAGTGCATACTAAGACATCATTAACGCCAGCTGAACTATGCTCTCTTTGGTTGCACCCTCTTTTTTACCAAAAACAAATTCACTCTTAAATGTTGTTTTAACAAAAAAAAAAATCAAGTACTTACAAAAATGGGGATGCCAATTTTGAGGGTAGTAATTAAATATTTTTGAGAGGTAAAATTAATAATGTACTAAAGTTTATATTATACACTCTGTACCTTTTGTTTTTATTGAATATTCCATATCTTTAATAATGTCTCTTTGTAATGTGCTTTTCTATTATTTCCTTTTAAAAAACATACAAGAAGACAAAATTTCCCAATGCAACATGATGAGATAAACTCTGGCTTTAATGCCAACATAAATTTATATTCCATCCTCCTTATCATCAATACTTTGAATTTCATCTTCTTTTCATCAAAATATTATGACTTTTTAATTTCATGAAAATATAATGAGCCACACTATAATCTTCAAATAAAAATTGTATATCGTACAAAGTTTTATGTTAGGATCGACATACATTTATATTATGAATGATCATGATATGACATTTTAGGAAGTGTTAAACTATCTCATAGAAGTTCCCTGCAAACAAACATCTTCTTATCTTTGTTCTCCGAGTTTAGGTTATTGATTTTGGATTGACTTCTTTTTTGAAACTGGAATTTATTTTAGACGAACAAAAATTTGTCCTCTGAAACTAGTGTGTGTTATGGATTAAAAATAACATAACAAAATAAACCTACCAAAATATGTAGAAGTGCAATTTTCCCTCACCGAAAGGTAATTAAGAAATTTCATCGACTCTTGCGAAGGATTGGTGCTCGTCTGGTAGAAGGGCAGGCGACACTACTAATCCCTAGCTACGTGGGATCAACACTCATCTTTCCATGGAGCGAGCAACGCCGACGATCCCTTATAAGGATTGACGACCCACCCCACACACTCCCTGGATAAGTGAGGTATTACAATGTTACTTATTCTTAAAGGATTAGAATGAAAATGTCCCGTCATCAATGACGATAATAAATGTCAGATCCACATAAATGAGATAAGCGTCTAATTCCCCACAACTAGTTCTCTCGCTTTATCTTTGGATATATAGTTGTCTAACTTAGCTTTAGATTGTTGATGTTGTAACACTGGTCCCTTGACCCTTTGTCTGTCTTGCAGAAAGTTCATCGTAACTCTCTAAATATACAAATTTATCGTGGATACTCGACATGCAAAGTTGATATATCAACATATCGTATAACCAATAAGCTACTTGATAGAAATGAGTTATTCTTTACGTTGATACATGATTTGAGATCGTCGTGATTAACAATAGATATTGTCTTTATCGAAAAAACTTAGAATGACATGCAAAAGAAAAAACGAGCAAGGGATGTGGTGCTAGGCCACTAACGCACTCCAACATTCAAATCATTACTTCAAAGAAGATAAAACGAGTCCATGATAGCTTCCAAATAGCTCCAACATGTGACTACTTGGTCATCGAATCTATATTTATACCACTGACTATATATTGCTCATGTTGGCCAGTTGGAATTCGTTTTTTTTTTTTATGAAACTTTTTTTTTTTTTTTTTTTAATTTAATGATAATTTGTGAGGAGAGATTTGAAGTTTATAAATTTTTTTTTTTAATTGCAAGCATATATTTATGTCAATTTTAATACTAAACATAATATTAAAAAATCAATTTGAGGGTTGATATATGAAAATTAAAACTTTTAAAGTATTGATACCAAAATTAGAAGTCCCTATTCCAGATGTGTAACCTAATAAAAAAAATATATTTCTAACCGTCTTATCTTATCTTTTAATTTTATAAAGGCACGTTTCTTTCTCTCTTTTTGTTTGGAAAATGTCGGTTTTAAAATTAAAAAAAAAAAATCATTAATTAATTAATATTAATAATGCAGCACACGATGACGAAATTAGTACTCTGGTCATATTCTCCAATTAAAACTTAAATAAAAAGGTCAAAAACATAAATTGTTTCGGAAAGAAACTAATTAAATAAGAAAATGTCTGCTAAAAAATATAATTATGTATAAATAAATTAATACACATACATACATACATACATACATACATACATACATACATACATACATACATACATACATACATACATATATATATATATATATATATATATATATATTAAGTATTTCTTTGAATATTTACATTTTTAGACTTCATTAAAACTCTATTCATTTAAAATATATTTATAGTTTTGATGAAATTTCTATTTAATCCATATATTTTAAAATTAAATATTTTTATGTATTTCAAACAACACTAAATTGTGATATTATTGTAACAATTTCTGTTCAAAACAACTGTATTCAAGCCATTTATCAAAATTATTAAATTTTTTTTTTTTTTTTTTTTGAGTACAAGTTGGGGGAAGGGAAC
Organism: Cyclanthera cordifolia; assembly: GCA_037832605.1. Classification (NCBI taxonomy): domain Eukaryota; kingdom Viridiplantae; phylum Streptophyta; class Magnoliopsida; order Cucurbitales; family Cucurbitaceae; genus Cyclanthera; species Cyclanthera cordifolia. The sequence goes on along the minus strand of JBBMEG010000009.1, from coordinate 949,606 downwards.
AACATACCGGACACTACGAGGATTCGAATTGAGTGGATGTTAACGTATCATTAGTGTCTTATGTTCGTTGGCCTTATAACCACTCATTTCTAATCATTTATTTTTAATCGTAATTCGTTTTTAACTTCTCAAGATAATCACTAATTTCTAATCATATTCAAATGTATTATTGTGTATAATTACTCTACAAAATTTATCATATAAACAAATTATTAACTTCATGTTCTCTGCAAATAATCAAATTCAATTGAACTATTTCTAAAACTCAAATTTTCAATCATTCAAAATAAACACTAATTTATAATCTCTCAAAATAATCACTCTATCATTTTCTACATCAAATTTCAAATATATTATGTTTTTTGTTTTCCTTTTTTTACTTCAAAAAAAAAAAAAAATCAAATTCATATCAAAATAAAATTACCGATGATCAATCTATTTATATTTAATGTTAATTCCACTATCCCTCCGAGTCAATATTTTTTATGTCACTAGTTAGTTGTTTTATTTCATTGACTAAAATAAAAAATTATTTGAAATGTTGGAATTATATATATTTGATTTTGAATTTTTTTTAATCAGTTGGTCTGAAATCTGTATTTCCATTATTTTAGAGCACTTATTGATTATTAGTCAGATTTGAAAAATAAAAAAAAATATTATCCGGATTTTTAAAATATTTAAAATTCTAATCGTCGTTTTTCAAAAATAGAATTTTAATGTAAACTT
>JBBMEG010000009.1:934745-948777 GCA_037832605.1 Cyclanthera cordifolia | reverse complement strand
TAAAATTTTACCCAAACTTTAACTTGAACATGGATAAAATTCACTTGAATCTTGATAGAATACAATTTGGTAATACTCCAATTTTGAATTTGGACCAACTTCATCTTCTTTGGATATGGTGATGCTTTGAACTTGCCTGTCCTAATCCTTAAGACTGGAACGATCTTTGCTTGAATCTTAAAATTTGTCACTTTCAATGTATTCCTCATTTTAAATTTAAATTCACTTGAACTTGAGTTTGATTGGACCATGACATTTTGAAGCGAGTGTTCATACTTCAAACTTGAAATTACTCTTAGTTCAATAAGATTTTGGCTCATGTCACACTCTTAAATAATTTTAGACCAACTTTTTTTTTTAATTGAACAAACTTCAAAATCTTAAATTTGATGTAAATTTTGCCTTGAAATTAATTTGAACTTTAAATATGAAACCTTGAGTGAACTTTGAACTTGAAATTCACCATTCCAACACATACTTCTTTAAAACCCAGGCTTTGGTGCTTTCGACCACCACGCCATCTTTTGGAAACTGTTTAATCCATATTAGATACTCAATTAACGACCAACGCATTTGTTGAACTCGTGCCTTCAGAAGCGAAATTTCCTATCAAGGCTCTGATTTTCTTTTCAAGCTGCAATTCGCAGAGGATATGATTCAAACAAGTTTCGGTAAATAATATTAAGAATTTGAAATTTCCAAGTTCAAAAATTCTTATCAGAAAATTTGCCCAGAATGAATCAAAACATCCGAGGATATGATCTCGAACAATTATATCTTGACTACTAGGTCATACGTCCACAAGCACAAAGTAAATCAGATACCTTAAAAGAGGGAAATAACTAATTAAAGTAAGATCAACAGCTATCCTATAACCATGGGAATAGCTCAAAGAGGAAAATGTCTAACACAACCAATTTACAGAAGTTGGGCCTCATATTGGGTGGAGATAGTTTCACAACATCAGACTACAAATCTCCAAAGCAAACAAAAATTCATCTAATTCAATTAAATATATATAACTTTTATAGTCAAGATGACTAGTTGCTATAACTAACTACAAGAGTTCAGAATGGTTTTTCCTGCAAAATTGCAATTACAAAAACATATTTGTTGATTTGTTCAAGTTCAATGAGTCTACAAGAAGGGGTCAACTAGTAATTCAACAAAACATACCAGACCAGACCAGAAAGTAAGGTCTTAACCAACCATGGTGCGTTTTCGGCCTCTCTGGCGCACTGTACACAAACAAAAACAAAGAGAAAGTAGAAACCAATGCATCATAAGGAATGAAATTGATATAAGAGTTCAAAAAACAAGTGAATAGTAAGAGATGGGATTGCTACCTTGAGCTAATTTGTTTGAGGTCGACGACCATTGCTTCGAAGTCTTACGGTATGAAGCAAGAATCCGCTCCATCTATAATTGGTGTAAGAACCATCAAAGTATATCAATTAGGGTTTTGATTCAATCCAATTTGTCAACAAGTAATCATGAGACTGATACCAAAAGATTAAGTTCCAGCAGGAAGGCGACAACAATAAGCGGTTATCTTCTTTTCTTTTCTTTTTTTTCTTCTTTTGCAACCGGGAAATCGAACCTTCACTCCACTATACACGGGATAACCACACTCTTCCCTAGACCAAGCACCGGGAAACATCGAAGGAATGGAGATACGGGAGATATTTACAAATTAATGTCACAGACTCACGGGTGGGTCTCAAACCTAGGACCTTAAGGAGAGCACGCCTTCAAAATCCAAGCCTTCGACTACCGCGCCACCCTTTGAGGATTGTAAGCAGTAAACATGTTGCCATTCATTTAGTTTTCTAAACTTGTTAAGAAATGTTACTTCAAATACAAGTGCATTCAGTCATCAAAGTAAAACAGGTACGTCAAGTAGAATGAGCATGTCTCTCAATTAAACAAACAAAGAAAAAAGTCTAATATATACAGATGATCGGGTCAAACTCAAGCCCTGAGTTCACAAAGGGTACACTACAGCCAATAAGGCCGCTTTAGTGTTTTGATATTGTCAAAACTTCAATATAAATACTGTTTGGCCCTAGTATATTCAGTCTACTTTTTTGTTTTGTCACTCAAAACCAAGCGAATACATACGGATCTTTGTAAATGAAAACTCTACCTTCCAATCAATATCACCCATAATCGATGTAGGCTATTGAGGCTTACGCCTTGAGGCTCACCTCAAAGCAAGGCGCTGACTTTTTGCCTCGAATCTTACGCCTTTGTTGGTTCATAAGAGGCTTACGCCTCAATAGTAACACCTTGAGGCTTAAAGTCCCTACGCCTCATAGAATAACTAGTAGATTTGTATTAATTTATTTTTTCAATTCTTTTAAATATAAGAGTTTGAACTTTGAACCATATAATAATATGAATTATTACACTTTTACTACTTAGACTTGGTTCATGATCTCATTCTCATGCATTGCTTTAGTCATTCATTTAGATTACATATTTTCTCTTATGGATTCTTAGTCATATAATCGCTTCAGAACCACCAATTTAATTTTTTGATAATTTGTTGGCTTACTTCCTTTCTCATCTTCTTTTGGAGTTCTTTTTTGTATTCACTGTAGATGGTTAGAAAATCCATTTATGTTTCATTCATCAATGAAATTGTTTCTTTTTCCAAAAAAACTCAATCCTATCAGTGTTGGTGTAATGTTTTATGCATTTTCACGTAAGTATTATGTTTAACTGTACATGTTCACACAAATTAAGAATTTTTCTAATATTTTAAATTAAAATTGAGGCTTACGCCTCATACTGCCTCGAGACTTATGCCTCACCTCTTAAGGAGGAAAAGCCTCAAGGCCTCCTTTAGCCTTTTAAAACTTTGATAATTATCAATCCTCATCTCCTTAAAAATGTTTGTGGGTCAATGAGACATAAGATGGTCTAGGAAGATGGTCAATAAGACATGAAGAAGGTCTTGGAAGATGTCGACTATCCATTCTAAAGATGTTCACCAGAGGGATAAGAAATATGCAGGGTCTCGGGAGATCTCGAAAATCTTAACGCTACTTCCTCTGTAATGGTTGTCTAAGTCAACTGCGCAGGTTCTTTTCTATATTGACTGCCCTACAGTACTTTAGTTCCATGGCAGCAAATAATTATCGGAAAAGGGATGCGGAGTTAATTGAAGAAGAAGGTGGAGTCGGTGGGAAGAGGAAGGTGGGAGTATAATGGGTTCTTCATCTTGGAAGTTGGGCTTTGTAGTTCTAAGAGGCAATAGAATCGGTCTATAGAAGTCGCCTTCGTAGAAATTAATTTTATTACAAGTTCCATTGACATCTAAATGTTGTAGGATCAGGAAGTTAATTTTTCATGAAAATAATCGAGGTAAGCGGCTAGTCCAAACAATCACCACAAAACTCTGGAATCGAACGAAAACCATTGCATAACACACTCTAAAGAAATTGTCATTTTCCCAGTGGGGAGAGTGAAAAAAAAAATCTCTTCAACATATGGCAAAAATCCTTGTTACAGGTCAGCCAAACTAACCCCAAAGGTCTCCAAAAACCAGCCCCAAAATCGAGCAAGCAGACAAGAAGAAGGTGGGACATTTATAACATATATCATTGGTAAGCTGCATCCTACACGGCTGAAATTAGACTAAGAAAGGTATTGGAGATACTCAACTTGAGTCATTTATCCCACATAGAAATGTGAGAATTCTTCAACACATTTATAAGATAAAGTGGACTACTCCTCTCATAGCCAATTGGGTTTGAGATGGATACCCACACTTTCTAATATGGTATCAGAGCTCCAGGTTTGACCCCCGAAATTCTGAGGACTCCACCCAAGCGGGCAAAATACTTAAGCGGTCATTTGATGATCCAAAAAAAATTTGGATCTGACCCAAGCGACTGAGCCAAATCGGGTATATTTCGGGCCACAAAATCAGATCTAATCCAAGAAAGCTTTCCCAAAAATGGCATCTTGAGAGGGCATGTTAGAGATACTGTCCTTGTGGCCATTTATCCCACATTGGAAAGGTGAGGATTCATCAATAACTAATTCTATCATTACACACAGGCGGATAACAAACTACAAAATATTTATCAGACATGAATACTTACACACACAAAATTAGAAACCAAGTGCAAGAGAAACAAACATACCACATTGCCACATGAGGAATGCATTGATAGCAGTGCTCGTTCCAACACATATAGATCAACTGCTTTATCTTCAGGAATAGTTGAAGTAAAGCTCAGACCAAAATCAATAAGAACCTGTGAAAAGACAATTGCCGTCGTGACAGAGATCAACTTATTACAATCTTAGCAAGACATATTAAAATGTTTCTCATTGTACTTCATAATAACCAAAGATGCAACTCACAAGTTCGTTGGTACCACTCCTAACCAACATGTTAGATGTGGTCAAGTCACCATGAATTAAACCACCATCATGCAACTTCCCAATTGCAACACCAATCTGCATTGCAATGTCATTCAACTGTTTGGAATCATCACCAGTTGACCCAATTTCAAGTAATATGTCTTTGACCGAACGACCTTCGACATACTCAAATGTCAGGGTATACAGTATCGGGTCAACAGCATACAACACTGGAGTTGAAACTCCAAGTCGCCTAGCTTTTGTCGTACACCTTGCTTCCTAACATGATGTTTCAGTCAAACATAAGCAAGAGAATCTTTAGCTAGTTATATCATTAAATAAAAAAAGTTCAGTTGGAAGAAAACAGACTGCATTCAATCGCTTGAGCGTGAGTTTGGAATCCAGTGATGGATGTCGATATTTCTTTGAGAAGCGTTCCTTGATAATTGATCTCCTTCCAACAAAAGAAGACTCGAACACTCTCTGCGAGATGAGAATTAAAAAAAAAACACCTTTAGACTGCCAAAATACTATAACAAAAACATGTGTACCCAATGGCCAATACCTAATAATGGAAAGAAGATTTCGGTACGACTAGCTGCAAAATGTTTTTGTTTTCAAATTCTTCACTTTGTTCGTTCACATGATAAGTAAATATGAAGGCTTTACAAACTCAATTAGTACTTATTTCAAATATGCTTAAAAAATATGCACTAATCTAGTTCCAAAATCTATCCAGACTCATTCATGAAGAAGTGAAAACATTTATTGGAGTATCCATAGTATAGTCTCCTTATTCCAAAGAACAGAATTTGACTCACAGCTTCAGCTCCTTGCTTGATTAAAACGAGAGAGCCATCGTTACAACACGTATTCATCTCCATAACTACAGTAGGCAGCCGCAGTAAGTGTTGAATAACAGAGAAGAAATTCCTGGAAGAACCTTGCAAATTGCTAATTCATCAAACAAAGTAAGGAAGAAATGCAACATAGCCCTAAACATGAATCCCACATTCTAAAAATTAAGATAGTCTCGACCTGGAAACTTACAGATATGTAACGCCTGACTTCTATATCACGGATATCAGACCAACAAATTCATATACCAACAAATTCTAGTATCCCTATTTGAATTTTAACAACTTTTTAAAAATATTTCATATATACCAACAAATTTCAACTCTCATTGTTTTCAATCATTGTCTTTTTTTCTTTTTTTTCAATCATTGTCACTTAGTTTTTTACAATCATTTTCATTAGATTGAGGTCATCATTCACTTAATCAAGGTAATCAACTTCACTTGATTAAAGTGATCAATTTGTGGGTTTGATTGAAATCATTCGACTGAACTTGATTAAAATCATCCGTTTAACTTGATTAAAGTCATCGGTTTAAATCAGTTTTTGCTATATTTGATCTTTCTTTTTTCTAGAATTTCTATGCTTTAAAGTCATCAGTTTCCCCTAAAAAGTAAAATTTATTTGTTTATCTTTTTATCTTCATTAGTTATAACCGAGTGCCTGTATTCAGGACCCTATTCCTATCTTGCATGGGCTTGAAACACTCCCAAGGAAAACCCTACCCCGTAACGCTCACAAAGAATCTGACTAGTCTCCACGAGAAGAAGTAAACGCAAACGCCGAGGCTCAGAACTGCCCAATTACACTAAACGAAGACTAGATCTGGCAAGGGATGGCCATAAAATGTTTGAGACCTTACCTCGGGATGTAGATATGACCGTTAACGGTCAGATACGAGCAAGGGGCGGGCGGCGGCGGCTCGCGTTCCGCAAGCAGAACCGAACAGGGGACAGAGCTCCCGTTCCGAAGGCGGCGTACTGAACAGATGGCTACAGAGATCAAGGCGGCAGCGAGCTCGTCTCGGTCAAATCGGCGGCGACGTGCAGGTTCCGGCGTGTGCTTCAAGTTCTCCGAAGTGTTGATATTTTTCTTTTGAATTTGCAAGACAATAACCTCTCATTTAAATCCCTGCAAAAAGAAAAAAAAAATAACAACAAAAAAATCCCTTTCAAATCATTTTAAAACCTAATTCAAAAAGAACATTAAAATTTTGTAATATTTTCATATGTATCTCAAATTAATTTAAATTGCAAGAGTTTTTTTTCAATTTTCTCAAATGGTTTTTTTTTTTTTTTTTTTTTTTTGAAATTGCAACAATTAGGGGAGGGGATTCGAATTCATGATCACGTGATTCATGAGTGTACACTCATGCCGCTCAACTACTGCTATTTTGGCAACCACGTGATTTTTTTTTCTTAATTTTCTTCATAAATTTTGGCTCAAATGATTGAAGACTTCTAATTCAGAAAACGATTTGTATATATTGAAAAAAAATACATTGAATTATAAAACAGTATTAATAATACATTTGTATTTAATACACCGGCATTTGTATTGTATTATATAATATATTTTTATTCTACTTATATAATACTATATTATATAATATTTTTATTGTTTACTATAGTTTACATATTATATGGTATTGTATTATAAAATTCAATATGTATTATACTATAACAAAATCAATGTTATAATACCTTTGTATTTTCATTAATACGTCATTGATAGTCATACCACAATAACTATCATTTAAAATGAAAATACTCAATTAATACTTTATACATCATAAACCACTAACATTCTAACAATACTAATATTTTGAGGATTACATCATATTAATATGTGAATCTGTATGTACATTATTAATACAACACTTTTTTTTTATATGCATTAATACATTGGTAATACCCAACTAATAGTTATACCAAATTAAATTTTTTCAACTTTCTAATATGATATTGTAGTATAATATCATACTAATGTATGGATTAATAAATAAAATATTAATACAAACACATTTTTGACGTTATACGCGAACAAAAGTTAAATTTTTATGGATTGTGTATTTGTGGATAAATACATATATATTAACTGTATTAAGATAATACATAAATAATACACAATGACATTTTTGTAATTAAAATCATTTTCAACCTAGATTTCTTTCCTTTTTAAATATATTTAGTCGCACATTTTTTGCAAATAGTAACTTTCAAACAGCTTGATTGTTGTCCGAGTTGCAAAGGAAATCATCCTTTGTCCGGAGAGACCGCCGGTGACGGAGCTTCCCGATAGCGGCAAAGGTGAAGGTCGAGTTCGATGATGATGATGAATATCCAGTTTAGGGACGATGAAGGCGAGTTTGATGGAATTTTGCTAAAGTTTTAATAATGGGTAGTTATTTAAACATGCATGTTCATTTATCTAAGTTTGTTTCCTTTAAATTTTTTATGGATATTACCTTTTTTTTTAATTTTATTACAAATAGTTAGTTTTTAATAAGTATAATCATTTTCATAATTTTCAGAAATACCATGAATTTCTGTCTCTTTGAATGATTCTTGCCCCTAGAGTACAACAATTTAGCGCCTCCTCCTAACTTTAACTTGTTCTATGTCTTGATTTCAAGTTCCATGCACTTTAAAGCACTGATCACAGTGTCAAGATTGACATTGTCCCTTCCATACATCATGGCAATCTTCACATACTTGAAGGTGTCATGAATAGAGTTTAGGAGGCTTGCTGCTTCACTTTCAGTGCTCAGCTTTTCTCCCGAACTTGCAAACTCAGAGGTTAGTTTCTTAAAGTCATCCAAATTTTCAGTCAAATTCTTCGAAGCATTCATTTTAAACGAAAATAACATCTCTCTTACATACAGTTTGTTAGGGAGATCCTTTTTATCAAAAAAAGAATGAAGCTTCAGCCATACCTTATAAATCAACTCTTCATCCATTACCTGCCTGAAAACAGAATCACTAAGATTCAACATGATGGTAGTGGTTGCAATGTTTTCCATTTCCTTCTTGCTTTTAATTGAAGATGACTTCTTTGAGGGTGCTTCAATGGCTTTCACAGCCTTCTGTGCAATCAGGATAATCCTGATCTTCTTTGCCCATAAGGAAAAATCACCAGTTCCATTAAACCTTTCAATCTCATTTTTTATGGAGGTTGCCATCTTCACAATAGTTGCTTCTTCCCTTCAAGAATTGCTTTCTTGACTTTTGCTCCTCTGTTTCTTGCTTTCTTGCAGACTTCAACTCACTTTGAACCGAAGCTCTGATACCAAATTGAGAAAATTAAGATGGTAAGTGAACCCCAACAACTATAAAAAAAAAACACAAAACTGTTTAAATAGATTTAAAAGCCCGAGCCCACCTCTCTGTGAACCAAACCACTGTTGTTGATTTAACCCGGTTTTGTGATTGTTGAAAACCCGAGGGAATGGACGGTTAAGATCGAGCATGGCATTTAACAATGGATGGCTTTGATGTTGCCACTCCTTGGTTGCATGTTGTCGGTTGGATTGACATGTCCAACACGTCGAACTCCACCATGCCACTCGATCAAAACCCTCATTTCTTCACTGTTTCACTCATTTCTCGATTTTGTCTTCCTCGTTCAGAGACGAACAAAGTTCTGGCAATTTTTCGCCAGAGCTTCGTTCGATCCTCGACTTCTCTGTTTCTCTCTGGGTTTTGTTAATGGTGATAGTGATGATTCTAGCAAACCTTTGCTAGAACTGTTGCTTCACTGGTTCGCCTTCGCTTAAGCAAACAATAACGATTGTAGTGGTGTCTTGTTAGAATTGTTACCTATCTTCACAACCTTGAAGCGTGAGCGTTTAGATTGAGCATCGCAAGAAACTAAAAGGTAAATTTATGTCTTAGTTCTTTAAATCTTTATTCCTTTTTTAATTCTTTTAGTTTAAGATTTTACTAACTCTCTTCCATTTCTTACAATGTTAACATACGCATGAGAGGAAAGAAGAACGATGAACAAAAGATCAGAGAGAGATAAGAAGGATAAACAAGATTTACGTGGTTCGGCTTAAATCAAGCCTACGTCCACGGGAAAGAAAAACATGTATGTATTTTATTTCAGCATTCAGCTTCATCACAAAAACGTACCACACAGTCATCTACATAGTGCTTTATATATATTTATACAACAACCAAATGATCTTGTATATAGAGAACACAAGTTGTAGGTTAGTGCCTAGGTGGTTAGAGCTTTAGGTGGATTAAAAAAGCTTGTTAAAATTCAGTTGGTTCTAACTGAATTTGCTTACATGGTTGTTAGGACAACAACATGAATGTCTTTGCTTCAAACAACCTCACATTCGTGTGAGTTTTTTTAACAATGTTTTCATTCATTTAACAAATCTCCACCTTGAATGAAAAATACCTGATTCCTTTCTTCCTCTGACTCTTCAATGAGTAGAATTGTCTACTACTCTGAGTAGACTAAGGCAGTGATCAAACTTAGCTTTGGTCACTGCTTTGGTTAGGATATATGTTGCATTGTTCTCTGTCTCTACCTTTTCCATTCGACTACTCCTTCCTCAATCACATCTAGCACAAAGTGGTGTTTCACATCAATGTGCTTTCACCTGCCATGAAATTGTTGATTTATGGTTAGGTGGATTGCACTTAGATTGTCGCAAAACAAAATAACTTCCCTTTGAGAATAGCCTAGCTCTCCTAGGATTTCTTTAAGCCAAATGGCCTCTTTGACTGCTTCTGTGGCTGCAATGAACTCAGCCTCTATAGTTGATAAGGCCACAATAGACTGCAGGTTAGATTTCCAACTCACAACATTGTTCCTAACTAGAGATACATAGCCAGTCAAGGATCTCCTCTTGTTTATGTCACCTGCATAGTCTGAATCCAAAAAACCTCTAAGATCTAGTTTGTGAGAAGTAAACTTCTTGAAGAGTAAACCCTTACTTCTAGTACCATTTAGATACCTTAGGACCCATTTAGTAGCTTCCAAATGTGCTTTGCCAGGATTTCCCATGAACATACTGACTAGGCTTGAGCAGTAAGATAAATCCGGTCTAGTGCAAACCATTAGGTACATCAAACTTCCAGTAGCATTACAATAAGGTACCTTACTGATAGCAGTCTTTCCTTCATGGTCTGAAGGTGAATCCTTAGCTGACAACTTAAAATGTTGTGCTAAGGGTGTGTTTACTGGCTTTGAACTATCCCTGTTGAATCTGGCCAACACTTTCTCTATATAAGCCTTCTGAGAAAGAAATAAGGTTTCAAGAGTTCTGTCTCTTCTAATCTCCATGCGAAGTATCACCTTGGCCTTCCCCAAGGCTTTCATCTCAAATTCACAACTTAGTTGTAGCTTCAGCTTCTTTAAGTCTTGTATATGTCTTCCAGCTAAAAGCATATCATCCACATAGAGCAATAGGTAGATATAGTTGTCTGTCTTTGTCTTTCTATAATAGACATAAGCGTCAAACTGGCTTCTAGAGAAACCAATTCTGAGTATGAACTCATCAAACCTTTGTACCAGCACCTAGGAGCCTGTTTGAGTCCATAGAGTGATCTGTTAAGCTTGCAAACCAGTGTGTCTTCTTTTTCTTATACAAAGCCTTCTGGTTGATCCATGTATAGAACCTCTTCTAGGTTGCCATATAGAAAGACAGTTGTAACATCCATCTGCTCTAACTCTAGATTCTCATTAGCCACTATAGCCAATAAAATTCGAATGGAGTTATACTTTTCTACTGGTGAAAAATCTCACTGTAATCAATGCCCTCCTTCTGTTTAAAGCCCTTTGGTACTAACCTGGTTTTGAACTTGATAGCTTCATCTGATCTAATAGGCTTCCTTTTAAGAATCCACCTGCAAGGGATGGTTTTCTTACCTTTAGGTAAAACCACAAGATCACATGTTTTGTTCTTCTTCAATGAGTGCATTTCATTCTTCATAGCCTCTAACCACCTGGACTTGTCTTTACAAGCTAGGACTTCATCATAAGATTGAGGGTCATCCTCAAGATCAGTCGAACTCTCTGCAAAATCAACTTGAGAAAATCTAGTAGGGGGTCTGGTCTGCCTTCTAGGTTTTTAGTGCTCTGAAGGCTGAGCCAGTGGGATCCTTTCTTGTTGAGCAGTTCTAGAGCTCTCTTGAGAAGCTCTTGGTGATTCTTCTACTTCTTCTTCTGATAGCCTAGGTTGACTCACTTCTCTAACCACCTCCATCTTAGGACTTGAGCTTTCAATAATTTTAGAGCCTTCCTTCTCTGTTTCCGTGGAAGAATTCATATAGAATTATTGTTCTTTGAACATTACATCTCTGCCGATAATGCACATTCTGTCTGTGAAGTCCCATAGGTTGAATCCTTTGGATCCTCAAGATAGCCTAAGAACATACATTTCAATGCCCTCGGTTCCAGCTTGCCCTGTTTCTTGAGAATATAGGTTGTACATCAAAAAATTCTAAGGTTAGATAAGTCAGGAAGTACCTTAGACCACCTTTCAAGTGGTGTTTTAAAGACAATGGCAGAGCTTGAACTTATGTTAATAGTGTAGACAATAGTGGATGCTACTTCTGCCCAAAACTCCACAGCTACCTTGGCTCCTGAAAGTAAACGCCTTACCCTTTCCAAGATAGTCCTGTTCATCCTGTCAGCAACACCATTCTATTGAGGTGTATAAGGAATTGTCCTGTGCCTGGTTATCCCCAACTTAAAGCAAAATGTTATAAAACTCACTGCTTAGAAATTCCAAACCATTGTCAGTTCTTAGGTATTTAACCTTTATAGAAGTTTGTAATTCAACTTTAACCTTCCATTCAATGAATTTAGAAAAAGTTTGATCTTTTCAATGTAGGAAATAAATCCAAACTCTTCTAGAATAGTCATCAATTAGAAATAGGAAATACCTTGCTCCACTTCAAGAGGGTGTCTGTGCTGATCCCCACAGATCAACATAGATGTATCATGTTATTGTGTTCCCCTCTTGAAAACTTCACCTTTTTGGTTTTGCCAAGTACACAGTGTTCACAAAACCTTAGTCTCTTAGTTCCACTGTTCTGAATCAGCCCTTGTTTGAAAAGTTCAGTTAAGCATGTTCACTAATATGTGACAGTCTTCTATGCCATAACTCTAATCCTTCAAGTTTTGAAGATTGAAACTATTGGTAGAAAATGTACATAACTATTGGTACTAACTTAATTGAAAAAGAACAAAGTATATATTAATGTCTCTCTTGGGACTTCATCACTCGACTGTGTTCGGGCAAGACCTAATAAACATAAAAGTACGAGTTATATAAATATTAGTTAATGTCAACAATTGTAACAATGCTATGTAATTTGCCTTCTTAATGTTGCATAGTATTTCAATCTTGCTAACTATGATATTACTCAAAACATCGAGACTATGTTTAACACGTAAGATAACACATGTAAAATACCAAAGTTATTTACCATTCAGGGGGAAAATTTTTCTTCAAAGTCCCAATATCCACCTTGAAGATGAAGATAACAAAAATTCAAATATAAATGTCTCTAGCCAAAGTACAAAAAAACAATCGTATAAATATTGTCTAACACAACTACAAGAACATATGTTAGGGACATCTCTTTAAAGACCTAGTAGTTTGTAATTAAAGAACAAACACGTAATGTTAGGCATTATGTAATATTTCGGTTATCAATAAATGTTATTATTTTCATTAATTGTGCTTTTAATATACAAACGTGATTTAGCTACATCCCATTAATGAGATTAATAACGATATGCCCATGGTCATTTGGATGTACACTTGGACAAGTACGTGGGACATGTAAGTAGATCTAGTTCAAATTTAATAACCTAAAACGTTTACATTATATGGACTAGGCTGAACTCTAAGTTATTGTGGCATTGTTGTTACGACTTGCTTTACAAAGGTTGAAAGGACCCGATCCTAGATGTTCATGTCGTGACATATGAGTGGAGGTGTTCATGTGGAGACACATCAAAAGAAGTTTTTGCATAAGATGAGACTAGAAATATTGTGATAGGTTTAGTAATTTCATTATAGACTCGCATCAATTACTTTACTAAGGATGATCTTATGTCAATGTGATTTTAATCATGAGTGAGTTGTGAACTCATGCTTTATGAAAGCGTCATTTAATGTGCATGAGTAAGACTAAAACTAAACATCAATAAGCCTCCCTCGTTGATGGTCGAGTTGTCAAAGCACACCAAAATAAATATTGTTTTACTAACTCTAACTTGTAGAAATAGCGAAGACAGGTCGAATCCCAAAAGAACACTTCTCAATGTTTAAAAACAAATAAAATGGAAGATTTTGGCTTATTAATGAAATTCTAACTAAATAAGCAATAAAAATATATAAAACAAACAATCAACAAACTTTTCAAATTTCTCTCTCAGATTATTTTATTTTATATTCTCGGTAAAATTTAGGAAAATTTACAAAATCACTAAAATTTAAAAAATAATTAGAAATATAGTCATTTAAAAAAAGTCAGTAAATATAGTCGAGTATTAATGAGCATTCATATATTTTTTTATAATACAATAATAATGATTATATAGGCAAATATTTTAAAATTTCACTATATTTATAATAATTTTATGAAAATAGCAATCACCACAATTTTCCTAAATTTTAATGCTACATAATTTTAGTTATTATTTTAAAGTAAAAAATAAATGCATACCTTTTTATTAGGGAAGCATGCAACCTTTTTATCATGAAGATTTGTTTAAAAGTCTGCAACCAATCTCTCCTATTCTAAAGGTTAAATAAATAAATAAA
>JBBMEG010000009.1:896288-917326 GCA_037832605.1 Cyclanthera cordifolia | reverse complement strand
AAAAAATCAATGAAAATTATTTATGTGTGAATTATTTTTTAAATATATAATAATTAAAATATATGAATAAAAAGTTGTATGATTGTCCATAATTTTAAACTTGATAATTAATCCTCTTCGAAGAACAAAATAGACATTTAATTAAAATTTATGTTTGCCTTTTGCATAAGAAGAATGACGAAAAACGATTTTTTTTTATAAGAACTTTTGTATTTGGTTTAAAACAACCACTCTTAATCACTCACCAGAGTTTTGATGAGATCCGGTGCATTAGTGCTGGTCTAATCGCACCCGACATGGATTGCGCGGAAATTCTACATAAGACACGTTGGATAGAATGGTCGAGGGGGACGTCGGACGGAGACAAGTGCCAACGAACCGGTCGACGTGTGGGGAGCGATGGAACGACGCGTCGGGCACCTTTGAGAAAATAAAAATTATAGTTTGGAACATGGGTTTGCCACTTGCAAAATAAATCTAAGTTTCAAATCAATTTAAAAAAAAAAAAACATCTTTAGTTAAATTTTATACTAAATTTATCACTCAATTATTACTGAATCTTCGAATGGTTAGTTAACTATCCAACTACTACTAATATCAATTCCAAAATAAGTAGTGTCAACACAAATTCTCAAATGATTACTTCAACTAGGAGTGAACGGAAAAACGAAAATGATAAACTAAGAGTGAACGGAAAACGGAAAATGATAAAATCAAACTGAACCAAACTGATCTAATAAGTCGATTTAGTTTTTAAAACAATATTAAATCAATAATTTTGATATTTTAGAAAATTAAAATATATTGACTCGATTTCGGTGGTTGGAAGAACTAAATAAAAATCGAATCGAACTTAATATATAAATACTAAGGAAAAATGTATATTAGTATTTTGATTTGATGGAGGAACAAGTTTGATTGTATAATATGAAGTAAAAATATTGTCAATATTATGATATTTAGGAAAAATGTTGTTTTTTTTATTAGTATAATAAAAATCCTTAAAATAAAACAAAAATTAAATTGAAAATGAGAAAAAATAGGAAAATAAATTATATTCTTTATAAAATCAAAACAAAAAATGGAATCAACATCAAACCAATTAAATAGTTAACCAATAATTTTATCTTTTATTGAACATCGACCTCGACTAAATTTTTGAAAAAAGAATATGTTACTTCGATTGTTGATATGCACAAAACTGATAAAGACCAAACTGAAATCAACCCTAATTTCAACCTTTCTCTCTCTCTTTTCCACCGCAAAAACAAACACAATGTATCCATTTACGTAGTAGACCAAAAAAACACATGCAAGGTTTCTTTTGTTAAGCCCAAAGGTGGCCCCAAAATAAAAGAAGTATTGGGCCATTCCCAAAACAAACTGAGCCCACTATCCAGTTAGGATAGTAATATATTTAAAAAATAATAATAATAAAATATCACAATTATAAAACTAGCCACTGCCTTTTTCTTTTTTTGAGTATGGCGACTCGACGAAGCAACAACCCCGCCTATATAATCTTCCTTTCTGTGAGCCGCAGTCCTAAGGACAGTGCCTGTTGGAGTACGCGTTGTAAGTTGGGAGAAAGAGACAACAAACATTAAGTTTAGATTGATAATTAAAAGATCATTTGTTGAAACTTCCATCTCTATTTATCCTCAAAATTTAAACAAAATGTTCACGTTTATTTATAATATTAATTTTAAAACTATTCTTTGTTTTGTGGGTGTTGAAAGGCTAAACTTGTTTGATATTAGTATTTAGATGAAATTTGCAAACTTAAACTTTAAGGAAAGATAAACGACACCAAACTAGAGGTAAATCATTGATAATTTCAAGGGATGGATGCTCGCTCCACCGATACTTTTGAGGGATCGTCACCTACCCAGCGTGAGGAGGACGATGTCGCTATTCCTTCATAGAATGACTGACGACGCCAATCTTCTTTGAATATGCTTAAAGGTTCTAGATTTTTGTGTCGAGCAAAAGAAAAATCGAACTAAATGTCCAAACAATTAACTATGTTGGTTGTAGCTATCATGTTACAATTCAAAGACTAACATTAAGTAAAAAAATTTAAAACAACAATGGGACTGTTGAGTTCCACACTCCAGGCTAGAGTTGTGAAAATGATTAATGTGCATTGTGTTTTATTTGCCTGGGAGAGTGGTCGAGCCAAAAGAGGACTTGTGGAAAGTCCCACCGCAAGGGTTATGGAAGCTTAACACGGATGCTTTTGTTTGCCCAAAATTTGGAGATGGAAGGATTGGTTGGATTGTGCGTGATTATAGAGGTATACCGATATTAGCATGGATCAAATATGGATACAGGAACTGCGCGGTCAAAGTTGTCGAAGGTGTTGCGATTAAAGAGGGGCTGAAAAATATTTTGAAGGCTCGCCCTTGGATTCCTCTCTCTGTTGGTGGAATTTGATGCAAAGGGGGTGGTCCAAGTTTTGATGGGTGTTGAAAGGATCTCTTTGAGTTTAACAACATTGCTGTTGATATTGAATACCTTTCCTTTATGCTCGAGGAAGTGTTTTTTTTTAGTGTAATAGATCTTGTAATAGGGTGGGTGATTTGTTAGCCAAAAGCCCATGTGATCATTATGTTATTTGGAACTTTTTTTCTTCCTCGATGGAGATAGGTTTTAGTTTTGGGGGCATTCTCCCCACTTGGTGGCTTCAAGTGTTAAGGATGATTATCGTCGTTGTACCTTTGATTGTTAATATATTTGCCTTTTTTCAAAAAAAAAAAATAAAAAAATAAAAAATTAAGGTATTTTTGCAATAATTTTGATAATAAATATATGAAAAATACTAATATTATACAAAGAAAATTTTTATTAATCGACAAACCGAACCGATCGAACTGATTGAAAATTTTGATTAATTTTTTAACTAATACTGATCGACATATACTTGAAAACTGACCAACAGCTCTTAATTCGATCGGTTTTCGGAGAATGTATGAACACCCCTAATAAAAATCTCCAACCGAGGTACAATTATACATAATCTAATTAGGCATACAAGTAAATACATGAAACCAACTTTCTCATCAAACTCTACATTTAACTGAATCATGAACTACGTTACATGACATTGAAACATGAAGGGCCCTTAGCGCGCACATATTTCCATTGTGAGGCCTTTTTGTGTAGTCACCCACGGATCAGTTAACACACTAGCATTGATCTATCTCTCAAGGATCACGCCTTGACTAATCAAGCTTTAGACAATAACAAGAAATGATGTACTGACGTCACTAGTTAGAGAAAGTTATCCGCCCTAGACAGAGTCGTGTTCACATACATAACATGTTATTGCAAACCAATTAAGTGTAGGCTTACATAGACTGGCCTAGTCCATGTCCACATGCTCAAACAGAACACGTGAAAGGATTACACTAAACATAGTTGATTGGAGGCCCTTGCCAACATTTATGACAACCTATCCAAACTCATCGCCTGAAGCTAAGAACCCTCCATTATAGGCTTACACTATATCATATTTCCACTCTCTACCTGCCATAAACTAGGCTTGTCGGGGAGGCCTCCTTCATTGCAACCTTTGCTGATTTAGGGGCAAAATCATCTCATCTCCAACACTTGATGATGACATAATCCATCACATTCTCTACAACCTCTGGATGATAACACCCTAACAAGTTTTGTTTCGAATACGACAAAGCTCGATCCTATTAAATCATTTCAACATGATCAAAAGCAATAAATTAATCATAACACTATATTACATATATTGTGGAACAAAGCTCAATTTCTCAAATTAATAAAGTTACATAAGAGATGGTTAAAAATGAAAGAGGAAGAAGACAAAAGAAATAGTGAAAGAAGAATAGTGTGGTGTGATATTATATTCCATACACAACAAATAAAAATATGATAAAAGAATAAAAGAAAAAAAAAAAAAAAAAAACCAAGGGGGGAAGCATATTGGAAAGGAAGTGAATAAAATAGAAAAAAGAAAAGGGCATGATTGATGATATTATTAGATAGAATGCAAAAAATAAATATTTAATTTTATTTTTGGTGAAAAATAAAAAAAAATAATTTTGATGGAAAAAGAATAAAAGTGATAAAGATCCAAAAACTATTCCTAGTTGTTGACCTAATGGCCAATGCTGCCAAAACCACCCCATTGGGAAGGATTCCAATAATTTTGGCAGACCCCCCTTCCTCCCTTTCCTTTTTATTCCCTAAATTGCCCTTCACATTTCCCATTTCCTTTTTTTATTTACCTTTTTGCCATTCCCCTTTCTACCAATTGAATAATAGCCAAAGCAAAAAGTCTCTTTTACCCCTACAAAAAAAAATGTTAAATTATAAATTCTGTCTCTGTACTTTCATCAAAGTTTGAGTTTAGTTCTTATCTCTCTATAATTTGGAGAAATATAAAATTTAGTCTATGTAATTTGAAAAAATATAGAAATTTTGAAGAAATAGAATTTAGTTTATATGGTTCGATAAAACCTGAAAAATAATCAATGTTATTCGTAAATCGTAGGCGAATTAAATACGTAAATGTAATATATGAATTAGGTATCTTTTGTCTAAGTAATTACATATCTCAAAACTTTCATCATTAAACAAAAAAAAAAAAAACTAACTTCTACGTATTTTATTCACCAACAATTATGAACAACGAACATTTTTTTTTATAGATTTTATCAAAATTTAAGGATTAATTTTTTTTTTTTTTTTTTAAACTAGAGAGACTATTTGTAGATTTTTTCAAACTATAGGAAGTAAAAAATATATATTTTTAAATTATAGGAATAAAATTTTAGTTTTAATCAAATCATAAAGATTAAATTTATAATATACCTAATTAATTTTTTTTAATTTAAATGGCAATTAACATGTTTTTTTTTTTTTACATGCAATTAACATGTATCTTTAATTACAAATTTGGCGCTTAAATTGATTTCACACATCGTAAACATAGAATTAAGTTATATAAGAATATGTTACGAATTTTGCTGCAAGTGACCATTTTTTAGTTGTCCATTTTAGCTATCGTATTTTTTTAATAAATATTTTATTCATTAAAAAAAAAAAAAAAAAATTTTGATTTTGATTTTGGTTTTTTTTTTTTTTTTTGTAGATTCCAAGAAACTATTTGTTGCATTGATTTAAGATTATTTATATTACTGATCGAAGACTATACCATTTGAAAATTGACACGGATCGAAAATTGTTTGTAACATTAATTGAAAAATATATGTTGCATCGATTCAAACTATGCAATGCATGTGTTTTTTCGTATTTTTACTATCACAAAACTAGCTGTTCATAATATTTTTTTATCATCATTTTAATTTTACATGAAAAATCCTTAATAATGTCAAGTGCAAGAAGGTTGTTTTGGAAAAATAATTAAAATTTTGTACAACGGTTGATGACATTCATTAATATAAATAAATAAATAGATCGAACGGCAAATAATTTGAATTCATGGCCATTTTGTTATTGAATCTACACTAATGTAAATTATAGTCGTGTGATTCATATGATCGAACTGGTGATCGTGGTATTGAACGGAACTACTTTCAAATAATGAAACTAACTCGTCATTTATCTTTACGCTACACTTCTGGTTTATTTTGTCATTTTGTGATTTGAATTTATGTGAGAAGAGGACAACTTGCAACCTTTAATAAGTAAACCATATGCCAAATATAGGCACAACTTTATAATCTCATAACCACACAAAACAATATGAAAATTTTCACAATGAATGCTATATATTTTTATAGGCAATCTATGTTTTTGTGTTTTTGATAATTTGTTTTTGTTTTTTTTTTTTTCCCAATTTTGTGTCAATAGTTTAGATTTTTTCAATCTATATGTTTTGTCTTATTTTTCAATATTTCCAAAAACAATAAAAAACATATACAATAAAAAACTAAATTCCAAAAACATATAATTTTGTCTTATTTTTTGTTTTCAATAAAAAGGTAAATTAGAATATGTTTTCGATCTAAGTTGTAGACTCAGAGAGTTGCATTTGAATTGAGTAAGAACAATAATAAACAATGAAATACCATAATTACAAAGATTAATTGATAAGATGATTGAGAATAAGGTAAATTAATGACCCAACGCTTCAAATTGAATGATATATATGACGCGCACATATGTATCATAAAAATTAATTAAAAACTTTAGGACATTATTAGACCACCAAACTAAATCCAATACATGAATTCTACAATCATCATACATGAATACTTATACAATAGCTCTATTTTCACGTAGTACTCTCTAATTTCACTTGCTTCGGTGCTGCCCTCTCGATTTCTTCTCTTTTATCTTCTTATTTTGTTTAGCAAAAATCGAAATGTGGAGTTCATTCCCAATCTTAATGATCTTCTTCCAAAAATCATACGTTAGCAGTATCCTAATTTTAAGCATAATCTTAAGGAGAAAGATGTGCGAGAAGATGGAGATAAAAAGATAATAGAGGGATAAGTAAAGATTAAACAAATTTCACACAGCTATAAGATGAAGGAGAAAATAGACTTAGGGTTTATACGTGAATCATATTTTCTATGTATAATCATTTATGACAATTATTAAAATGTCACGATTACAATGTAAAATCTTGTATGAATATTGTTCGAGATTTTATGACAACTAATAATTGTCATAAAATGATGTTCACAAACTTGACAATTATTATATTGATGGTTAAACTTTCATTGTTTTTTTTTTTTTTTAATTAGGTTGACAACTCTTAAATTGATTATTAAAATTTCATTTTTAATACAATATATTTATTTGATATATCAACATTAATCAAAATTAACTTACAAAAAAAGAGTTTCCCACTTTTTATTGAGTAAAAGAAATCTCAAAAGTTAAGTGCATCAAACTAATTTCTCTTTGATTTGAATTATAATAAAAAATAAAATGTATAAATACCAATAATTTCTTCCATTACTTTGTATGAGCCATCATTTTCAATATAAATTGATGGTCCACCAAATAAAGACAACAAATAAAAAGAAATTGGAAGAAATTAAATAGGAAAAACAAAATAAATTTATAATTTAAAAAATGAAATGTGAAGAAATTGGCAACTGATTCCAAGTACAGCTATGTACTTTGGTACAGCTTCTGGAAATTTCACAATCCTCTATTTTGTAGGCCACATTAAAATCATCAACAATTAACTCTCTCTCTTTCTCTCTCTCTCTACCCCTTTTATTTTTCTCTCACCTAACCTTTTTTTTTTTTTTTAATCAACAACTATTTCTTTTATTTATTATTATTTTTGAATTCATATTATTTTAAATTTAATATTTGCACTTCCATTCAAATTTAAAATGTTATTAAAAAAAAAAAAAATCAGACATGTTAATTCATCTTAAAAACAATTAATTTCTCTTTTGTTTAGAGATATTAATTTTTTTTTTTTTTTTTTTTTTTTATATATTTCTTATAAAGTTTTTGATACCATACTAAAATTGTGTAGTTACCTCCCACCAGAAAAATATCTCAATAGATCAATTTATTATCATGATCATCGAATTACGAGTTTGAATCTCCCTCCAAAGTGTCGTTACATTTTATAATAAAATGAAAGTGAAGGAAACCGTCAGTATATTTTATAAAAATGTTGAAAATTTCTTACATTTTCAATATAAGATAGGTAAGTATTTAGAACCATGTTTCTCTATAAAATTTTCAAGGGAATTTGTGGTACCCGAAAATTTTGGGATTTTTATTTTAATCATACCACTTTTTAGAAATATTTCATCAATAAAAGAATTTGTGGTATCTTTTTCTTCATATTTCGATAATGTAATTTATCGTCTCTTAATCGAAGATTGTCTGTTGTATTGATTGAAAACTATCTTTCATACTAGTTGAAAACTGTCAACTGGACTAAACGAAGACTGTTTGTAACACTAATTGAAGATTATCTCTTAATTGAATATTATATGTTCAATTGGTTTTATTGTTTAAAGGTAATTCAGTTAGTTCAACACCACGGTCACAAATTCGATCGTAGAAATCGGTATTTGTAATCCCCTTCTTCAATTGTATTAAAAAATATAATCTCCTATAAAAAGAGAATAGGCCGGAATGGTGGGAGAAGGAGGCCCTCCCTACTTCAATGGATAGGGGGAATCACCAGCAAAAGAGTCGTAAAGGTTAAATATACTCTTAAGATAGGGGCTTAAAAGCAGCCACACCGATATGAGAATGATGCATAATTTTTTTCGTATCGGGGGAGTCGCATATTTAGAATTAAATTATTTATTTTATTAGTGTATTTTAAATTAAAGAAAAAGAGGATTAAAACAGAATTTTAAATTACATGAATTGTTAAATAGACCTTCATTTTTGGAGAACAAATTGCTTGACAACTGGAAAGTAGAAAGAAAAAAAGAAACACACGAATTCTTTTTTGTTGTTTTTCTCGTCTTTGTCGGAGTTAAATTACCTTGTGCTCGTACGGACAAAAAGTATGTTAAATTATTGATTGAATTACAACTTCGCCCCCACAAGGAAAAAAAAAAAAAAAAAAAAAAAAAACTTTGCAGAGGGCATTAAAAAAAAGTCCAAGTTGGATGGGTTTTAAAATTCTAAATATAATTTTAATTAAAATAAACTCGTATTAGATGAGTTCTTAAATTCTAAATATAATAAGGAGAATTTTCATGTATAGAAAAAAAAAAAAAAATCAAATTACTTCTTCCATAGTAAAATTTTGAAAATATTTCTTATATAGTAAACAAACGAAGCATTTTTGTAAAATGACTAAAATACCTCTGCATCAAAAACAAACGAAGCATTTTTGTAAAATGACCAAAATACCTCTGCATCAATCAGTTCAGCAAATAGTCTTCAATCGATACTTTAGCTTTACTTAATAGTAAAGTATTAGTTTAGCTGATAGTCTTCAATCAATGGTTCACTAATAGGCTACTAATAGTTTTTAGTTAGTTTGCTGAAAAAAGAGGTAAAATTGAAATTTTTTGAAAAACGAATGAAAATCTACCATGTATGAATTATTTTTAAGAAAATACTATAATAGGTGAATGAAAAGTTTCTATGTGAAGTAATTTCCCTAATAATTATCATGAAAATCTACAAAGTTCTGCTAAAAAATTGAATCTAAAACATGACATTTAAAACCCAGGTTAACAATAATTATCATGGGTTTTCTTTTTCAATAATGATATATTAAGAAACCAAACCATAGCGAATTCGCTCCAATAACACTAAAAAAGGCAATTAAATGAGAGAGATTCCCCCATCTCAAAATTTCAACCTATCATGAAGATTATGCTGAGTTTTAAAAATAAAACAGAATGGCGCTTTGATCTATAGAAGGCTTGACAAGTAAGTCAGCCAGGCATTACAAGATCGTCTACCAAACCTAAGGAAGCGTTTAATGCTGGCTATGCAACTCTAAATTACGATTAATATCATATCACAATTAAATCTTTAGAGTACTGCTCGTCTTGGAGATTTTAGAAATCCAACGCCCAAGCCAAAAACTCTTTTAAAGGTTAAATTTTGTGAAACATTCAAGTAAATCACAAAATATCAATTGAAAATCCAAGAGTTTAATGCTGACTATAATAAGAACACTAATTTCAAATTTTAATATATTGATGAATTTTTTTTACAAAGATTGTACAAAATTCCAGGAAAGAATACACATTTTAAGTTCCTCATACCATGCTTTTGACGTATGTTTGAGCATGTACAAGGCTTTAAGAAGCTTGCACACATAGGTAGGATGTTGTGATCAGTCAATGTACTTTGGCGGTTGAGTAGTGAAAACGTCCTCTTTAAGTCGACCATGAAGAAAGACATTGCTAACATCTAGCTAGCTGGCTAATTTGCCACTTTCAAGTAACGGCGAAGGTGTATAGATGAGAGCTTTATGGCAAGGCTATAGGTTTCTCCATAATCCAAACCAGCAGTTTGAGAGTACCTTCAAACAACCATTCGAGCTTTATACGTGTTGATGTTACCATGGAAATCTTTTTTGATTTTGTAGATCAATTTAGTACCAACTAAATGTTTCTTAGAACTTGGCCGGGGACAAGAGTCTGAGTCTTTTGTGAAGCTAAGTAGTGTATTCTTCATTCATCGTTTTCTTTCAAACAAAGGAACCAACGACATCTTGATAACAAGTCATGTGTTTGACTTTTTTTTTTTTTTTTTTTTTAATGATTTTCATATATTCTTCATCAACTAAAGAAATTTTTTTTTGGAAATTGAGGAAAAAAAAGCATAATCCTATTGAAATTGAGTATTGGAATATTTCAGAAAGTAAAAAGAGAAAAAACAAAACCCTTTGTCCTCCTATTGAAAGCTCAACTAAACATTATTTTCTTCTATTTTTAAAATTTTGTCAAAACATAAATATTTCTAAAAAGGCAATGGTATTTAAATAATAAGAAATAATAGAAGGGTACTATAGTAATTGAGTGAACTCCATCCTCTATCCTCACGTGCTGCCCGTCGGCCACCATGCTCGCACGCGCACACGATAAAAGCTCAGTGTCCTCTTCCTTCAGTCTCTCGTGTGGGTGTTCGTATATATGTATATATAAGAAAAAAAAAAAAAAAATTCTAAGTGTTTTTTTTTTTTTTTTTTTTTTTAATTAAATAAAAAAAGTAAGTACTATTTTTTTCTAATCCAAACTTAGTTGTTTTTTAACACAACAACATTTAGGCCTCCATAGACTTAAATCTGCATACTATTGATTAAGTATAAATGTTAGATTAGCATCTTTGAACAGTGATCGAAAATTTGGTGGTGCAATAATTTTATTATTTGGTGTTAATCAATGCATTTAATTCTTAATTTATTTGAGAGCAGAACTGTCATCTATATAGGGTTTGCGGTTTTCTCCTCTAATTTATACGAAAAAAAAAGCAACTTTGAAAATTGCATTTTAATTATAATTTTTCTTTTTGCAAAATATTATATGTGTAGTACATTTTGGTGGACTTTTCTAACTTTTTCAATTCAACCTTCTTTCCTACACCATCTTTCTTTGTTAACTCGCCTTCATCTACCTTTACAAACTTTAAGTGAGGCAAATATACAAGTGCTTGAGTAATTTAAATATATACAAAGAACACAAATGAGACAAATTCACCAAGATAATCAATGGATACTAGAGTAATTCAAAGGCCATTCAGATATTTGATTGGTTGCTAAAAGAGGTTGAGCAACGAAAAAAAGCAAATCTCCATTTTTTTCGACAAACAAAACCTTGAACTCATTTCTTTCGTTCAGATTTACGAAGTTAGAAATCTCCATTCGCAAGATCAAGACCAGATCTGAGTTCACAGAAAAGAGAGCTTTCCGATGAGGTAAGACACTCACAATTTTTTTGCCTCCAGCAGCACTGTGCTTCGGGCACTCATTGAAGAATACTGTACATTATTATGATATTGAAGGTTATCATAAAGTTGATTGAAGGCTATTAGCTAAGCTAGTGATTGAAGACTACTCGTTAAATTATTGATTAAAGACTATCAATTAACTGATTAAAAGTTATCAACGAACTAATTGAGCTGTCATTTAAACTAATTGAAGATTATTAGCGAACCGACAGAAATAATAACTTAATTCCATTCTTTCCACAATTGAAATGGTGTCAAGGCGAAAACCCTTACTGTTTCTTTAAACTTTAGTACCACTTGGACTTTAGCCGCCAAAATCAAAAGGTGCACCCTACTTCTAGTTGTTGCAATATTCTTTTTTGTGGTTGTTCGCATTCGGTTGATATCATTTTCTTGGTGCCAAAATTGTGTTCCTAATTTTTTTTTTGTGCTTTCAAATTTCTATTAGAGTTTGTTCGTCCACTATCTCAAGTGTTAGAAAGAGCCTTGGCTAATTTTTCCTCTTTAAAAGCTTAATATATTTTTTGAAAGAATCTGTTTTGTACTTCAAACACCCACATTTTTAATTTTTTTTTGAGTGATGTGAATGTTTCATCAATCACTTGAAATTTGAGTGTGTTGTATGTTATTGGTTCATGCTTGGAAGAAGTTAGTTTTTCTTTTCGTATATATTCTAGTTAATTTTTTTTTTAACTTAAACCAATGAGATTTTTTAAACCTTTAAACTGGGTTCGACTATTCGAAACCGAATCAGACTCGTGACCTGAACACACAACGATTATTGTTCTGACTGACAGTCATTGTCTAAGGATAAGTAATTACAAAGCTTGGCTCTTTGTGTTGCTCTGTAACTATGACAGTCGATTCATTTATTCGTTGTTTGGTTTTTTCTATTACAATTCCTAGTCTTTTGGTTATCTCAATATTATCTTTTATGATAACACACAATAGCTTTTTGATACATACAATCTCTGACTCAAGTAATGGTCAGTTTTTATCTAAAAGCTAATATTAGGAGTGTTTTTTTTTTTTTTTGGTGACACTAGTTCTCTAAGTAAAGAGCAAATTCATCAACTTCCAAAACTACCAAATATGTAATCCTTACGTTTCCTTGCGCAACCAAGTAATAATTTAATGGTCTTATTTTATCTTACTTCATCTCCCTGGATCATTGATTATGGAGCATCTCATCATATAACTAGTTCATCTCAGTTATTTACATCATACACTTCTTTGTATTTCAAAGAAAAAAAGAATTATCGGTTGCAGTTTCACTTCTATTGCTAGAAGATGGACAATTTTCTTAAATAAAACATTGATTTTAAAATGTATCCTTCATATCCCAAAATTAGCATGTAATCGGTTATTGTGAGTAAAATTTTAAGATACGTTAATTGTCGTGTTTCCTTATTTCCAACTTAATGTTTTTTAAAGGTTTAAAAGACGGGAAAGCCCATTGGACGTGCAAAAATGCAGTACGGTCTCTACTACATTGAAGAGGAATCCTCTAGTAATAAAAAGCTAAGTGTTTAAGTAGTATTAGTTCTTCTTCTAAAAAAGAAATTATTTTACTTTGACATTATAGGTTACATCATCTTTGTTTTTCATATTTAAAATATTTATTCCCAAACTTATTATAAAAAATCTGATTGTTCAATTTTTCATCACGAAGATTGCATCTTTGCTAAAAATCATCAAAATACATATTTGTCAAAACCTTATAAACCCTAAAACCCTTTTTACTTAATTAATAGTGATGTTTGAGATTTGTCTAAAATTTTGACTAATAATAGAAAATTTTGGTTTGTTACATTCATTGATGTTGACACACATTTAAATTAGGTTTATATGTTAAAGAAAAAAGATATTCTAAGTGTTTTTATTCGTTTTTATAATATGGTTGAAAATATATTTCAAACTAAAATAAGCATTTTACACACTGAAAATTTATATTTTAATGAAACATTTTAAAAAAATTTCTACATGTAGAGACATTCCCGAACAAAATGGAATTGCTGAGAGAAAAAATAGACATTTAATGAAGGTTACTCGTGGAGTTATGATTTCTATGCATGTCCTCACTTATTTTGTAGGGCGACACATTTCTTACCACTGCATATCTTATCAACAAATTATTGTCTAGAATATTATCTTTTAAAACTCCGCATGTTAGACCAAGATCAATCAAGCTTCGACGCGTTACCAATTTTTTTTTGTTTTTGATAGAAAAGAAGCGATAAACCACTACTATTAAAAAAAAAAAAAACTTAGTTTGTATTTATTAGTAAACAATCACTTATCAAACCTATTAAACCACTTCATCAAATTTCACGCCAAACATATGACTCAAGCACTACTGACATTAATCCCCAAACAAATAATTTATTCAACCATAACTAACATCAATTCTCAACCAAGTATTCAACTACTATTAACTCATAATCGCTCAATATGTGGAGCTTCAGCATAGAATCCAACTACTAGACTCTATTCATTGGGAAGGAAACAACTTGGCAAGTACTTGAACTTAGAACCTCATGGTCTAATACATGTTGAACTGTTTTAAATCACCAATAAATCCATAAGCTACTAATGGGTCGTGGTAAATTTAATTATATCAACTAACATTTCTCTATATAACAAGATTTCCTCCAATTAATGAACAATAACCTTATGTGGATCTTCTATAGTGCTTCCCACCTAATCAGCATAAGTATAAATTTTATCAAAATTCTCATGGTTTTGAAACAATATACATTTTTCTAGAGTTCCTTTTAAGCATCTTAAGATTAAATAGACAGCTTAAAGTGAGTAGAGCCTAGAGCATGGATAAATTGACTTACCACACTAACCGCAAACATCGATTTCTAGTCTTGTGTGCGATAGATAAATAAGGTTTCTAACAAGTCTCTAATAATGCTTCTTATCTTTCTCTTCTTCCTCGATTTCTGCTTGTAGTTTTAGATTTGATATAATAAGAGTCTCTGCTGTTCTATACCTCATTAATTCACGTCTCTTTGAGTAAATCAAGAATATATATTTTTTGATTAACAAGAATACTTTGTTCAATGGTTAAGATAAATGTTCATTAGTTTCAATCAAATATTTAATTATGTAAGAAAAATATTCATCTAAATAAACATTTCTAGAACTTTATATATATATATGTGTGTGTGTGTATTAATTAAAATATAAATAAAATAATATAAATAGGGTGGAGAACGAGAATCAAGGATATGAAATACATTTTCGGGTAGAGGTGATTTCTATTCGATTTTTGTCGGTTTTGTGTCAAACCGACAACCGAACCAATATATTAGGTTTTTCAAAAAATTGGGTCCGAACCGATGTCCTATAAGGGCAAAACCATTGGTTCGATTTGGTTTTCGATTTTTATTTCAATACAGATTTTGGTTATTTTTCAATTTTCTTTGTCTCATTTTTAAATTTAATTTTAAAAACTTTCATTTTATGAACAAAAAAAAAAACTTTTCATAAGTATCACGCTCTCAAATAAATTGATAACTAAATATCGAATTCTAGAATCAAACCTATGACGTTGGTGTTGAATTCGATTAATACAAATCAATAAAATCACTCTGCCACCAATCCTTTTGGTTTATTAAAATCAATCTAATAACATTAACTTCAATTTATACCATTATATATACATCATAACAACACAAAGCAAATATAACTTAACTAACCCTAGTGATGCATTAGCATGTACTCAATCACTGGTTCGAGTCAACCTTTTTATTTGTTTGAACTCAACTTAACCTAAATAAGTTTGCCAACCGAAGCTATGTACACTCCTACCTCTCATCAACTAAAAAATGGTGTGCTTAGTTACTCAAAAAAAAAAAAAAAAAAAAAAAAGTCTCATGAGAAAAAACACAACTTATTACGTCATAAGTAATTATTTACCTTTACGAAAAAAAATAATTAATTAAAGTTTAAATATCGGATTGGGGCGGACCCACGCAACAGGTTTTCTTTCGGCCTCTCAATTTGTCGTCTCTCGTCCAAGTTCTTTCCCGAAGCACACGTTATCTTTACCCTTCACTCTTCAGCTAACGTGCGCCTCAGGTCTTATCCTTCGCACCTCCTCCCTCTCTTATTGATGATCTTCAAGACTTGAAGGAAGCCTTTCATTCAACCAAGTTACGCGGCAAAATGCCTTTTTCTCCTACATGTTTGCGATTTTGAACTCCGATTTTGCTTCTGTTTCGAGATCTTGAAGATTTTCTCAAAAAGGGGTTTTGTTCTTCTTCCTCTCTGGCTTTCATTAATCATGGCTGGAACTAATCAAATCAATCTCAACGATTCTAAGGTACTGCTCTGATTTTTTTTTTTTTTTTTTTTTTTTTTTTTTTTTTTTTAATTGGGTTTTTCTTTCTAATTATGTTTTTGCCCATTTGGGGGTTTTAATTTTGCACTGTGTTTATTTCTATTATTAGTTGATCAATCGTTGACTCTGATTTTGGGGTTTTTTTCCCCTTTTCCCCCTTTTGGGGGAGGGGAGGGGGTTGTAAATTTTGGGGTTCTTCTGTGCTTTTTGTTCTTTGATGTTATGTGGGTTTTGGGTGTTGATCTGTAAGCATTTTAGTGTTTGATTTGATTAGGGGTTGGCCGACAGATTTCTGTATGCGTTTGAGTGTGTTTTATGTGTTCTAGCTGAAATGGGTCGTGTTTTTTCTGTTGTTCTAGTGGGGAGAAGATTATGTGTTGTGATTGATTTCATTTTGTGTGTTTATTTTGGATTTTGCTCTTTAGAAAGAGGTTTTTTTGGCTGTGTGATTTGGGGATTATGTTTGTGATTTTCTGAGATTGTTTTGGATATGCTTGTTTGCTGCAATAGATGGTGGTTCCACTTAATACCTGGGTTCTCATTTCCAACTTTAAGTTGGCTTACAATCTTCTTCGTCGGCCTGATGGAACCTTCAATCGCCATTTGGCAGAGTTTCTCGACCGAAAAGTCCCGGCCAATGCGAACCCTGTTGATGGTACTTTCTCATTTGATGTCGTTATCGATCGGCCTACGAGCCTCCTATGTAGAATATATCGACCGGTCATTGGTGGCGAACCTCAGACTACTAACATTGCTGATCTTGAGAAGCCTGTGGATTCTGAAGTTGTTGTCCCTGTTATTGTTTTCTTTCATGGTGGAAGCTTTGCGCATTCGTCTGCTAACAGTGCAATCTATGATACGCTATGTCGCCGATTGGTCAGCCTCTGCAAAGCTGTTGTTGTCTCTGTGAACTATAGGCGTGCTCCTGAGAATCGGTATCCGTGTGCTTATGATGATGGATGGACTGCGCTCAACTGGGTGAATTCAAGATCGTGGCTTCAAAGTAAAGACTCGAAAACCTATATTTACTTGGCTGGCGATAGTTCTGGTGGAAACATTGTACACCATGTTGCATCAAGAGCGGTAAAATCGGGAATAGAAGTATTTGGTAATATACTTCTCAATCCTATGTTTGGAGGGCAGGAAAGAACTAAGTCTGAGGTTCGATTGGATGGAAAGTATTTCGTCACCATTCGGGATAGAGATTGGTATTGGAGGGCCTTCCTTCCTGAAGGGGAAGATAGAGACCATCCAGCATGTAATCCCTTCGGTCCAAGGGGTAATAGTCTAGAAGATATCAAGTTCCCGAAGAGCCTTGTCGTGGTGGCTGGTTTAGATCTTGTCCAGGATTGGCAATTGGCTTATGCTAAAGGGCTTGAGAAGGATGGGCATAAGGTGAAACTTCTGTATCTTGAGCAGGCAACAATTGGCTTCTACTTGCTCCCAAATACCGAACACTTCTATACCGTTATGGACGAGATAAGTGACTTTGTGAGTTCTGACTGTTAATAGAATTGACACTATCTACAGGCAGCCGCATCTAACAGAACCGTAACATTCCTCGTGATAAGAGGGGTCGATTTATGAGATTGTGTAGTAATACGACTTACCATTTTGTTGATTATCATGTTATTTGTTTTCTTCCTTTGGGTCTGGTTCTTGTTGGTGTAAAAGATGGCTTAAACTCGGTTGCCAGACTCAACTGTATGACGATTCAGCATCTAGCTGGATCGGGTTGTTATCTTCTAGATTTTCGGATGTAACTGTTTGCTTATGGCTCTTATGGAGAGCAAAATAGCTTTGAAGCGCAGCAGAGTTCCAGTTTAACATTACCCGCTCTGGCATCTCGCTGCAACTCGACGTAGAGGAAGATCCCAAGTTTACGAGCAACTTTTTCGGTAGCTTGGTTTTGTTCCTGCTTAGTGACATATTATATATATAGCTAATTTCAGAACATGGTTGGGGGAAACATCCATGATATTGTGATTCTATATGTTTATACACATGTTCTAGAATATATGAAAAAGTTTGCTTATTTTCAACTCTTGGTCATTGTAATTTGTTGATTTTGCATTAGAACCCCTTCTTTTTTTGGTTATTCTTAGTTCTTTCCTGGTCGATCGATTTGTTCGATGACGCGATGCTTCGTTTGACAACCAACTGTAGAAGAAGCTTATGAAGTTGGGAGAAGATTTTATGAAGAGATACTGATTTATTTTCTCATCAATCAAGTTTCTTTGACCATTATGGCTTTTTAGTTTTTTCATTGGCAAAAAGGATGAAGATTCATTCCAAATCTTTAGATTACTTTAGCTTTCTGGCATTATTAAAGAATTTAAAAGCTCTTTCAAATAGAAGCCAATTAATTTTTATGGCTAGAGAGCTTTTGTGAATCTTCATTATCAATTTGATAAAGATTTTGTTTTATTTCCACTTTTAATTTATGACTTTTTCCTATTTTTTGTCTACAATTTTTTAGATATTTTAGTTTAATTCTTCCAACTTTATAAAAAAAAAGAAGTTTTTGCAAAAACAAAGATGAATGTGTGCGCTGATCAAGAGGTTACACGTTTGAATTTTTATAATCGTTGTTTATTATATATCAATTAGTGTTTGGACCAGGTTACTAGTGTAGCTTAATTATTGTTATGAGATAGAGTGTTTGTCTTAAATAGGTAAAATAAATTTCTTTTTTTTTTTTAGATTATAACAATGACGCTTGATATTTAGTCAACAAATCAATATTAATAACTTTGTTTTTTATGTTAAAAAAGAAAAAAAAGAAATTCTTCTTTAGAAAATCTTGTTCAATGTACAAAATTAGAGTACATAAATATATTATTCTCTCTTCTAAGTTTTGGGTAATTTTTTATTTTTTAAATTTAATTTTTAATATTTAGTCTTCTTGTTTCAAAATCACACTTTTACTAATGATATTTTAATAATTTTAATTTAATGTTTAACAGAATGTTGATGAATACGACGATCAGACTAATTTTAAATTTTAATACATGACTGATGTTAACATAAATTTTATTTTGAATGTCTTAAAAATGTTTGATTTTGAAATTAATAAAATTAAAATTTGGAAAACAGATTTTGGATGAACTATTTTATTTTGTTTATTTATTTTTTTAATGATATAGTTGATTAACTTACAAAAATTAGTTAAATTTAGAAAATAATTATAAATATAATTGCTTTAAAAAAAAACAAATATAATTATCGTGTGATGAGTATTAGCACATATTTTTTATAATATAATATTAGTATATATTTAGATATTTTAAAATTTGACTATATTTGTAACATAAATTTTAGTTTTACTTTTTTTAATACTAAATTTGCATCTTATTAAGATAGAAAAATTAATTTAACTTGAATTTTATTTGAGGGAAAAGACTGAGAATAATTATTAGAATAAACTCTACAAATTAAATTGGGACGAAAAATGTATTTTCATCCACTTTCTTAATTCGTTTCGTTTATATTATTATTTTTTTAGTTCCTTTATTTTTTTTTAGATATAATTTTTTGTTTGTAGAAATATTTAATCGAATTAAAGTTAATTAATATAATTTCTTTTTGATGAAACTCTTTGAAAATATTATAAAAAAATATTTATAAAGATTGAGATGATAAAAAAAGGCCGGCCAATAAAATCTAGTGATGTATGTGATAGCTTTTTGAAGGTTCATGAACTAAAATAAAATTTAAAAATTAATTAATATATATATATAACTTGTCAAATCGCATAATATATATTTATGTAAGAATACAAAAAGTACAAAAGAGAAATAATTGTAAAACATGTTTCCGATTGTTATTTCATCAAATCGGTAATTTCTTTTGTGGCTTGTTATATCAAATTATCATATGCTCAATCATTTGTCCAATCAATTTGATCAAATTAAGATTTTTTAGGGATTGAAAAATGAGTTAACAATTTTTTAAATGTGTCGAACATGAAACATTTGAGGGAGCATACTAAAAAATCTTCACGCCTCCGACTAAAAGGGTTGAGAACTTTTGTCACATTAGCATAGAGCCACAATTATAATGACAAAGAACCTACCTCAAATAAAAATTGAAACTTTAAGAACATTAGGTACGGCATACATTTTCTTTCTCTTCTAAAGTTTAGAAATAAAGATAGACATAATTATTACAACGTAAAGATTAAATTTATAACTTAACCTCGTTCTTTTAAGTCGAGAGCTCTTTTCGACCAAGCAAATGATGCCACCACTTAAAAGAAAAAGAACAAGAAGTGGATAAAAGGGGCAAAAAGAAAGAGAGCCAAAGTTTGTTTGGACAAATGTAAAGACAAGTGTAAGGGAAAGAAAGGAGGGGTCTCTCCTTTTGGAAGATTTAGCAATTACAATATAAGAAACAAAGGCCCTCCCTTCCACATGATTGGAGGTTAACAATGAGTTGGTTGAATGGTCAATTTTTGAATGCCTTATAATGGGAGATGGGGATGGTAGAAAATACAAAGATTTGGCTTATCTTTTAAAGAGAAAAAAGAAAAAGAAAATGAAAAAAGGTTCATTATCTCCTCATAAAAAATAGTTGTTGGGGGGTTTTGGAATTATATGTATTTCAAGGGACCACTTTTTTGAATTCACACACTCAAAGGATGGCCTTGCAAAATGAGAGCTTTAAATAGAAAAGAGTTGTTCCAAATCTCTCTAGTTTAATCTCATAAATATATACAATATATATATATATATATATATACTAATTTATGTTTGTTTGTTTATGGGTGTGTGGATCATTGATTAGATCATACTAGATATCAAAAATTCAAAGACCTACTCAAAGACAAGAGGTAGACAATTGTCTATCTCTTTTCACATTTTGAAATGAAAACAATATATCAATGATTATTTTTAAATGTATTTGTCAAATTTTGAATATAATACAAGAGGATAATTAGTAAATAACCTAACCAATATGGAAGCAAAATATGAAGTGTAATTGTGACGTTTTACACAAAAAAAAAAAAAAGAAAAAAAAGAAAAAATAAGGCTTAATATTATTGGTAAAATATATTATTATATTTTTTTTAGCAAATTGAGCTAGTCGATTAATCTTTTTAAGTTGGGGTTCGTTGAGAATTATATTTTATGTTTGGTTTGTAAGTTCAATAAATTATTTATGCTTGATCATCTGTTTGTTATTAGTTTTGTTTGAAATTAAAGAAACTAAAGTGAACATTTCTTTTTTATATAACTAAGTGAACTAAAACTATAATGAAAATCTAATTAAATATATATAT
>JBBMEG010000009.1:857549-882237 GCA_037832605.1 Cyclanthera cordifolia | reverse complement strand
CTCAAGGATAATGCTTGTGATTATCTTGTAGTTCCAAATTTCACTCTTGCTTGTAGTTCCCCTTTTTGCTCATATTTTCTATTGCTGGTTCTGATTTTTCATATTTGAACTGTGCTTGCAGATATTAATTCCAAGTATTAGGATTCTCTGAACTCTTGTCGTTGTTGCTCCAATCCCTTTATTTGAGATGCCGTAATTTGCTTCAAGTTTATTTTAGCTCTGTCCTACCCTGGGGATAGTTTGTTTCTCTGGTTGAAACTTAATTTCACGTCTGCACTTCAAATCATGAAGAGTGATATACATCTTTGTTGTGAGAAGTCTTAAAAAATATTAATTTAAGTTCAGTGATTTACCTTTAATGCAGATTGAAATTATTGACTTTTGGCGCTGATGGACTGTCATTAGCGTGAGTAGATGATGTTCTTCCAGCGCCCTCCCTCTGCGTTTTATAATTTAAATAGTTAATACTTGAACGTGGTAATAATGGAGTGCAACAAGGAGGAAGCCATCAAGGCTATGAAAATTGCTGAGAAGAAGCTGGAAATTAGTGATTTTATTGGGGCGAGGAAGATGGCTCAAACTGCACATAGACTTTTTCCTACACTTGAAAACATTACTCAATTGCTTACTGTGTCTGAGATTCACTGTTCAGCTCAGAATAGAATATGTGGTTCTGAAAATGATTGGTATGGGATTCTTCAACTTGAAAAATCAGCGGATGAAATGACCATCAAAAAGCAATACAGGAAGCTGGCACTGTTACTCCACCCAGATAAGAACAAGTTTTCTGGTGCAGAAGCTGCTTTCAAACTTGTTGGTGAAGCCAACATGCTGCTTTCTGATCAGTCAAAACGTAAGTTATACGACATGAAATGCGGAGCCGCAAGAAGAAATATTGCACCTTCCAAGCCAACTCATGACCAGTCGAACGGATATGCAACCATGAACAAGCAAGAGAGTAGAACGGCAAGTGGTTACCCAAGTGTTCCTTTCTCACATTTCCCTGAAAGGAGTTCTTATAAACCACCACCACCACCACAACAGGCATTTTGGACTTGCTGCCCATTTTGTAATGTGAGATATCAATACCTCAAATGTTATCTTAATACAATGTTGCGATGCCAGAATTGTGGCAGGGGTTTTATCTCTCATGATATGGATATCCACAGTATGCCTCCACCATCCCACCAAGGTGGTCACGTCCCTCAGATGAAAGTAGCTCCTGAGTCAGGACCCTCAAAATCAGCTGCACAAAACAAACATGGTTCTGATAAGAAATCTCGGGATAGATCAACAAATGATTTGAATGCTAAAGCTGGAAAAAAACAGAAGGAACAACACAGGGATGTCGAAAATGGAAAGGGTGGGAAAGTTAAGCCCAGGTCCGATGCAGCAACAAGCACGGATAAAAGAGCTCCCAAGAATGAAAATAAGAAGAGACAACGAAAGTCAGCTAATACCCAAGAAGTTGAAGATGATGATGTATATGATGTGGATCCCGGCCAGAGCAAAGGCAATTATCAGAAGAGATCTTCTAGGAACAAGAACCATGTTTCGTACAAGTATTTAAGTGATGATGATGTCAGTGAATCATCCACGGACCTGAGAGAGAAGATGAAAGATGCTAGTGCAGATGTTGCAGCATCTAAAGTTGACATATCAAATGGTAATGGTAAAGAACCAAAGGTAAGGAGAGAAGTAATACACGTGTCAGATCAAAATGATAACGAGTCTGAAGTTGAGGATGTTGGTACAGAGAAAAACAATGTGAGCGTAATTTTGGAATGTGCCGATCCTGAGTTTTACGATTTTGACCAGGATAAAATGGAAAGTTGTTTTGCTGTCAATCAGGTATGGGCTATATACGATAACAGTGACGGTATGCCAAGGTTTTATGCTCGCATTAAAAAAGTGTTCTCCCCTGCATTCAAGCTCCAGATTACTTGGTTTGAGCCAAATCCTGATGACAAAGATGAAATTAATTGGAGCGATGCAGAATTGCCGATTGCATGCGGCAAGTATACTGTAGGAGACACTGAGGAAACGGTTGATCTTCCCATGTTCTCTCATTTGGTGCATTGCCCCAAACAAGGATTGAGGAAGAATTCTTACTTGATGTATCCCAGAAAAGGTGATACGTGGGCTCTTTTCAAGGACTGGGATATTAGTTGGAGCTCTGAACCTGAAAGACATGAAACTTTTGAATATGAATTTGTTGAGATCTTGTCTGATTTCGTCAAGGATGTTGGCATCTCGGTTGGTTACATGGAAAAGGTTAGAGGATTTGTCTGCTTGTTTCAAACTACTGATAGATTAAACTCATTCAAGATTGCACCTAATGAGTTGTATAGATTTTCTCATCAAATCCCTTCGTTTAGAATGACTGGAAAGGAAAGGGAAGGTGTTCCGGAAAGGTCATTTGAATTAGACCCTGCTTCTCTTCCCCGTAATATTACTGAACCTGTCGATGCCGATCCTAATAATGTCGAGAAGGAGACTGATAATGCTACTGCTTCTAGAATACTCAACCCATCTCATGATCATAAATCTCCAGAAGTGGAAGTGGAAGAGATCTGTCCTGAAAATTATGAAGCTGCAAGCATACATAAGAGTAATCTTAAAAGGGAGGCTCCTCCTACTGAAGGATCTCCAAAGAAGAAGTTAAACACGACCAAAGATAAAAATGGTCAATCGACGCACGAGGAAAGCAGTGTGATTCATATAAACGAAGGAACGAACACTCCAATGAAACACGAGAAGAATGGCATGGTGATACTAAGGAGATCACCTAGAGATTTGGCCAAGAAAAGTGGAAGTTGATGTTTGAAAGAGAAGGAGAGCAGGCGAAGTTAAAAACAGACTTTCCTTACAGAATGGAAAGTAATTCATATCCTTTTTTATTTTCTTGTCTGTAGAACTTTCGAGCACACTGTTACATGCTCTTTACCAGTAAGAAGGAATCCATGGACGAGTTTGAGTTCGCGAAGTTTCTAGCTGAACAAAACTTCGATTTTTCTCGGACATCAAGCAGTGGAAGGTAGAAGCGAGAGCTCGGAAGATCGATGAGTTCAATCAGGCTGTCGGGAATTTGAAGTTTAATCTGCAAAAGCAGAAATTGTAAATATGGTCATCCAACATTTTAGTGTAGGAGTAGAGTCAGAATAGAAGGGGGGCTTCACTTTGAAAGGATTAATATGTTAGTGGATTGTGGATGATAGTAATCATGTATGGAGAAAATGTTGCTGCCTTTTGGATGAAAATGCTATGTATGGAGAGGAGGGAGACCTTTTTATCATGTAATCACTAAATTCATATGTATATCTTTGTCTGTTCTACTATCTTATTCTCTGCTCTTTTCTTTTTGGCAGGGGTGATTTGTTTTGTGTCAAATGGACATGTGAACCAATATCTTTGACTTTTCAATAATTGAGTTTAAATTGATGTCTAATTAAAGATAAAACCATTGGTTTGATTTTTGTTTGTTTGTTTGATTTGTTTTTTGTTTTGATTTCGATTAGAACTTATTTATTTTCATTTTTTTGTCTCTTTTTCTATTTGATTTAAAGAATTTTTATTTTATTAACCAAAAATAATATTTTAATAATTATAATACTATTACTAATTATTTTACATTTGAATTTGTTCTTCCATCCAATTTTAATATTAATATATTTGCATTTTCTTTTGGTATTATATATTTGGTTTGGTTTTGTGTTTGTTCATCCATAAAAAATTAAAACTAAACAAACGGTTTTGTCATTGTTTAGTTTGTCAAGTTTTTATTCCATCAATCACTAATTTACTTACTTCCATTCTTCTATTCATTTCTTCTCCTTTTCTCGTCGTAGTCAAACATATTCTATGAGAGTAGTAGTAGAGAAGGATAATTGCACAAACCATTTTGAATTATGATCAGTTGAGTTGAATTATCAACCTAGTTGTTACTCGTTTAGGATTTTCAAGCACCCTCTTGTTAAGCTATTTTTAAATATTGAAACATGTTGAAATCACCATTCAATACAAAAGGTTAAGTTGGGAAACTGTCGTGAATTTGATTATATCAACAAATGCTAAATTATGATTAGTCTCGTTGGTACAAGTTTAGAATTTCGAAATTATGCTCACTTCCTTAACCTGATTAAAATGAATTTTTATAATTATCCATTAAAAATTTCATCAAAACGAACTATTACTACAATTTATCTTTCAAAACTATTCAAAATAATTATTTTACAATTATTCATTCAAACACCTCTTTCAGGCGCAGTCGTGAACTAAGATCAACAGTTGATCACAACATTTAACAAATTAAACTTTTTAGGTTAGGTGCAGTTATAATGAAATAGTCATATATAAGATATTTATTACAAATTTTCCAATATAAATTATTTTGAAAAAAGTTATATTTTAATCAAAATTTGATGCATCGCCACATAACCATCATTTATGAGTTCTACTGTTTGGTATTATATCAACAAATATTAGAAGCAAGATTTGTAAGATATAAAAGAAAATTTCTATTCAGGAAGAAAATCCCTCATTTATTTCTCAAATATTAACTCTTATAACTTCCAAAAAAAAAAAATAATAAATAAAAAATAATGATAAACCATGATTTCTATTTCTTTCTAAAAAATGTTAAATTTAGTTTTAAGTATGGTTAAGATTATTATTATAAAGGCAAGCCGTCTTAGCTCAGTGGTAGAGCGCGTGGCTTTTAACCACGTGGTCGTGGGTTCGATCCCCACAGACGGCGTTGACTATTCTTTAAAAAATTGAGTTATTTAATTTTAAGGGTTACCTTTCAAGATTTTCATGATTATCATCTCATTAATCACTAATTTACTTTTATTCTTTTATCCCACTTCTCTTCAAACACCAAATCGAAATCACCCTTACTTAAAATACATATAGACTAGATAAGTTATAATATAACACGGATAATAGAACAAGGGATAATGATTATTTTTTTAGTTAAACAATTGGAGATAAAAGATTCAGACTCCTGATCTGATGATAATGAATTCAACCTAACAAATGTATAATAATATTGAAAAACCCTAATTGAACCAACATTTACTTCCTCTACTTAAAAAAAAATAGAAATTATCTCTTCTCAATTAACTAATTAATTAACACAAAAGTATAAAATAAAAGAGTGGTTTGTAATTTTGATTTAGATGTCAGCAAAGTCAACACTATTCTCTATAATGTCAATACAAAACCCTATAGATTTAGCAGAAGACATAGCATCAGCAAGCTTAGCTCTAGCACTTTCATGGCGGCGCAATATCAGAACAGTGTTTAGAACTGCCCATCTTACTTGAGAATCTGCTTTCTTCTGTGTAAACCCTAGCCCTTTCAGCAACAAATCCAACTGCACCAATTTCAACTCCTTCAAATCATATGTTTTGAACACTTTCCTTTCGATTTCGACTACTTTCCGAAGC
Organism: Cyclanthera cordifolia; assembly: GCA_037832605.1. Lineage (NCBI taxonomy): Eukaryota > Viridiplantae > Streptophyta > Magnoliopsida > Cucurbitales > Cucurbitaceae > Cyclanthera > Cyclanthera cordifolia. The sequence continues at coordinate 876,787 of JBBMEG010000009.1, read as the reverse complement.
TATTTCGGTTCGGTTTTTATTTTTTGTATGCGTAAATTGCCTTTTTCTTACCCGCACCTTGGCTATATTCACACGAGACAGACCGTTCGACCCTATAACGTTTGAGTATCAACAATTTTCGTAGGTATTTAGTTCTAATGGATTAATTAACCTCATAATCTCTTAGAGTGTGTTTGAACTCTCAATTATGTAAACGGGCGATTAAGTTATCTTAACTTAATCGATGTTTGGTCTGTAGTTTTATCTTCACCAGCTATCTATCTAAATTTGTGTGTTCGTTTATTTTTATTTTTTTGTATATTTCTTTAATATTACGATGAATATGGACAATCAATTTTCTTTAAGACTTGCTACGAACGACTATGTTGAATAATTTCCATCAAATAAAAGGAAAACAATATTTTTCTAAAATTAACTCGTGATTATTTGAAATGATGTCAATTTATGCATTTATTTAATTAACTCAACGTTTACTCACTAGACAGGTTTATTTTCAAAATGAAATACATTAACTTGAATAAAAGTTTTCTATTAATTCAAAATTTTCAAATAAAACTATACTAATGTATTTATTTTTTAGTATATAATTATATCAATATGCAAAATATGCCAATTAAAATTCTAAAATAGAAACAAATTTTCCTAGTTAAAAAATATATATTAAATTTATTCTTATTACCTCATAGTTTTATGAGTTTAACCAAACAACTCTGACCACTGCTATTATAACATGTACTCCAAATAATGTTCATTATAACTTTTCGTTTATAATAACTCATCGTCTACAATAACATAAACAATGTCTCGAACACACCCTTAGATCTGAAACGCTATCGGATCGATTAGATCGCAAGTGAAACTGACTACTAAAAAGACATCAAAATCCAACCCAAATGATATTTAGGTAAAAGTTAGTAAGAAAAGACCTTGTTAATATCAGCAAGGCCTCCCTCAGCACATCCATATAGAAGATACTCAGTAGCCACACCAGCAAGTGCTATGCATGAGAATCTGTTCAACATCTGATAAATAAACAAAAAATCCCAAATCAAACAATTCTATTATAAAATAAATTTGATACCAAACAAAAATATTTTCATTGATAAAATAAAAGTGTCACATAAAAACTTATAGAAACATGGATAAGGGTCAATCAAAAAGCAAAATATAAAGATAGGTCAGTGGCGCACATTGTTTGGTGTTATTCCAGTTCAACACCAGTATCACGGGTTCGATCTGTGAAATTACTTCTCTTCAGGTAACAACACTCAAACGAGCTATTGTAATCACTTATTTTAAATCACTCAAAATAATCATTCATTTTTAACCTATCAAAATAATTACTTATTTCTAATCATTTATTTCAAATCTCTCAAAATAATCACTTATTTCAAACTACATCCAAACGAACTATTGCCTGCAATCGCTCTACAAAAATCATCATCCAAATAAACTATTTTTTGCAACTACTCTACAAAATAACCAAATTCAAACGAGCTATTACTAAAACTCAAAAAAATTAAAGATACGGGCAGTAGAAAGTGTACCGTTGCTGAAACTTTTCCTTCATTGACCTGTGAAATCAATGGATGTTAGAAAAAAGAACAATGATATGAAGAACATGTAAACTGGCTTCAACTAGAATTCTCAAACTTTACTTCTTCAAGGAATTCAAAATCAACAAAGCCAGTGCCTGCTTGAAGATTCAGAGATCCTTCCTTCTGCAATGCTTCCAAACTCGACAATGTGTAGCCCTTTGGAAGAATCCCGAGCAAGTAGGCGATCAAGAAATGACCCGCTTCGTGCTATTTCGTAACAACATTTTGTCAGCTTCAAAAGCAAAAGAAGAATATATATATATATATATTTTGAATGAGTTTAAAGTAGTTGAAAAAGACATGAGAAAAGTAGAAACTCTTACTTGAATAACTCTGTTGTGGTACTTTTGACTAAAAGTGTGACCAATTGTATCAAGAACTAAACTTCCAACTCCTCCATTGAAAGCCACCTACAATTCAAATTGTTGAGGTTGGAAATTAACATCATCTATATCTATTTTTGGTTACTATATGTATATATATGTGTGCGTATGTATATATACATATATGTGCGTATGTATGTCGAGTGACACGTATATTCAACACAATTTATATTCCTACGTAACAACGACCTAAAGGATTAGTGCATGCATTGTCAAGATAACCAGTAAAAAATCTATTCATAAGTAGGTGGCCACCAAAGATTGAACGTATAACATTATAGTCTTCTAAAGCTCTCTTAACCACCGGGTCAAACCATGATATTAGAAAACATGAGGAAGAGGTTCAATATCTTCTCGACCACAACCAAACAAAAAAGAAGTTTTCAAGACGTGGTATGAATATGATTAAGTAATAATTACCGAATCGAATGTGAAAAGAAAGAGGAAGCCTAGAGAAAGGATGAAGATGTGTTGGGGAGTAATGTCAAACAGTTTCCAAGCAGAAACAGAAAGCAAAGCAGCAGCAAGTTGACCATTTCTTTCAATGGAGCCAAGGGTTGCATCCAATGGTGATAAAAGAGATGAAGCTTCAATTCCATTCAGCTTTAGCTCATCTAATGTGTAAAGTCTTTGTGGAATCTGCACAAACATCAGCCTCTCCTTCAAAACCCAACACCATTTCCAAGTTGGCAAACATTTATTAAACTTAAAATGGTTAGATTTTCCTTTGATAACTCTTTTGATATGATAGGCTCGGTCACCGTTCCCTATCTCTTAGGTTAAGAAGTGGGATTCGTCCGCAACAATACATCGCGACTATCGACCCGAGCCTAAAGATGAACAAGAAAAAGTACAATCTCAATATGGGAGAATTCGAATAAATGACCTCATATAACAGTTTAACTATGTTCTTGCGGGACCTTGACTAATTGAGCTATGTTGGATATGATCATTTTTAACAAAGATCATGTTCGTTAAAAGGATTGGTGGCGCGTTGATTTTATTGTTTAGTGGTAATTCAGTTCAATGTCACGTCATGGGTTCGATCCTATAAATCGATATTTGGCTCTCATTTAGGACCATGGGGTCACGGGTTCGAATTCTCCGCCCCTAGTTGTTGTAATCTCAAAAAAAAAAAAAAAAAACAAAAAAAAACAAAGATCATGCTCTACAAATTTCAAAGCAAAATCTCCCATCATTCTGGTTGAAGCATTTCAACAAACCGTTTGAAGGCAAAGATCACGAATGAAACAGCTAACATTTCCTTCGGAAAATTATGTATCAAAGCAACAACAAGATTCCAATGGAAAAATCATCGCAATTACTTACCTGACGAGCAGCGCCGAAGCATCGAAGGCCACCAGGTTTGCCCTGCGATTCCTTGAGGAGGAAGAGAGCGGCACGATCGTCCCCTTTCGCTAACTCTCTGTCCAGTTGCTCAAGCACTTGCCGGCGCCGGAGACCAACCTCCGATGAACAGTTCCAAATTACGGTCGCTCCATAACATGGACGGTAAGACAAACCTAAACACTGCATTGAACTTACTTTTCTAATTCGAAGTGATTCAGTTGGAGAAATTGTGTTGTCGTAAGAAATTTCAAGAGATTTTGTGGATTTCGTGAATTTTTCGATCGTTTTCGACCTCACAGCTATGGATAATTTGAAAATCGCAGAAGGCTCGACGAAAACGATGTCGTTTAGTTCTGTCTCCGTCGATATGTTCTCTCTGTCTCACACGCACCGTAAACAAGAGAGTTATGTTCTTCACTGCGGCTGATTGCGATTTCACACGCACTGTTGAGCTTCATCGGTGGATTCCGGCGACCGGAGCCGTCGTATCTTCGGCGGAACGACGTCGGGTTCTGAAGCTTGTGGATCGAGCACTCTCTAAGCGTCAATACAAATCCGCTCTTTCAATGGTTAAGCAGTTGCAGGGGAAACCTGATGGTCTTCGTGCCTTCGGTGCTGCCAAACAGGTCTTCTCTCTCTCTCTCTCTCTCTCTCTCTCTCTCTCTCTCTCTCTCTCTCTCTCTCTATCTCTTTCAATTTTTTAGGTATTTTTCTATCAATTCACTAAAGTTACAACATCAATCGATGGTCGCAATTTTTATCTTCAACATCTGATTGAAAATGGCGTAGATAACCAAGACCAAGAGGTTTTCAGTAATGGACGAACCAGAGCTCAACCTCCAACCATTGGTGGATTCGATTCTGGATTCAATTCAACGATGTCTGCATATTTCTGTCCTTGAGGAGGTACATTCTTTGCTTCTTGTTATGCAAGTTTTTGAAGATCGTGAAATGTCTTCAAACTATGTTGCACTACAAATATTCAGGGATCTTGCTATACAAACTCTTATCTACTTTTCACAATCTCCTAAATAGAACTGTTTCTCTGATCTTGATCGGCTCTTGGTATGGTACAGTTTTCCTATGTTTCTGTTTGGTCAAAATCTCCCCTTAACGAGTTGAATTCTCTCTTTTATGCATTGTCTTTTATTTAGTTTCTGCATTAGCTGGTTGGTCCTAGTAGAATGTTGTTTTGTTATTGTTAAGCTGCGGTTTATTTTTGAACTGGTAGATATAGCAATAAGAATCCGATTGGTTGGTTGTTTCTGAGAACGAGTTAATTCCTTATAGGATGGGCTCTTTTCCTTTTCGCTTTGGTGGGATCTTGTTTTTTAGTAGATCTCCTGTGTTTAGGATTATTCCCTAAAATTCTTCAAAAGTCAATCGTATTAGGCTTGTCGATGGCTCTTGGGTCCTTTCTGGATTTCTCAAACTTCATGATTCTTTAAGTCTATGGTTCGATTATTTCTCTTGTCGCCTAGTTGTTTCCTTTTCTATAGGGTTTTAGGTCATATTCCGGCTTGTTGAATAGACCTTGTGCCATGTTAAGGGGCTCTTTCCCTCGGGTTGGTATCACTCGTGAGGCTTGATTCCTCAGTTAGGCAATGGTAACAATAGAATGTTTGATTTTAAAAAAACGGTCTCTCTTTTGAACGCGGACATAACAGAATATTAGTGAACTATATAAATCTTTGTTTTTTGTTTTGCATTCTTTTTTATTCTTCACTGTTGTTTATGTTTCTTTCATAACGAAAGATTTTGTTGGATGTAGATAACTCTTCATTTATGCATCAAGAAAAGAACTACATTCTGTTTATTCTGATCTTATAGATTGCTGCTGAAAGGCTAGAAGGTTTGATTTCTGAAAATAGACATTCTTTTCGTTGTGATGAAGAAGAACACTTCATATGTGCACAAGTGAGCTAAATTTACTGATCCATACATGGATGTTTCTAATGTTGCCTGTGATTTTTCTTGCACTTATGATTTGAAGTTTGGATTCTGTGTGTTAGCATGAAGCTGGGCATTTTCTAGTTGGCTATTTGATGGGTGTTCTTCCAAGAGAATATCGAGTGCCAAGCATTCAAGCTCTAAGCCAAAACAGATTAGTTGGAGGAGAAGTTTCATTTGTTGGTTTTGAATTTCTTGAAGAAGTAAGATCCCTTTCTCTATGCCTGCGTCAGTGGTTTTTATGGAAACTGGCTTTCTACATGGACTTGTTGAATCTGTTTTATACTTTTGATTTGTATGGCTTCTTTTGAAAATTGCTTAATCATTCTAGCAGGTGTTTGTTTCCATTAAAAATAAGTTTTTACTAACTTCTCTTTAAACATGTGTTATTATAATGACTCAAAATAATCACTTATTTTTAGTCACTCATTTCTAACCAATCAAAATAATTATTCATTTCTAACCACTTATTTCTAATCGCTCATTTCTAACCACTTATTTCTAATCGCTCATTTCTAACCACTTATTTCAAATCATATATTTATAACTACTCATTTTTAACCACTCATTTTTTTTAATCACATCCAAACGAGCTATTGTCTGCAATCCCTCTGAAAAAACCCTGATCCAAGCATGCTTAAAACTGATCTAATCACTCTATAATTTCACAACTGAACTCCTTCTATGGGCTTTGCCTCAGCTGTTTCAAAGAATTATATGATAGATTATCCATGCCTGTTAAGGGGTTGCCACAGCTTGTGGCAAAGGGGATCAAAACTGGGGAGCTGGAGAATAATTCCTCTTGTCCTCGTTTGACCACCAGCAATCATTTCCGCACATGATCAATTTTTATCCTCGTCACAAGTAATATTTTGCTTTCCATAATCATTTCTTGCGCCTCAGTAATGGTTTCTCGCTGAATCATTCTTTGTACTCTAAACACACATAAGAGTTCTCTTCATAACCATTTTCTTCACCTCAATTAGAGATAATAGTTCTTTTTTATCTCTCCCTTATTCTCTCATATTCTTATTTGCACGTAATCATTCTATTCCCCTTACCTCAGATGCCCCCTTAAGATTGCTGAGTTTTGCTATTTTTTCTGCTCTATTTGCCTGTTGAATCAAAACTAATGCTCCTTCATTCTGGTTAAAAACAAAATAAATTCTTATGGTTTGTATCCCTCGATGCAGCACAGATTGACTCGGTTAAGATTCTGGGTGAAAATACTGATACCAGAAATTTTCATAACGGGGTGAGATTTCTTCATATTGTAACTCCCAAGTTCCTAATATGATTGAATGGTTTTTTCTGGTTACAGAAACCATGCCAAAATAATTGTCCCATTAACATGCAGAAGTTGATCTCTCTCTGGTGTTATTATTTATTAGAAATGTATTTCGACGTAGTTTATTTTGATGTATCAACCTCAATTTCTAAAGCCTTAATCATCTGTTCTGTTCTGGATCATGCAGGCCAACAAAAACAGAATTTCCTCAAAGGTGAAAAGTTCACTTCTTACTCTACATGCTATTACTTCAACGACTCTTTGTTTGCAGGTTTTTACCCATTGGGATGGGGTTTTTGTATAACGAGCTGTCAAACAAACACAATTCTATGAAAAATAATTCTACTGTTTGGAGCATGGAAATCCTGATAATACCATAAAATAAGTAATATTCAATCTAGACCTCTCAAATGAGTATAGGAAAGGAAATGTCTGAATGTAAGAGTCAAACTTATCGTGCATCTCACTTTTTCTCACTTGACAGATTGTTTGACCCTACAACATCATTAAGAAAATCCATTACTAGGTAGTTAACCACCATAGATATCTCTTGTCCAATTGCCAATTCGACCCTATATCCTAAATTTACTTTGGGTATGTTTGGGCCACTAAGAACAAATGAGAGAATGGGAACAAAGATAATTCCTGATGTTTTGGACACCGAGAATCATTTCTTATATAATCACGTTTTTTCCAAAATCACTTTCTTATTCTCTTCCGAACTACTTTTTATTCTCTCTAATAATTATTTTTCACTCACATCATGCCTATTATTTTATTTTCCTCATTATCATTTCCTTCACCACAAACACAAATAACTATTCTTCCTATATTCATTATCTTCAACCCAAAAACAGATCATCATTCTCTTCATAGTCATTCTCTTTCCTATTCTCTCCTAATTCTTATTTTCTCATTTTCAGTCTCATTTCCCTTCCCAAACACGCCAGAATGATCGTGAATGGAGTGTTAAGTTGGGAAATCAATAAATTGTCCTTTTATTAAGATGATTTTGTTTTCCGCTGATGTTTCAGACATTGAAGCAGTTTTCATGTGTAACGTTAGGAGGTTTAGTGGCTGAGCTTCTAGTTGCTGGAAATTCTGATGGACATCTAGCAGATATACTCATGGTAAAACCAACCTACTTCTATTTTTCTTATGTTTCTCTTCTTTTTCCCATTTTCCATTACCAATTTCTTACTTTATGTTCAACAGCTGGAGAGTGTTCTTAGATGGATTGGCCTTCCAAAGTCTGAAGCTGATCTTCATTTGAAATGGGCTGCAATTAATACCGCATTCATAATGACCCGACATTGCGAAACAAGATCAAGACTAGCAAAGGCCATGGGGTCGGGGAAACCGATCGGGTTGTGTATCGACATAATCGAAAAGTGTTTGCAGGAAAAGGAGGTATGAAAACCAATTTTATTGAGATTTGGCTTGATAATGAAACAATTGAATGCAGCATAGTTGATGAACTTACACAGAAGCATCCAGACTTTAATCAATTAAAAGATTACTCGTTGAGAAAGCAATTAAGAAATTATGCCTTCTTGTGCATAAAGAAATTAGAACGTGGGATTTGAAAGTTAGGATGGGGGGGAAGTTGTTTCTACTCATAATAAGGGTAAACTTACCCCTTTTATCAATACATGCTTCAAGTCTTTTTATGATAATTATATGTTATATATATTTTTTTTTTTTTGTCTGTAATATTTTCACTGTTTATTTCTGTATTTCATTATTTATGAATTAACACTGTATTTCAAATTGATATATTTAAGAGGGTAAATCAAAACACTATTGATGAAAATAAATTAAATTCTAACCAAGAATAATATACAAATCAAACATTAGTTTCAAATATTAACCTTCATTTTATGAAAAGAAATGAAGTTAAATTGAGAACTATTTTAATGTATAAACACTAAACTATAGCAGTCCACTGTCCAAACTAACTCATCATACATAGGTGTTACTGCCCATTATTACATTAAAGATTGGACTCATAAAATTGTACACATTGAAAATACTTTCTTAATATATTAAGATCAAAGAACTAACTCGGCTGTGATTAATAATTTGCTCAGGGGCCATCTAACTAAAAAAACACACACACACAATGGACACAACTATCTTTCAAGCTGCTGATGTGAGAAGGGGTGTTCTTCCTCTCTTTTTTTTTAATTGAAGGAGATGTGAATTGGTACTTATGATAACAAGATTCCATCTTAAATTTACCTCCAATGTTGATAAACACAAGGCAGAAGGAACATATCTAACCTCATACACTGAGAATACTAGCAAAAATTGAAATCAATAAATGATAACTCACACAATTTTCTACTGTAAAAGGGTGTTTGACCCATATATTGATTCTTGAAACAACCTCCGAAGGATTAAAAACCAACCATTTCATCCAAACAAAATCAAATCATGATGCCAAAGCAAAGAGAAGTTAACAAATGAAACAGCCAGATCCAGACCACATATCGATTTCATATCAGAATACAGTCATTTATAGTGAAGAAACCCCAAAAAACCCTAGAATTCTTGGGATGCAGAACCAATATCACCCTTATCTTTACCAACCTTTTTAGGCAAAAGAGTCTGGTGAATATTGGGCATAACTCCACCATTAGCGATGGTTACAGATCCCAAAAGCTTACTCAACTCCTCGTCGTTCCTCACAGCAAGCTGAATATGCCTGGGCACAATACGATTCTTCTTATTGTCTCTTGCAGCATTCCCAGCAAGCTCCAAAACCTAACCCAAATCAACAAATCGCAAAAAAATTGATCATATACCCAACTAAATCGATATTGAATTCCAGATTGAGTTGGTTACATATCCTTGAGAGTGGTTAAATCGCAAGTTTGTTTTACTACACTACAACTAAATCAAGACGGAATTCTATAAAAAAAAAAAAAAAAAAAAAAAAAAAAAAAAAAAAAAACCACTTTAAAAACCAAATGAACAGACGATCCGGTTACCTCGGCAGCAAGATACTCGAGCACGGCGGACAAATAAACCGGAGCTCCGGCACCGACGCGCTCAGCGTACTTCCCGGCCTTGAGAAATCTTGCGATTCTACCGACGGGGAACTGGAGGCCGGCTTTGTGAGATCGGGAGACGGATTTGGTGGCTTTGGCCTTTCCTCTGCCTCCCTTGGTAGAACCGCCGGTGGAACTCATTGTTGAATCGGAAAGAAAAGTGATGAGATTAGAGAAAACAGAGATGAAATCAATAACCCTAATTTGGGGTGGTTGCGATGATTGGGTTTAGGCGGTGGGTCAGAAGCTTTTGACTGATTGTGAGGGTTTTAGTATATATATAGAAAGGAAGAATGAGATGTGATTGGTGAAAGATGGATCACACGGATTGCCATCGTGGCAATGTGTTTTGGATTCGCGGGAAAAAGTTAGAATTTAGATTTGGGCTTTTTTAGAGTGCGTCACTCTCAGATTCATTTTCGCGGGTTTTTTTTTGTGTAGTTAAATGCTAGTTCGTTTATTTTTATTTAAATATTAATCGGTTGTTATAAATAAATGTTTATTTTAAATTATTATTATAATTCGTTTGAATATGATTGATTAAAAATAAATCGTAAAAATTTATTTATTTTAGTAGCTCATTAATTATTTCAAGTTAACACTCTTTGGAGTTCATTTTAATTTTTGAATTTTCAAATGTCTAGTATTTGTATTTTAATTATAAACATAAAGTCTTAAAATTGATTTATATAGTAACTTAATATTAATGAAAATTGATTTAGTCATTTTAATATAATGTGAACATATATTTAAATTTATAATTTGTTATTTTTATAAAAAATAATAATAATAAATCATGTAGATGAATTTTAAGTTTCATCGGTTCATGCACAGTTGTTCTCCAGCGACGATAATTCGAAATGATCTCGATAATTCGAAATGATCTCTAATTGCTAGTTTTTCGTGTTAGAGCTAGTCTGTGTTTTGGCAGTTTTAGGTATTTTTTAGACACGACCTATTGTTTTGGCTTTTTACTGGAATGCATCTTAGATTTATTGTTTCTCTCTTCGGATATTTTTTTTTACTCGTTTGATACTAGTTTGACACTTATCTATAAGAGGTAGTACTTTTATCTGTAGTTGCATGGTCTTGATTGTCATGTTAACTTGGTAGCTATATTGTAATTGATGAAATTATCTGATGATATCGGATCAAACAGTTGATTGTTAAGATAACTCAACATGATGTAGTCAGGTACTTATTCACGAGTCATTCGTCATACTAATCATGTTGTCATTATTATGAGTTGTTTACTAATTAATGATCTATTGAATGTCGAGTTTGAGTCGTTTATCATGCTTGCTACCTGCTTATTGTTATTACGTGTTATATGATACTCCTAATACATGTTGTATGTATCATTCATTTGTTTCGTATGCCGATAACTATTCAGATTTGTGTTAAGCAAGTAGTTAGGGCATTATTTTTTGTATTAACTATTATGGTTTGATACTTTGTGGTACGAGACGTTACACACGTATTATCTATAATTAATCATGATTAGTTGAACTTTTATATAATCACGACCATTTGAGTTTCTATTTGGGGCATGACTTGTTAATCTCATACTTAGTCAATACTAGATGAGTTCCTATATAGTTAGGACCTGTTATGCTCATATATTATGATAAAGACTAGTTTAATTTACATGTAGTCATGACCAGTTGATCGTTATTAGTTAGTCAGGATCAGTTGAGTTCATATATAGTTAGGACCAATTGAGCTTCTATTTAGTTATAATTAGTTTAGCTTATTTACAATCACGGTCAAATGAGCTCTGTTATAGTCAATACCAGTTTAAGTTTATATTTAGTCATCACCCATTTAGTTTATATTTAGTATGGACTACTTTAGCTCCTACGTAGTCGTGACTAATTTAGTTCACATTTAGCCATTAAATTCATATGTAGTTGAGATTAGTTGAGTTTGTATTCGATCAAGACTAGCTGAATTTCTATTTAGTCATATCTATATGAGTTCATATTTAGTCATAGCCAGTGTTATTTTGAATGAGCTAAACGTTGAATATTCTCAAGCTTGAACCGTTGAGTTAAAACTTTATTGAATTTTGACTTTAATGCTTGATTCTTAAGCTATATTGGTCATCTGACAAAAGTTTGTGGCTAGAGGTGACTCGTGCTTGAGATTATGGTCTCAAACGCTATGTTATATATATATGATGTATGTGATTGTTTGTTTAGACGATAGGTAAATGAATGCATTATATATTTTATGTATGAGTTCTTACTTTGTATTTTTCAATACTCGTATTTATTAATTTGTCACTCTATGTAATGAGCTATATCATGACAAATGAGCTAGATGAGGTTATTGAATCATAAGAAACTCGTGTTATGTTATTTATTTCTCTATACTTTATTCTGCATGGATTATCTAATGTATTTTATTCCATTTCACCAAGTTCATACTTGTTTTCTTAATTATCTTGATCGTGACAATGTCCGTGGTTTGGCATTGTTGAATATTTATATGATTTTAATTTAAAAAAAAACATATTTTATTTAAAATATTCGAGTTATTATAAAAAACTAATTATATGTCTCGATAAATACCAAATTAAAACGTATGCTAAGTCGGATCTTTACATTACTCGATACCATATTTTAGTAACAAATTATTTTGTGGCCATTTTTCCAAAATTAATATTCATTTGCCTCTCTAGTAATTAGTTGCTTCTAAATACCTTGATGTATTTTTTGGGGGTGGGGGGACAATTTTTATGACAAAAAAATAAAAATGGGGTAGTTTTCCAAATGCTAAATTATTATATATTTTTTATATTATGATATTAGGGTGAGAGATTACGGTTGATCATCAAATTTATATTGATACATACGAGTTACTGTTCGTGTCGGGAGTTAATGTGATAGTTTTCCAAATACTTAAGTATTACATTTAGAATATAATTTCAATTTGGGTGGAATTTAGTAGTAAGTAATTGGAATTATTCATACCTTAATCAATTAAAAAAGAATACAAAAAAAAACTTTAAACATTTGGTAAAGAAAAGTTCAATAAATGAAAAATAAACAAAATATCAGAATTTTAAAATTATAAAACTTACTAACTATTTATTTTCAACGACGAGAGTTAGATTTATCTCATGCTGATGATACGTTTACTGGTTATTTTAACCCTCACCAAGTGAAGATTGAGGATTTTGTACTTAGTATATAAATGATTTTAATTCCTTTTGTTAAGAGTAGTCCTTCTCCAAGTACCAAGAGTTCGTTCCATTCAACTAGAATTTCGTTATGGTGTCCTCTAGATCGATATTTATTAAAAATTAACACGGATGCGATAATTAATCTTGAGGAAAACGTAGTGAAATTTGGGTGGTTGACTGAAATACAAAGAGTGAGGTTTTACTTTCTTTGTGTAGATCATGTGATGGAATTATGGATGTTGAGATCGCGAAGGCTATGACAGTTAGGGAGGGACTCGAGATGGCTTTAGAGATGGATTTTTTGGAAAATTGAAGTGGAGACATATGCTATTCGAGTTGCAAATATGCTTAAAAAAAATAAAAAATAAAAAATCAAAGTAGAGAGGTGAAGTTGGCTTCATAGTTGAAGACATTTTGCGCATGGCGAGTAGTTTCTTCAGTGTCATTTTTATGGTGTGAGACATATTCTAATAATCCTGCTCATTTTCTTGCTCACATGATCGCTTTAGGGTCTCAAGATCAATGTTGGATGGAAGAGGTCCCTCGGGAATTACATAAAGGATATCATTTTGAGTTATTGCGGGCTTCATATCCCCGCGTGAGTGTTGAAGACGCTACTGTTTAAATTTTGTTATCCCGCGTTGTTAAAAAAAAAAAGTAATGACTTTGATCTCCACACCTTCAATTACTTTAGAATTAAAACGAAAAAAAGATAAAAGAGAGAGAGAATAATGTTCTTCAAAAAAGGAAGAGATTGGTTAGACAATGAAATTAACTATATCACGCAGCCTATAAATTTCAGTTTGATTGTTTAATGAGTTGTACTTATCATATTAAATAATGTGAGCGTTTATCTTAAATTAACTTGTAATAAAAAAATATTCATTTATTTTATAAATTATCAGTAGGGCTCTTCATTTTCTAACGAGTTAATAATAAAATTTTAGAAATATTCTCTATGTACTTAAACTTCACACACAGATATATATATATATATATACACACATACATACATACATACATACATACATACATATATAAATTTTGTTAAAATATCACCTCCATCTTTAAATTTACAAGTTTGTTATATTTTTTATGGTTTATAAACATCAAACTTTAGTTAATGTAATTAACAAAAAATTGAAAATTAATTTATCTAATAAGTTCGAAGCTAACTTTATTTGAAATTGATTCAACCATCTAACTCATTTTAATATAACAAAAATAAAAATGTAAACATATTTTTAAATTCATAGGTAATTTTTTTTTTTTTTTTTTAAGTTGAAGAACAAAAAATAAATATTTTAAGTTAAAAACTAAAATAAAAAGAATTTTCAAAATCTAAAACTTAAAATTAATCATTTAAAAATTGAAGAAGGTAGATTAGGACGAAAATGAAGGTTGACTAGAAAGGAAATTAATGTTGAGGTTTCTCAAAAAAGAAAATCTAGAAGTTGAAGAAAAAGATATATTACGTCATAAATAGGGATTTAGGTTTACAAAAAAAAAGAAAGAAAGAAAGAAATTAAAGCTTAAAATAATCGGATTGGGGGCGGACCCAGGCAACAGGGTCTGTAAATTTGTCGTCACTCTCGTCTGGGTTCTTCCCCCAAAGCGCACTTTACTATTTTCCTTTCGCTTTTGTGCTATTTTGCGCCTGTGTTCTTATCCTTCGCACCATTTTATTGATCTTTCAAGCTCAGTCTGAGTAGCCTGCTTCATACAGCAACCAATTTCACGCGGCAAATGATTTTTCCTCCGTTATGTTTGCGATTTTGAACTCTGATCTTGCGTCACTTTCAAGATCTTGAACTTCAGCTTCCATTTCTCTGAACCCCCCTTTGATTCATGATGGCTGGAACTAATCAAATCAATCTCAACGATTCCAGGGTACTCCTCTTATTTACTTGATTCGTTTTTTTCTTTCTGATTTTGTTCCTTGAAATCCCGTTCTCTATCTGTTTTTTTTTCTTTCTATTATTAGCTGATCAATCGTTGAAAAATGGGGATGGAGGTGTTATTTATTTATTTATTTTAATGTTCTGTTATATGGGTTTTGGATGTTGTGTTGATCTGAAAGGATATTGTGTTTGATGTTGATTCGGGATTGACCGACAGCAATCGAGTGTGTTCTTGTGTTGTTCTACCTGAAATGGGCTGTGTTTATGTTTTATGTTTTTGTTTTTGTGATGTTTTAGCTGATATTGGTAGCAAGATTAGTTTCATTTTTTAGCTGTTTAGAGTTATGGGGGTTTTTTGGGTGTTTGATTTGGGGTTTATGTTTGTGAATTTCTGAGATTGTTTTTGGATGTGCTTGTTTTGCTGCATAGATGGTGGTTCCTCTTAATACCTGGGTTCTTATTTCCAACTTTAAGTTGGCTTACAATCTTCTTCGCCGTCCTGATGGGACCTTCAATCGTCATTTGGCAGAGTTTCTCGACCGAAAAGTCCCGGCCAATGCTAACCCTGTTGATGGGACTTTCTCGTTCGATGTCATTATTGATCGTGCTACGAGTCTCCTTTGTAGAATTTATCGACCGGCCATTGGTGTTGAAGGTGAACCTCAGACTAATAACGTTGTTGATCTTGAGAAGCCTGTGGATTCTGAGGTTGTTGTTCCTGTTATTGTTTTCTTTCATGGTGGAAGCTTTGCGCATTCGTCTGCTAACAGTGCCATCTATGATACTCTATGTCGCCGATTGGTCAGCCTTTGCAAAGCTGTTGTTGTCTCTGTGAACTACAGGCGTGCACCCGAGAATCGCTATCCATGTGCGTATGATGATGGATGGACCGTGCTTAATTGGGTGAATTCGAGATCATGGCTTCAAAGTAAAGACTCCAAGACCTATATTTATTTGGCTGGCGATAGTTCGGGTGGAAACATTGTCCACCATGTTGCATCAAGAGCAATTAATTCGGGAATCGGAGTATTGGGTAATATACTTCTCAATCCTATGTTTGGAGGGCAGGAAAGAACTAAATCTGAGGTTCAGTTGGATGGAAAGTATTTTGTCACCATTCGGGATAGAGATTGGTATTGGAGGGCTTTCCTTCCCGAAGGGGAAGATAGAGACCATCCAGCATGTAATCCCTTTGGCTCGAGGGGTGATAGTCTCGAAGGAATCAAGTTCCCAAAGAGCCTTGTCGTGGTGGCCGGTTTAGATCTCATCAAAGACTGGCAATTGGCTTATGTCAAAGGGCTTGAGAAGGATGGCCAGAAGGTGAAGCTTTTGTATCTTGAGCAGGCAACCATTGGCTTCTACTTGCTACCGAATACTGAGCACTTCTATACCGTCATGGACGAGATAAGTGAATTCGTGAGTTCTGACTGATTATAGAGTTGAACTATCTACAGGCAGCCGTATCGTCTAACTGAACTGTAACAATCCTCGTGATAAAAGGGGCGTGTTTCATAAGATTGTGTAGTAATACGACTTACCAGTTACAATTTTCATGATTATCATGTTATTTGTCTTCTTCCTTTGGGTCCGGTTCTTGTTGGCGTCATAGATGTCTAAAACTCGATCGCCTCACCAGATTGATCGGCACGATGATTCAGCATCTAGCTGGATGATGCTGAATCAGTTGGCTATCTCCTAGATTTTGTATGCAACTGTTTGCTTCAGCACTTACGACAGCAAGAGCCGCATAGCTTTAAGTGCAGCTGAGTTCAAGTTTAACATCACCCGACCTGGCATCCCGCTGCAACACAATGTAGAGGAAGATCCAAGTTTACGGGTAATTTTTTCGGTAGCTTGGTTTCATTCCTGCTTAATGACATATTATATATATAGCTAATTTCAGAACATGGTTGGGGAAACATCCATGATATTGTGATTCTATATGTTTATAAATATGTTCTAGAATATATCAAAAGGTTTGCTTATTTAAACTCTTGATCATTGTAATTTCTTCATTTTGCACTAATGCTTTCCTTTTCGGATATTATTTTATTCGAGTTGATCGGGTAGCTTTATAGCGTAGCGTAGGATTTGAACCTACGATCTCTAGATCGAGAGGATATATGCCAATTATGATCTCAGTTGGGAATTTTCACCGAAAAAAAAGGTGAAGATTCATTGTATGGAACTACTTTTTTTTTGTTTGAACTTTTGAAAGTTTAGAAATTAAAATGATATTTTAACCATATAAAAATATATATTAAAAGTATTCCTTGAATATAATTACTGATTTTACTCTGGTGATCTAAAATGGATATTTTCAACCATTGTTATTCAAAAAAAAAAAAAAAAAAAAAAGAATGAAATGATTGTTTTTTTTTTTAAATATAATTATTTTAATAAGTAGATATTGCTAATTTGATAGTTAAGAATAGCAGGTTAGCTAATTTTGCTATGTCGAAAAGGTTAGATAAATTTGTCAACATTTACTAACACGTGAAGGGATGTCGGAAGCTCTACATTATTAGTGTTTAGTTGTGAAATTGCCATATCATTTTGATTTTGATTTTGACTTTTTTTTTTTTTTTAATCTAGTTTTAGTTTGGTTCTTGCATTAAAAAAAAAAAAAAACAATCGCACTATTAATATTTTAATAATTTTTACTTTTAGTCCTTGGATTTAGAGTCTAAATTCACTTTTGATTATAATGTTTAAAAAATGAACACCTTTATCCATAACATTTCAAGCTCAATTTTAGTATTTGCATGTTTTTAGTTTATTTTGATATCTATTTTCTTTCAAAAATCAAATTCTAAATTAAGAATTTTGATATATTAATATATAAAATTAGTCTAATCATTATTTCGACTAAAATCCAGTATTATTAAAATTCAAACATAAAATTTTCAATTTTGGAATATAGAAATTATATCTCAAATCTAAGGAGGTGTTTGTTTGTAAAGTTACGAAGTGTTTATTTTGAGTGTTTAGAAATGGGGAGTTATTTTGAGTGATTATAAAGAAATTGTAATAATAACTCGTTTGTATAAAATTTTTAAAGATAGATTATAAAAATTCGTTTATAAATTCTCCATAAACACTCAAAACAAACATCCCTGAAGGTTAAGAATATTTGTTTTCATTGACTTTTATCAATTTTTGTACCTAAAAAAGTAGATAAAAAATGAATTTTTTTATTACTTTTATTAAATATAAAAAAGTGATTATTATTATTTTTACAATATGATTTCCTTTTTAAGCTATGGTTCTCACGATAAATTTGATACTATTAACATCTTCTTGATGTGTGTTTCGAATTTTTTAATTTTCATTTACACTAAAGAAAAAAAGATATTAAGTAGGCTAAATGACCATCAACTTTTAATCTTTTCCATTGCAATTTTATTTATTATTTTTATTTCGAAAATATATGTATTTAGAGTTTTTTTTTTTTTTTTTAAATCTTTAAGTTCTTTTTTTGTCTAAGTTATATTTAGCCTATATGTTTCAAAAATTGAATAATTTAATCATCATATTTTAATAATGTTCAATTTTAGTCATTATCATAAGACTTATAACGTAATATTGACTAGACTGATTTTAAATTTTAAATTGATTATTAAAAATGTTCAATTTTGCCACGTAAGAACCAAACTGAAAAGAGAATCCAAATGTCATAAATAAAAATGTATAATTTTGAAAAATATGAATCAAACTCATAAATAATTTCCCCCCAAAAATCTTCTACTGGTAAGTAGGCAGAGGACAAGTGTGATAAAAAGAAAAATCAAAATCAAAATCAAAATACAAATGTAATATTTGAGTTATGAGTAAAGACTTGATTATTTATATAATACAAGAGATAGCCAGTTGAAAAATAGCATCAATCAAAAATGCATAAATCACCCCTTAAATTATGATGTTTAGACTAATAATATTTTTAAACCGCTTTGGAAGATGTTTGAATGTAAAATTGTAAACTAATTATTTTGTTTGATTAAAAATTTTCAGTTTTAATAATAATTGGTTTTGACGTTATTAATTGTAACAAAATTACAGCGTTTGGATGATAATTTTTGTAAAGTGATTGCACAATACTTAATTGAATATTGTTAGAAATGAGTGATTATATTTAAGAGTTAGAAATGAGTGATTATTAATAAATAATTAGAAATTAATGGTTAGAAATAAATGATAATTTTGAGTGGTTTGAAATAGTATTAAAAAAAAAATTATTTTAAATGATTAAAAACGAGTTATTACAATAACTCGCTTCGATGCTTGTTTGAAGAAAAGTTTATAAAAGCTCATTTATAATTGTGTGTAAATAACGTGAAACAAACATCTCCTAAAAGTTAGATAAAGACGGTAATTAACCCCTTAAAAATAGTCAATTCCTTTTTTTTTTTCTTATTATCATTTTTTTTTATCTTCTCCTTTAGACAAATTCTATTTTGAATATGGTTAACTTTTGATTTATTTGTCGGAAAAGAGGGTTAAGTTTTTTTATTTTTTTATTATTTTTATT
>JBBMEG010000009.1:841201-857449 GCA_037832605.1 Cyclanthera cordifolia | reverse complement strand
TTTTTTTTTTTAAGTGCAATCACTAATCAACTTTTATAAAGATAATTAATCAAATTAAAAGTTAAAATGAGTAATGGCCACAAACCTAATAATTGAACTAATTTTACTAAAATGACTGTTAAGTACATTCAACCACCTTGTTCCATTGAAATTGTAACATTTCTTCTTAATTTAGCCAACCAATTCTCTTATGCTCCAATGTATACATTAAAAAAAAAAAAAAAAAAAACCCTCCATTGTATCAAATTATCCCACGTTCACTTGTTTTTCTAATCAATTTACCATCTTGATTTTAAAAAAATAAATAAATTATGGATGTATATTCGAATCTATGACTTTTTTAATCATTCGGTATAACCGATTTCGTTAAACTATTGTTATTGTTGATTGATTGTAATAATAACAATTTAAGACAAGAAATTCAAACTTACATAATCATTATAGTGCAATGACTAAATTAGCAATTTAACATGGTTTTCTTTTTGAATATGAAAAACAATTTATGACAAACCAAAAGATGACACCTTTGAAAAGGAATGGAAGTAGAAAGTTTGTAGAATGAAAAAAAAGAGACAAGCCATATCTAAGAGACAAGTGTAAGACAAAGGAAAGGGACCTCCCTTTGGAGATGAGTAACTAAAATATATACCAAAAAAGGCCTTACTCTTTCTTTTTTTTTTTCTTTTTTTTTTTTCATGAATAAAATAGTATATAAGTAAAGAAATTTGTTTATAGATATCAAAATTTTAGAAAAAAAAATTAAAATATAACAAAAATTAATTCAAATCTATAAAGAAAGCAGGGTCGAATCAATAAAGTCCACTAATTGATAACTTCAATCAAGTTAAATCGATAGAAAAAAAATGAAACCAAAATGAATTTTGTTTATAAAATATTTTAAAAAGTATCCAAAATTAAAGTAATAATTTTTAATTTTTAATTTTTATTTCTTTCAAAAACAAAAGAGGAGGAGGTTGAATAGTCCATTCTTGAATGCAATACATAGAGATGGGAGTGATAGAACATACAAAGATTTGGCTTTGTCTTTGAAGGAAAAAAATGGTTCATGTCTCATAAAAATGGTTGTTGGGGTTTTGGATTTATTGTTTGTCCAAAAGGGACCACTTTTATGGTGGCAAATTTCAAAATAGAAAGTTCTTTTAACTCTTTATTGGTTGAGTTATCACTTCATTTGAGTCTTAAATAACAAACCAACCACAAGTTGTAGTTCCAATCTTTAGAAATCACTTGACTATAAATTAACATTCTTTGTTTTCTTATATTTTATGTAATTTTTGTATATCTATGTACCACATTATTATACATCGATACGTGTCCAGAGGTACGTACAAGATACACTAGGAAGTAAGTATTATTATTATTATTATTTTTTAAATGGATGGTGTGCGACCCTATTTATTAGAGGATCAAAGACAAAACATATTTGGTAACTACAATTAATTTTTTTTTTTAGTTTCTTTATTTAAAAAAAAGTCTGTCCCTATCGTTCGAATAAAGTTATAATTTAATCCCTATAGTTTGAAGATCTAGATTTTAGTTTTTATATTTTGGAGAAATCTACGATTTAATCTCTAATTTGAAAAATTAGAGTTTATTGATAAAATATAAAAAATAATCTATCATTCGCAAATTGTTGGTAAACAAAATACATACAAACTATTTATTTTTGTATTTAATGATGAGAGTGTGAATAAGTAATTAATTCACTACAATTTACGAATAACATAGACTCTTTATTAGATTTTATTAAATCATAAGAATTAAATTCTATTTTTTATTTCAAACTATAGAAACTAAATTTTATATTTCTTCGAACTATAAGGACTATATTCTATATTTTTCCAAATTTCAAGGACTAAACTCTAAATTTTCAAACCACATGGACTAAATTCTAACTTTATTGAAAGCAGAAAGACTGAATTTATAATTTACCAAAAATAAAATAAAATAATGGTCTATGACATTACTAGGTCCCTTCATCAGTAAAGAATAAAGATGGCTTGTAGTGAAATTTTAGTGCCTAGTGTCAATTCTTCCAGCAGCTCCTGCAGAAACAAACACAAAAAATAACCTCCATAATCTGGAAACTCTATTTCCAAACAAGAATTTTGAATCTGAATGAGAAAATATAACACTATTGTACACCAATAAACAATTCCTTTTTCCACTTTATTTTATTTTTTTTCCATTTTTCTTGGGAGAATGAATAATATAATAATAAAAATAATATACAGCTTTGGTAAGAATCTGACCACACAGATCATTTGAACTATGAATTTCAATTTACAGTATGTACACAAATCATAAGAGAGAAAAAGAGGGAACCAGGTATCAGTTCCACCAGTGCTACCATCAATAACATATTACTTCTGTCAGTAGAATTGTACTTGTTGAAACCAAATAAGCTCAATTGTATCAATTAGGATGTGATGCTCTATCATGAAGACAACGACGACAACGAGCAGACCGTTCTCCAAGGAATTTTAGATCCAACAGTCGCTTATTACAGATGAACGAAGGAACACTACCCTGCAAGACAGTTTGCCGCATTAAACTAAAGATGGATGCTGTAAATAGAACTTCATACCCATAGCGATAAAAGTTTTCTCATCTTACTGGTTCACGATTTAACCTGAAGTTGGAGGAACATAACTATTTTTACACAAATATGGAGTTGAACGGTGCACAACATACGTATTCACATCCTGCTACCAAGTCGAGGAAAATAAAATAATGGAAACATCAATTTACTCGAAGTATAATAGAGAGATATGTAAGTTTGGTTTCTTATTTAAACCCATAATTTCCATGAACCACTCACCCTTGAACACCACTCATTTGTATTTGATAGTAAACAACTATTCATCGAACCCTTCAAGAAACTTCACATCAAATATATTACTCAACCACTATTAACACCAATTTCTAAACAAGTAATTAATTACTTTAACTACCATTAACTCCTCCATTCCTCTCCACTCTCACTCTCTTTTCTACCAAAAAGAAACACAACCTTGGAATCAAAAAAGCCCTAGTGTTAGACTAAGCGGTCCTAGAAAGATACATGTGATTGTAAGCAAATCCGTTTAGTATATTTTCACCCTCATTAAGATTAGTTTTGAAGTACTTTCCTAGGCCAAAAGAGCTCTACAAGTGCCTTTAACAAAGCACTTTCAATGCTTTTGATTTGTTTTTCAAAAGCACATTTATGTTACATCCAAACATACCTTTAATACTGTCACCCTAATGTTTTGTGAGTGTGTTAATAAATTCGGTATTTTGTTAATTTATTTCATTAGTTAGTGTGCCAGAGCCATTTACCCATGTGACAACAGGACAGAAGATTTTGATTTCGCAAGCCAAGGCCACACTAGAAATAAGAATGTATTAACAAGAACTTCACACAAATTGTACCTTCCTCCGAGAAAGCAAATATGCCCCCAAGCATGTCGTCAGAGTCTCCATCTTCCTCACATTTCTCCCTGTATTGGGGACTGCCACTACTGTCTACGTCGTCAGTTACAGCTTCTGCTGGGCCGCGGCAGATACTAAGGCCTGGCACTTTACAATATTCCTCTTGAAAGAATGGTTCATAATCAAATGAGTCACCCATGGGTCCCTCATCAAGAATATTCATACTCAAGTCAGAACGGTTGGAGCTGGTATTCGAGCCCTCACTTGCCCCTCCACAGTTTGATGACTGAACCGCTTTTAAAATAGTTCTCTCAGTGGAGAGCGAGCAACTTGTTACAGTTGACGGGCTGTTAGTAAAATCACTGCCTTCAACTGGGGAAAGTCCAGTGCTAGATTGTTTAGAAGAAACCGAGGCTCGCTCTCGGAAAGAGCCCTCTCTCATTACTGGTGAGGACAAAACAGATCCATCCTTTTCTTCCATCTTAATAGCACCCGCAGACTTGAAAATGGGAGGATAAGATATACCTGAAAATCATATTGGAAGATTAGAGGAAAAAGAGACGTTGGTATATAACGAACTGATAAACATGAAAATCTTGCTTATAATATTCATCTGAATTTTCCTCCAAGCCAGGTGAGTACAACTTTAAATGAATAATATCACCTTCTGGATACTTCATTCCAGCACTGTGAGAATCTAAGCTTGATCTAGGGCTTTTGGCTCCAGCATGACTCCTGCAAAAGAAACCAATTCCAACTTTCAGCTAATGAGGTGTCTTCACGATCTGCTAAATGAGATGGAATCGCATATCATCAAGAAAAGAAATTCAGAAGCAAGCAAGCAAGCATCAAATACATATATCATAGATCTTACACATGTGAATACATAATACAAGAAATGACAAAAAAAAGACTAATAAATTAAAGAACAAACGGTTAAGACATTGGCAGTATCCTTACAGAGGAAAAATAAGCAAAATTAAACACACAAAGCATCAAACATGAATCTTCTGCAGCATGAACAAACAGACTACAAAGTTCTCAAAAACCTAACTCATCTTGCAGACTTGCACCACACCGGTAATGAGTGGATCGAGCAAAAGCTGCATTTTTTTTTTTTAATTTTAAATAAGCAAAAAAGATGTATAATAGTCAAAAGTACGAAAAAACAGCCTTAGGGCAAGGGGTAAATCCCTCCCCAAATAACTATCAAAGATTAGCCTTCCAATAGTTAATAATCATCAAATAGCTCTAAATACAAAAGAAATTAGCATGGTGTTTACTGTTTATACAACAATGATCGGACCAAATTTGGTCCTCTTAAATGCACCTATTTCTAGCTAGTTTGAATGTGATTAATACCTCTTTTGCAGGTTTTTAGCAGTATATTAATTATGGTTAAAACGCAACAAACGCGAGGTCAACTGAACATCTGAGCGCAAAATTAGAGCCAAAACAAAATTCCTATTCAGATCTCAACTCAAGGAGAGGCTTGCGATGCTGAAAAGACGCGACAATTCATACTGCTAGAGAGTCAGAGATAGAGCGACACAAAAGGCAAAAGATGTCCAGTTGGTCTTTTAGGCTTAACGCCGCGTCATGTTACGTCTCTAGCCTAGACAGCAACGAAGAGTCATGCTACAGTGCATTGCAAACACAAATTTTCACATTTTTAAGGTATTGAGAACTAGAGAGTTTCAATTGCTGATTTTAGAATGTCCATGAAAGCCAGATTTTGTGGGCTAATGCTTCAAAATCCTTGCTGTACGAATTATGGTGGGAACGTAATTAAAGAATATTTGAAGATATCAAACTTCCTTGGGAGGCTAGATTCGAGCGCGCTTTGTTTAATGCCTCTCACTGGAGCTCCCCGACTAGTGCCTTTAAATCCTACTCTGTACAAGACATAGCTACATGCTGGGAGTCTTTTCTCTAATTTTCTCTTTAGTTCTGGTTCTGTTTTTATCTCGGGTTGTTTCGCCTTGTATTTTCTTTTACTTTCGCAGTTTTTCTTTGTTGTATCTTTATTTTTGTTTTCCCTTTGGGGTTTGTAATCCTTATGTACTTCTTTCCTTCTTTTAATGAGAAGTTTTGTGTCCTTTTCGAAAAAAATTTGCTGATTTTCCTTTGTTTTTTCTCCAAAGATAGTTTGTGAACAATCTCTCTAAGATCACAAGAACATTTTCTGGAGCCCTAAAAAGAGATAGGTAGTACATGGAGAGATTGCTAGGGTAGCATTGGTAAGTGTAACTTTAAGCCTACCGATTTAGAGATGATAGATGATCCCTAATTATGAAGCCTATTTTCAACCTTTTAGATGACCGGTGTCTTAAAGCCCAATGTTTTTGGTTTCCCATTTAAGGGGAGGCCAAGATATGCAGTAGGCCAAAGTGCTATCTTGAAACCGAATGGCTAGGCCAAACACGAAGATTCTTGAGTGGTCAATCCTATAGATAAAACTTTCGTCTCGATGCAGTTAATATTCAAACTTGAGAATCTCTCGAAGTTCTTGATAGTGTTGCAATGTGCTCAAGGTTTAGGGAGGAGAAGAGAATTGTGACATCCACAAGTTGGAGATAAGTAATGGATAATGGCTCAGTGACTTACTCTGATCTGCATATATTGAATTAAGGTAGACGGACACTCACAGATATAAAATTTTTTTGATCAAAGATAGAATAACTACACAATTAACTAAGTATTTGTGGTACTAGGGCACGCGAGTATTTTAAAGGTGTGTTTGTGATATGATCCAATTGGTTAGTAAGTGGTTAGGATAGTTAGTTGGTTAATCACTTGGAAGGCTATATAAGTGTAACCTACCCCTATTATGAAATACAACTTAGAGTTGACTCAATTAATTGAGAGGAGACCTTGTGGTAGAGCTGTGCTCTATCAGTTTGGGAGTAATCAAGCAAAACAGTTTAATGTACCAGTGATACAGGAAGCGAAAATTTAAAAGAATATGACAACACAAATTTACAGCAGTGAAATGAGACTTGATTATCAGTACCTGTCAATCCAATCAGACTGTATCCCATGAAAATGATCGAAAACTGGAAGCAAATCCTTCCGCTTAATTTCAACCTCATTAATAGGTACTTTCTCTATCTCAATCTCCCCATTGATGTGATCTTTCATGCAAGTTTGCTCATTAGACCCAGGAAAACTCATCGTATAGAAATGTACCTACAATAGGAAGGACAAAGAACACTGGCTTAATATGCTTGAAAAAAAAAACAGAATTCAAAAGGGCACTATGACCAATACCTTGGATTTCTGCCAGATAGGTATTCTCCCGGAGTTTATCTGCACCTCAGACTTGGATAGATACAAGAGAGAACAGTCATGTGGCTTTACCAACTCCTGGGTTTCAAAACGATTCTCCTGAAAATAGGATGTATCCTCAACAGCTTCTGTAGTTTCTTTTCTCCGAAGAGAAATTGAAGATAAGGATTCCTCTCTCTCTGGCCAAGCAGCTCTTCTGCAAACATCCCACCATTGTATAGGTTCAACTTTCACTCGCATTTCCTCGTCTCTCATCTGCATTGAAGCATTTGAGCTTCTCAAAACTGTTTCACCACATTCTCCACCCATTGATGAAAGCAGTTTATGTTGAACAACATGACCAGAAGGAGTGTAGACCAACAGATGTTCCAAAGTGTTTGAAATTAAATGAGGAGAATGCAGATTCTGAGGTATACAACTATGGAAAACAGCAGAAACAGCACCTGACGGGATGAAAATCTTTCCAGATGCCGAAGTAGCTGCCATACTGACAGTATTAAGCCAACCTGAGTTACAATTTTTAATTCTGCTAACCACAGAAAGAGTGACAGGAGGAGGAGGAGGAGACAAGGATTGCTCGTTTGTGATGAAAGATGAAGTTGACCACCAAGGGACACATGAAGCCGATAAAAGATTAGGCCCATCCACAAAAGAATTGTGCACTTGAAGAACAGTTTCTCCTCCAAAAGGTGAAAGAGCAAAAATGTGGCAGGTTCCTCGGGATGAAACAATAGCTATCCATTGACTATAGTGGCTAAAACAAATGTCTTGTATTACCTGGATTGAAAGCAATAAAAAGGACTGCTAGTAAGTACATAAATATAATGAAAAGTTAAAGTGAAGGCAAGAACCTACAGCTGATGTCATGCCCCGATGAAGCTTATAGAGGTGCACATGAGATGAGCTCCAATCATAGCTGTGAGTGCCCGATCCATTTTGAATGCGGGATGGCATAATCCTAAAAATGTTAATATTGCTACCATGGGTTGAGGCAGTAACTAGAAGGGTCCCACTTGGATCAAAACAAAGAGCAGAAATTGGACTTGAGTGAGCCTTAAACTGTGATATAACAGCTTTGGAGATAAAATCTTTCACAACTACCTGTAAAAAGAGAAAAATTGAATACTGGTATAAAAACTATAGGAATTTTCCATATTCAATAAGTATAAATATGTCCTCATTCATATGATCAGACTCAAACTGTCCCTAGAAAGTACATAAGTAGTGGATACCTGATCTCCCTAAAATGATAGGATAGCTAGTCAAATCTTAGCAGTCAATACCCAAAAACTTCAGTAATTCACAGAACATGAAGCGTAACATCCTTTAATCACAAATCTTAGTAGGATAATATCCATTTACTTACTACATTTAACTGCTTCCAGAAATATCAAAAGAAGATATCACACGTCAAAAAATATAAATAACTATTGTAGAAATATATCAGACTAGTTTTCTATGCACATACGGTCCAGACATCAAAAGACTAACCATTCCAGCAGCATCTGTGTCTGTTGAATGCAATGCCAGCCGACCAACTTTACGACTTGAATTTGATGATAGTGGAGAATTGGAACCATCAGGTACAAGCTCTTGATAGTATTTAGACAATGTTTTATAACCCATGTCACCCAAATTAATTAGCCCAGCAGCCAAATGTTTACTAGATTCCATGGCATATCGAGCCACCAAATTTCCACTGCTAGGTGATGTTGATGGGCTTACACCAGGAGGTGTAAGACTTTGTGGGCTTAAACGGCCAGTATTTGACTGCAAAGGATTGTTGGAAGCATAAGCTAACCATCTAAGACCCACAGCCATAGGTCCATAGCCAAGATTCACTCCTGATGTTCCTTGGCCTCCCAATTGAGGGACTGGGTAAGTGAGAACACTAAATTTACTCTCAAGGGTAAGAGCATCAAAGCAATAAATCTGTAAGAAAAATGAATAAATGATTTAAAATTTTGAAATGTAAACTATGACCAGCCTTCATAAATAATTTTGTATTTATACACGCAATTGGTTTAAGCAGCAATGCTATTGAAGGATTGTCTTGATTTTCTTATAATCTACCAGAAAATAGTTTTGATTTTTTTTTTTTGTAAACCCCAGAAAATGGTCCTTCATCAACTAGAAGACCCTGCTACCATCCATCCATTTAATTTTTGGGGGAAAAACACCTCATCGTTAAATCAATTGTATGCCCAGTGTTATTAAATGGTTAATTGTGTCTAAGAAAGAAAAAAGATCATAAATCTATGGTCAATTATGAATTCATTAATATTGATGAGCATAATATAAGCTTACTTGTGATGCAAGACAAACGGCCACAATTTTGGGACTGCATCTAATCATGTATACTGTTGAGCGAAATCTCAGAACATGAACATAACTGCGAGATTTTAACGAGTAAAACCTAACAACTGTAGGGGAGAGGGCAATGTTCTCTGAATGACCATTAGGATAACCCTCTCTCACCAACCCATTTTTGCCACTTGGCATCAGACCTGAACTCTGGGTCTTATCACATGCAACGACCAAAAGTATTGGGTGTGATGCTCCGAAGCCTTCCTCACCATCAGACTTAGCCGGAAGAGGCTGCATCTGCAAGAATGTGACAGGATCATCCCGTCTTGAAACCAGTTCGCTGATATTTGGAGCATCTTCAACATCGAGAACTTGAAATCCATTTGTATAACCAACTAAAAGCACATGTTTGAAAAAGAATGGACTGAGCTCAAGTCTGTCAAATCCAGCCCATAATACCTGTTTGAACACAAATCTGAATTCTTATTAAACTGCACATATTGTATTGCACTATAAGAAGCATACATGAAAAGGGAAGTACAGCGGAAATTAAATATTTTCTACACAGAATCGTTCTGCACTCTGCAGTACTAAAGATGCATTGCATAACGGAAAAATCCGCTTAGTTCAGTGCACACGTACATTGGTTATTAAATCAGTGTTAAATTGTTAATCATGTCATGGAAAATGGGAAAATCAAAATAATTAATAATAATAGCCTTTTTTAGATTTTCACATTTCCCAACAAAACAAAGATTGGATACCCCAATGTAGAGGAAGAATTAACCAGCTAGAGAAAAAAAAAGACCAATACGAAAAGTCGTGAGTTGGGTTGAGAGCTCGGCAACGAACATCCCTACACCTAGGATTGCAACAAAATCCCCCCAAAAAGGAAGCAAAGCGACAACACCCGATGTCTCTCTATCAGGCAAAGGCGCTAAAATCCAACAAAAGAAAAGGACGATATCTGAATGAGCCAGAATATCCGCCATGGAGCGTTTCTTCATAAGAGATAAACGGAACATACGAGAAAACACCAAACAGATGGGTCTATCCCCCACCCACTTATCTTCCGACAAAAAAGTATCTCTCTATCCCCCACTAAACTAGAAAAAAAGGGATACTCCTCTGCAATGTCTTTCTATGGGTTCCTAAAGGTGCCTACGTGCCTTGACCCACACATAAGCCACTCAAAAGGAAGCGACATGTACTTACTCACAATTAACTTGTGTCAAAGAGAAGTGGACTCATGAAGAACATCATAACATTTAGCTAACAAGGCACTATTGTGGGCTCTCACACCACAACTAAACACCCCTGAATTAAATCCTTAGACCTTCTCCCACTTGACCAAAGCATTTCCCAATCTTCGATCCCCTGCCAAAGGAAGTTCCTCACTAACTTTTTCATGCCCTTACACAAAGACTTAATAAAGAGAGGAAATATGTAGGATTTGGGAATGCCAATCAAAACCAACTACATAAGAGTAAGTTTGTCCTCCTTGAAAAAGAAACATCTCTTTCAAAGAAGAAAGTCTCTTACAAATCTTATCCACCACAATATTCCAAAACAAAGAGAACCTAGGCGTATGCCCTCAAGGAAGACCTCTATAAGATGGGCTGGAATTACCCACCTTATACCCTACCCAAGAAACTTTCCTACTCAACCTCTCCTCCTCGTAGTTCAAGCCCAATAACAGACACTTATCCCTATTAATCTTTAAACCTGAGTCCACTTCAAGGAAAGATAGGAGGTTGTTTAGATTGACAAACGATTCATTGATTCTCGAGAAGAAAAATAGATAGCTAGAAATTGGAGACCTCCTCTAATGTTTCTAGGATTGAAGTCAAAAAACTGGAAATTCGAAAGTATTTCCTCTGACCATACATATACAAAAATACAGAGGTAAGAAATCCTAAACTAACAAGAACCTTAGATAAAATTGCTAATTGCCGACATAAAAAACCAGCGCTTGTCATAGTGATTTAAACGGATGACACAGCTGAACTAAGTAATAAGAGTTCGCATTCTCCTCAACTTTCGTTTTCTTTCCAAGATGACCTCGTGAACCTTGAGGAAACTAAATCTGCAGTAGCTAAAAGCAACTTAGACTTGATGAACAAAGTAATGTTTCATCTTCCTTATCCTCCATCATTCTAAACATCCAAAAATGACGGCACTGAAACAAAGTCATCAATACAAACCCCATCCTCCCGAACATACAAATCGCCAAACTTTCTCCCAAAACGATCATCAACACATCCAAACACAAATATGGGGAAAATGCAAAATCACTACCCAAGTGAAAAATTCCACAAGAATCTAAAATCAAAAAGCAAAAAGTAAAGTGAACCTGGTCCTTGATGTCGTGGACATCGCCGGAGATGGAGGCAGCGACGGTAGCACTGGCGGAGCGGACACCGGAAGAAGCAGTTTTAATACAAGACGAAATGAATTTCAAAGAATTCGGAAGAAATCCGTTGGTGCTCTTGTTAGTGCTACTACTGTTGTTGCTATTGACCTTAACGTAGCTCTTCATAATCAATTAAGAAGCAAAAGAGAGCGGGGTGGATTACCCGGCCGTCACCGGAGAAATAGACTACGGCGTAGGGCGATCGGGAATCAGCCAACGAGAATGAAGGACATGCCAGCGGCGTCGGTTGAGTTCGCCGGTGAAGAAAACGGTGTCGTTTCGTCGTGTTGTTGTTTGGGGGAAGTTTGACCACTGGTTACCGGCACGGTTCCTTTCTCTTTATATTGGAAATCTCAATTCTCTCTCTCCTTTCGTGTATCTATTTTTCTCTCTCTTTTCTTTCTTTCCTTTTTCATGAATTAAAATTTTATTTTATTTTTATCTTTGGATTTTCTTAAGGGTGATTGAATTTGGAGAAAGAGAAGAGTTCTTGTTTCTAATGCTTCTTTAATCTCTCCTTAACTCTTCTTCCAACGGTTCATCAAACTTCATTTAATTATCGATGAGATCCAGACCCAGAGATAGCTTAATCTGACTCGAACCTTTAAATAAACAAAATCCAAGCACGAACCATGTAGAACTCGACCTAACCTTGATCCATACAAACGTGGTGCTCGAACCCGAGCTTGGACGAGGTCCGAATCTGCAACCTACCTGCTTCGCATGGCGTCCACTTATAATAACCTAGAGCCGCAACATTGCTAGCTTTGCGGACCTACAACCTGAACCTCTCCTTTTCCTCTATCAAGCGACTAAAGAAAGTCTCTCTAACCTTTTTTCTTTCTTCACCAACTCTACGTGCTCTGCCATTTTACGGCAATAGCTCGATCTCGCTTCTTCCGTCCACTGCTTATACATTATCTCTCTCTCTCTCTCTCTCTCGAAGCCATCCCTCCATCGCTCTTCAAATCTTCGAGTTTAGATTCCTTCTAAAGCTCCGATAATCTTCACAATAGTCGACTCTCTCTAGATGGAAATGAGAGATTCAGCCTCATGCCCCTTAAACCTACCAACTTGCAAGAAAAAACGACCCACTTTTGAAGAGAGACTCTTCCCACACTTGAACACAAAGCCACCACGCTGACAGTAAGACTCTCGAACATGAGGTAAAGACCTCCAAACCTAGAGAGGCAAAGCCTCCCGCAATAAAGACTAAACTCTAACCACCTCTTTCTAAAAAAAATTATAGAGAAAGGTTTATTAAAAGATAATAGATTTTAAATTTTTTAAATTTTCGATATCACCGTTTAAAATTTAAAATTGTAATTAAAAGGATTAATGATGAAACAACATAAATAGCAAATATAGTCGATAAGAACTCACTAACATTAGTGTTGACTTGATGATCAAAATGTCACTGTGCGAATCTTCCGTTAAAAATAAAAAAATGGAAAAGCCTAGAACCAACTACACACTTTCATGTCAAAAAAAAATCTAGATATTTCTTGGTACTTTCTCCAAAAGGAAGATGTGGCAAAACTAAAGTCATTTGATTTACTTGTCACCAAGTGAAAATGTGGCAAAATTGTAACAATAAATTTTTGCTTGAAGCCCAAGTTTATGAGTACTATAAATAGGTGGATACCCTTTGTTGGCAAGTCATCCAAAAATCATCCAAAACATCTCATTTCTTAAAGAGTGAGGTTGTGAAATAAAAATAAAGAGTGTTTCTGATGTGTATAAAGTTTGTTGTATATTGTAAGAGAGAAGGTTGTAACTCCTATTTTTATAATAAAGTTCTTCTATCCTTGCCCGTGGTTTTTACCCTAATATATTTAGGGATTTTCCACGTAAAATGGTTGTGTCATTATTTCTTTTTTTCCTCTACATTACTATTATTATTATTCTCAATCTATTTTAAGCTATGCTCTATTCGATTTAAATAATTCTAACATCTTCCACCTCATTGTTGTAACCCGAAAAAAAAAAAAGTTTAAATATATAAAAAAAAAGCAATATAATAAATAAATAAAAAGTAAATGCAAATCGGAAATCTTCACAAAAGCGTTTGAGCGTTCGCAACAAAACCTCATTCAACACTCCATTCAACAGCATTACTTCATGGGAGAAGCTAAATTGATGTGATAAAGTAGAGGAGCTCGGCGTCAATATCAGAAACTTTTAGGGTGTTTTATGCAAATTCGTGAAGAATTAAAACAGTAGCAAGCAAACGAACGGGGTTGGATTGAAACATCTGTTACGTTACGACAACGCATTCGAATATCTTAATAAAAATGCCGAAACCTTATGAAATCTATTTTTCTTTCTTTTCTATGTATCATATATTTAATTGAACGATTAAAGTTAAGAATAATAAAATTCAACTACTATAAAAAGCGATAAATTATAAATTTAGTTCATAAATTAAAGTTTAATTTTTTATAATTTTAAAAATTATAATTTAGTTGTTATGATTT
Source organism: Cyclanthera cordifolia (assembly GCA_037832605.1). Classification (NCBI taxonomy): domain Eukaryota; kingdom Viridiplantae; phylum Streptophyta; class Magnoliopsida; order Cucurbitales; family Cucurbitaceae; genus Cyclanthera; species Cyclanthera cordifolia. Next base: position 843,529 of record JBBMEG010000009.1, on the reverse strand, counting down.
AATAAAATCTAAGGGGTGTTTTGTGTGAAATTTTATGGAGAATTAATTTTAATGTTTAATAAAAACTCGTTTGTTTGAAGGTTTTAGTAGAATGTTCACAAAAAAATGTTATTAATTTTTGTTTGTGTGAAAAGTGTTTATGGAGGAGTTATGAATTTTTTTTTTATTGTTTTTTATATGATGTGACATTTATGTTTTTTTTTTTTTTTAATTTTTGGTTATTTCAAATTTCAAATTATTATTAGTATTGAAGATTTTTTTTTGCACTTCTTGTTAAATAAAGAAATAAAAGAAAATATGAATTAATACATAATTTAAAATAATTGAAAATAAAAATATGTATTACTTTCGTTTTGGTTTAATTTATAAAATATATTTTTAAAATACGAATTTAATTATGATGTTAATGTTACCTTAACATTACGAAATATAAATTGCATTATGAAATTATCATCGATGAAACATTACAAAATTATTTTTTTAATTTAAAACTTATTTTTCAAAAGATGATATTATATGAATGAGAATGCTTGAAAATTATATATACTAAAATAATAAAATTTGAAATTAATTATAAATTATAAAAAATAATTTATATTAAAAAACGAAATTAATTATAAAATTATAAATTATAAAAAAATAATTTATATTAAAAAATAAATTTATAAAATATGATATGCGATAATAAAAAATATTATATATATATAAATATATATATATATATATATAATTAATGATAAAAAAGAAAGTTATAAAATCAAATTTACAATAATATTTGATAAAGTTAGATTTCAAATTGTTAACAAATAAAAAAAATAAAAAAAATAAAAAAAATCAGAAACCGAGGTTGGTGGAGTGTTTACCAAACGCTTCACCAAAAACACTTTACATAACACCCCTAGAAATTAGTTTTGTAGTTGTTGTTAACAAGCAATTTGTGAGGGAGGTTTCCGTCTAAAAAAATATTTGATGAAGTTAGATTTCAAATTTGTTGGTTTGTTGTACGCTCTATACCCATTAAAAGAAAAAGAAAAAGAAGAAAATACCTTTGAAGAGCGACATTAAATCCCAAATATCAGCTAAAATGGTATTGATTTTGAAAATATGTTTGAGAAATACCGTTAATGAGATCAATAACAAGTTTAGCAATATCGGACTCCACCTAGATCAATGGCAAATGATCAATTCAAATGTCGAAGACTATCTATAACAACCAAAGCCAAATCTCTAACTTATACGTGTTAAATTATCTTATTATATTTTGTTGTGAATTTTGACAATTGTCTCGTATCAGTTTAGATAAAGAGAAATTCTTGTAGTCAAAGTAAGCATAGCTCAGCTGTCACTAGTAATCGATCAGTAGTTCGTGTTTCCGTAGTACCCTCCATGTGTTAGTTTGTTGTCCCCTCCCAACCTGTACTAAAAAAGAGAAAAAAAAAAGAAGAAGAGAAATTCATGTATTTATAAGTAGAAAAATATACAAAACTGGTCAAATCTAGTACATAATTATAAATATAGTCACTTAAAAAAACATTAACAAATGTAGTCACTGCATTAATGAACATTATTATGTATTTTCTTATAATACAACAATAATGACTATATAAGCAAAAACTTTAAAAATTTGACTATATTTATAATTATTTTATAAACATAACGCATTCGTCACAATTTCTCTTATAAGCAAAAGATATCGTCTTTATTTGTATGAAGCCATTTTACAATAACAAAAATTAAAATTACAATAATTTATGTCGAAAGTAAACTATATCATACAAATATGAAAAACCATAAAATTTTTGTGTCCAGCAAATGATATCAAAATCATAACTCTAACTAAGTCTTGGTCATTAAGAACCCTCAACCACCAAGCTCGGGGCCTAATTATTCATAAATAAATATAAAAATATGTGATTGAGAATTAGGAATATGCTCAAATGTAACGTAAAAATGACTATTTAAAAAAAGAACAACATCGTCGTTAGTATGTGAAATTCAAGTGATAATTAAAAACAAGGTCACGAGAATTTATGTCCATATCTCACTAACAAAATTACGTATTTAATTCAATAATATATTCCAACTCTACTGCAACTATTTTATTTATCAACAAATTAAATGTATTAATTATTATTATTATTTTTTTTTTTTGACAAGGCTCACAAAAATAATCTTAATTACAAAAACAGTCGCAGAAAAAACAAAATCTTGAAACAAACCTCCAATGTAGCGACAATCAACACCCTGTCTTTACTTTATACCACGTTGTTGGGCAAAAGAAAATGATGGCAAATAATGACCAATTTGTTTCTTATTGCACTGTTTATT
>JBBMEG010000009.1:771867-817757 GCA_037832605.1 Cyclanthera cordifolia | reverse complement strand
AATAATTATTGTTTTTAATTTCTCAATTTAGTTTAATAAGAAACGTAATTATTGTTTTTAATTTTTCGTTTGCAATTTTGTAACCGTTCTGTTAAATTGCCATTAATGGAAATGTATGAAATTAAATGTTATTTATTTATAAATATTATACCATAAATAAAAAGAGTGATAAGTAGAATAAAATTCATTAAATCTTTCTTTTTAATTCGAAATATATGCTTTTCTTTATAAATAGATTCTGTATAATAATTCTATTCATACAGGTTCATTTTTGGTTTTAAGTAAAAATAATTTACTAAATTTGAAAATTTATTAAATAAAAAATATAAGTTAAACTCCAAGTTTCAAAAGTTATATACATGATAGAAATTTTAACTTAAATAAATATTTTTAGCTTTTACTTGTCAGGATATTTATTAATATAGATGTCACATATATAAATGATTTTAAGTTTTTTTTTTTTTTTTTTGGTAATATTTGTCCGTTGTAGGTCTCTAAATTAAAGATATGTCTAGAACTTTTTTAATACCTCGACATGTAACGGTAAGGTTATAGCATAAACGTTACTAACATGCATGAAAAATTTGTAAACATTTCGACATGATTTCTCTTAAATATGAGAAGTTGACACCTAAAAAACAAAACTTAGACATTTTAACATTATTTCCAAGTAATAACCAACAAATTTCAATGAAAATGAAAATTGTTGATGCCGAAAAATGATCAACGGATATCCACAGTACAGTTTGTTTATTGAGGACGAGATGTCGGCAAAAGCGAACAATTTTAAAACACACCGATGTGGTGTGAGCCAGAGGGCCACTGATGCCTAAGTCAGTAAGAGTTTAGGAGAGTAATTTAGAAGTAGCTTTTAGAACTTAGTACGGCTTACAAGAGTACTTAGTGTAGTTTAGCTTATGTTAGCTTACCTTCAAATGTAGAATGTTATGACCTCTTATAGCAGTCGATTTTGTAACTGTTGCGGCTCACTTAATGGTGAGTTAATGGTAGACCGTTAGAAACGTCCACCATTAAGCCTGGAATGAATATCGTCGTAACTCCAGACCATTACCCCTTGGGGGTAACAGTCTTGACTTGGGAGTTACTTAGACTCGGTCAACCTTTGCAGATCCTCACCTCCACAACCAACCCTTTAGGGGTGTGGCCTTCTCGATGTAACCCCGGGATGCTACACCCAACTAGTGCAGCGTCCTCAAGCGTTACTTGGACTTGGTCGACTCATCCATAGGAGAGTCCTAACCTCCACGACCAACCCACTCGAGTTGGCCCACTCAACCGATCTCCTTGGAGGTCGACTTTGGTCTCGGTTAACTCTTACGGGTCCTCACCTCGGCTCGCCCCTAAAGAGGGGTCCTAGCCCTCTCGGGGTAACTCCTGGCTGTTATCAGCAGATCCAGTTGTTACTTTGAACTTGGTTAACTCCTGGGGGAGAGTCTTAACCTCCACGACTCATCCTCAAGGGATCTGCCTGCTCGTTGTAACCTTCAGCCACTATTACCTTACAGCGTAATGGTCCTAGAGAGGTTACTTGGACTTGGTCTACTCGTCCACAGGAGAGTCCTAACCTCCACAGTCAACCCACTCGGATTGGCCCATTCGATCGATCTCCTTGGAGGTCGCTTTGGTCTCGGTAGACCTTTACGGGTCATTACCTCCGCGGCTTGCCTCTAAAGGGGGATCCTGGCCCTCTCGGTGTAACTCCTAGCCGTTATCAGTGGATCCAACCGTCACTTAGGACTCGATCGACTCCTGGGAGAGTCCTAACCTTCACTGCCTATTCTCGGAGGATCTAGACCTACTTTGGCCAGCCCCGGAAAGGTCGGATTGGCCTTGGCCGACCACTAAATGGGGTTCACGCCGCCACGGCCGACCCCCAGGGGGTCTCGGCCTCTCGTAACCGACCCCTAGGTGGGTCGAAATTGTCGTGGCCTCTACTCGGGAGGTCGACATGGGCTTGACCGACCATCTAGTGGTTGTGGCCTCCATTGGCCGACCCCATGAGGGTTAGAATTGGCTCGGCCGACCCCGGGGAGGAGTCTTAGCCTTGTCCGAGTATTTCGCCATTTTAGCATATAACAAAAACTCTAATCCATGCAGTTAAAACATAAGAATCTCGAAATCTTGCTTTCAAAATTTGTATTGAAACATATGCAGCCTGTTCATCACAAGTTCCACACTATAAAGTGATTGTATTAATAGCTCATTTAGATATATAGTTTTTTTTTTTTTTTTTTTGTAGAGTGTGTCTTGTAAGGTGATTATTAATAACTTGGATAAATATAATTGTTTATCTTGAAGTTGTAGGTAATAACTAACTAGTATGAATATGGTTGATATTATGACATTTATGAAAAAAAATTATTCTAAAATAGATTACTTTTTAGAATACTTTTGTACAAATATTTTTTGTGATTTGAATTTTATTTTAATAATTCAAACAATCACATAATAGCCTTATAAATTAAACCAATTTTATTTGAACTTTTGGATGTTGTTTTTAAGAATGTTCAAAATTAATATTTAGAATGGGGATTAATTTTGTGTATTTAAAAGTAATAATTGCAGTCAAAATCTTATTTGATTTTGTTTTATAAAAATATTTAGTAAATATTAATTTGAAATACTCTTCCAAAAACTCTTAATCAAAACATGGTGCAAAGAATTAATCCATCACCTCTCCGAATATATGTATATAACTAATACTCTTGTAGGCTCTATTATTGAATAATAAAGTACACAATAAATTATTTGTTGTTGAGATAATTACACCATGAAATAAAATTTAAGAAAATTATTACAAATAAAAACTTTTTATTCACCTATGTGTAATTAGAGCAGTAGCATGCATGAATCTAACTGGTTTACAATATGATGAATCTCCATCACCACCACAGCTAACTCACAGGAGTCTTATTTATCACGATCCAAACTGTTGATTACTACAGCCGCATCCGACTCAACTATGAGGTTTCGAAAGCCCAACTCGATTGCCCATTGAATACCATCTTGAATTGCTAAAGCTTCTCCAATCTCCACACTCAGTACCGGTTTGGATTGCCGCACCAAGTAAGTCATTACTTCTCCTTTCACATTTCGTATAACGCACTCCATACCAAACTTATTGCCTGCAAAATTAAACGTCACATGAGTGTTAAATTTATAATGTAAATCATCAGGAGGACACCACCTTTGAACACCTAATTTATAATGTAAATCATCAGGAGGACACCACCTTTGAACACCTCCCTTCAAAGTTGATGTACCTATATTCGTGTCATTTCTAGTAGCATTATTAAATTCATCATAATAATTTTGACAAGAAACCCAATTTGTAGAAACCTTATACCCCATAGTAATATTATTGAGAACCATATAATTTCTAGAATTCCACATGCTTCAGCACATAATCATAAATTTATCAAAAAGAATGGAACTTAAAGAAACCACAAAATAAGATCCCTAAAATTGCTCATCTTCCTAGGTCAAGATCTAGAGTAGCTATAAAAGGAGTTGTCTTGCAAACATTTTTTAGGAAAACGCAGTCCCAGATAGCATGGAAAATAGATTCACACTCCTCATTACACCTACTACATCTAGGCGATAAAACAATATTTCTTTTGAAAAGAGCGAGAGAGGTTGGAAGAAAATCATGAAACAACTTCCAAGTGAAAATCTTAATCTTAGAAGGGGTCACAGAATTCCACACTTTTTTCCACCAAGAATTGATACGCGAGTTAATAGACAAAGAAGGCTACCGCATAAATTGTACGCTAGCCGATAACCAGATTTAACCAAATAACAACCGCTTTTCATAATGCCACATCAAGGAGTCATCAATATTAATCTTAGGGCAAGGAATAGCCAAAATAATTTAAGCATCATCCGGGTCGAATAGAGAATGAACCTGACTCGAATTCCAAGAGCCATCATGAAGTATTAATGAACTAACATTCGCCTCGTTGTCAACCCTATCGCAATTCCAAATCTTAAAGGTAGACGCACGAGGGATCCACCCATGAGAAAAAATAGACACGGAATAATCATTCTCAATATGCCACCTCAACCCTTTAGACAGAAGATCACGACCCCAAAAAATACTTTGCCAGATAAAAGAACAGTTACTAGGACTAGTGGCCTCCAAAAAACTAATATTCAAGAAGTACTTACTTTTGAGAATTTTGCAAATAAAAGAATCAGGTTCAGTAAAGCTTGGTTAAAAAGCTATAAATCTCAAAACCAATTCCTTCCTCAAACTTGGATCGACACACATGGATTCACGTAGTTCAATGGATTTTATTATGCAATCTGAATTCCCCACTAGAATCTGGCAACAATTTTATGAAACCTTTTAATAAGCTTTTTGGGATTTTAAAGTATGACATTGAATAGATCGGAATGGCTTGAAGAACGACCTTAATAAAAATTTCTTTCCCTCCAACCGAAAAAATTTGTGTTTCCATTTAAAAAGATACGCTCAAATTTTATCCTTAATAAATTTGAAAGAATGCTTCTTAGAGCCAATAAAACAAATAGGAATGCCAAGATACTTTCCATTGGCACCAACTTTATTAACCCCAATCAAATTAGCAATGTTCCCCTAAGTAATCAAATATGTATTTTGGCTGAAACAAATAGCAAATTTATCCATATTAATCTACTGGCTTGTAATTAATTTGTAATCATTTAAGATTTTGTCATATTAATCGCTTCCACCCTACTAGCATTAAAAAACAACAACAATCATCAGCAAACAGTAGGTGAGAAATAGAAAGAGCCCTCCTAGCAATTTTCAACCCAGAAATACGCCCCTCGTATTATGCAATCATTAACAAACGAGTCAGAGCTTTTGTGCATAAGAGAAAAAGATAAGGGGAAAGAGGGTCCCCTTGTCTAAGCTCCCTAGCAGGAATAACCGTCCCTCTTTTATTCCCATTTAGATTAAATGTATAGTTAATGAAATACAATGCATGACTAGATTAACAAAAGTTTTGCCTAATCTTAACGAAGTCATAAACTGCTTCAGAAAAAATTATACAACCCGATGATACGCTTTACTCATATCGAGTTTCATAGCAAGAATGCTTTTCTTCCCTATTTTCCTACCATTGATAGCATGTAAACATTCAAAACCTATAATAACATTGTTTGAGATGTTTCTATGTGGAACAAAAGCATTTTAATTAGGTGAGATAATTGAGTCCAACACCATTTTTAGTCTGTTCGCAATAGTTTTAGATATTATAATTTTATAAAGGACGTTACACATGCTAATAAACTCTAAAGTTAAGTGGTTAGCTTATAGTTTAGTTAATTTTATCTAATTCAATAAAAAAATTGAAATATATTATAGATCTACAATTTCCAAATTTCTAGGTGTAGATGGTTTATCAAAGATTTTTTTATATGTCCATAATCATATGTTTCTACATTAAGATCTTGAGTGAAGATACTTCAAGAGTTCTAGCATTCAACCAACTAGGCCACCAGGGACTTCTTAGTGTTGTACTTGAATAGTATTACATATTGTATACCAGTTTTATTTCAACTTAAAAATAAGAAACACCGAGTAGTCATTAAATATTTTTGTATGGTTTGTTTTCTTCCAAAAACAAAATATAATTATGAAATGTGATTGTGTTTCTATACCTTAAAAATATTAAGAAACAAGAAATGTTTTTTTTTACGATGTTAATCACTCGAAGAAATATTGGTCTCTATTTCTTGTGCCTTATCCTTTACAACTTAGTTCACTCAATTTAGATCAATATTGTCAGAGACGGGAAAATTGAGCTCATATGAACACAACTTTCATCTATAGGTTTCTTATTTTGCCCTCTACTTTTTTTAGTGTTTCTATAATATATTTGTGGAATGAGAAATTTCATAAATTGTCACGTCATTGTTCCAAATTTAATGAAAAAATTAAATTAAATTTTGAGACAATATTTCTTAAAATTAAATTGGATTAAAAATTGATTTTATTTTGAAAATGTGTCAAAATTAAATAAGAATCTAGTTAAATTAGTGGACCAAGTCCATATGGGTCTAAGGATCAAACACGCTTTTGAAGTTAAAAGTCACTTCGAAGGTGAAGCAATTTCATAAACAAGTTGCGCTCTTCAAATAAACCATACAAGAAGATCAACAAGTCAACGATCTATCCCATGATAAATCTCTACATTCGAGAACATGCTACAAAGCCCTCGAAATATTTGTATATGAGAGTGAAATTAGAATTAGAGGAATATAGTAGAGATTGTACTTCATATTCGCATATATTCACATCAATAAAAATATACATTTTTAATTGACACATATCTCACATTTATCTTATTTGTCGAAATCTCGTGTGAACAATAATCATAATTTGAAAACATTATTAAAAAAATAACAATAATAATTAGTGTTATAAAAATTGAAGGTGAAAAACTGACTGAGGAAGCAAATATAACAATGTCAAATTAGCCTTAAGAAACTTTGAGAGTCATTTGTAATGTAATATGACTCTTGTTTATTTGAGTCATGTCATCCTAGAAATAGTTTGTTTTATCTTACTTTTGTTCATGTGATATTAAAAGAAAAATTGTATGGATCCACTTATCTCGCAAAATAATTATAAATAATTATAAAGTAGATAAATTCAAAAAATATTTGAATTTATAATTATTAATATGTTTTAATATTGTAGTATAAATATTCATTAATATCAGTATTATAAAAAAAAAAAATGTAACAATAATACTTATTAATACCAATGATTATATTTGCCAACTTTTTTTAGAGTGATTATAATTATAGTCTTTTTTTAGATTTGACTAATCGACTAAGTTTCCTAAGGAAAGCTATTAGATAACTTTTTTTTTTTATATATTTACTTACGTATATACCTAATTTTTATTTAATTAGAATAAATAAAATTTTGATTTGCCCTTAAAAGATGCAAGGATTTCAAACTCAAATTCAAATTTGGCCTCAATTGTCACAAAATGAGCAGACCACCCTCATTTTTTTTATTGAAACCCACCAAAGTCATTTATTTTATTCTTTGAGGTCTGAATAATTATAATAATAATTCTGAATTTTTTTAGGATTACAAATCACCAATTCCAATAGTATTTATTCACACTAGAAAATTCAGCCAAGATAGAAGATTTTCTAAAGTTTTTTGTAAATGGCAACAAAGCCTGTTGTCAAGTAGTTATATATATAAATACTTAAGGTTAGGGAAATTGGAAAAAGTGGTTAAATTAATGGAGAGACTTCAAGTTAAGTAAATACTGTCCAAGACTGCAAATCCAGCTGCAACACCACCCTCATCTGATGAAGATACTTTTGTCCTCATCAAGTAACCACATTGATCATTTACAATTACTTTCTCTTTATTCCTGCACACATGAAAATAAACAAGTCTCAATAATGGTTGGAAAAAAAAAAAAAAAAAAAAAAAAAACTCTAGTAAACCTCGAAAATACAACAGATTTCAATATCATAACTGTAAGCAGATCAATTTCCAGTTTAGAGGAGGAGAATTGGCGTCGAATTGACTTGGGTCCAACCCAAACCGAAGAAAAAAAAAGTTATGAAATATTCGATAGTATGGGTGTCATCTCAAAATCAATTGGTTATGGGAAGAAGTTCTCACATTTCTTATGAAGGTTGCGACGTCTCCTCACTTTTGGAATGTGGTATCCTTGATATGCCTTCTCATAATGCATAGTGTATGTTTGGGTTCATCAATTTTTGGTTTGATACTACAATTTTATTGGACCAGATACTCGTTTGGTTTAATGAGCTATCAGCTATGATACTATATTAGACAATATGAGATTTCATCTCAAAGTCAATTAGCTATGAGAAGAGTTAGTGTAGGTTATATTAGTTTTAATATTATTCTTGTAAATATAATAAGGAAAATATATCTTATTATATTGTTTTTTTTTTATATTTATTAGTTTCCTTTCTTAGGTAGGAATGTTAATGTTACTATTTAAGTAACCTATTCTGTATCATTAATTGGGTGAGAAATAATATTGAATATTCTCCCTATAGTTTTCTACATGGTATCAGAGCCAAGGAAAAACCCTAACCTTAACAGCCGCCTACCTTGCCTGCTTCCCTAACCCTAACAGCCGCCACCTTGTCTCCGCGCGACTCCGGCGACCGCCATCTGCGACATCGTCGTCTACCTGCTCGGCTTCAGCAAACAGCGACACTGTCTGCCTGCGTACTCGCGACATCAGCACGACGCGACTTCAGCACGAACTTCGGCGCTTTCTGACTACGTGCGCGCGACATCGGCGACATCCAGCGACTTCGGCTGGGCGCGTCTTCGGCTTGGGATTATTGACGCTGTCTGTCTGTTCCAAGTGACGACATCTGCAACCTCTGTCTGCCTGCACCGGTCACTGGCGATTATCGGTGCTGTCTGAGTGTGATACCTACTGTTTTCTAGCATTAAATCTAGCAGCTTTCAAGGAGTGTTATACCTACTGTTTTCCAGCATTAAATCCAGCAGATTTCAAGGACCGATTGTTTTCCGTTGCGTGGTCCGGTTCAACGTTAAAGCTAGTTTCGGATAATGGATATGCCAGAAGACAAAAGAACAGTCGTTAAAATACCCAGTAATAGCCCTACGATTCAGATAACGACCATCCGATTAAATGGTGACAACTTTCTTCGATGGTCACAGAGTGTCAGGATGTTCATCCGTGGCCAAGGCAAGATAGGATACCTGACGGGGGATAAGAAAGTTCCTCAGAAAGATGACCCGACATTTCCTGTTTGGGATTCTGAAAATTCCATGGTCATGACTTGGTTGGTAAACTCTATGACCGAAGAAATAGGCAGCAATTATATGTGCTACGCTACTGCTAAAGAATTATGGGATAGCGTTACTAAGATGTATTCCGACCTGGAAAATCAGTCGCAGGTTTTTGAATAAAATCTCAAACTAGGAGACGTGAAGCAGGGAGGTAATTCCGTAACCCAATATTTTCATTCTATAAAAAAGAATTTGACAGGACCTTGACTTATTTGATAATTATGAATGGAAATCGATTGAGGACCAGGAACATTATAAAAAACTTGTTGAAAACGGTCGTATTTACAAATTTCTAGCTGGTCTCAATGTAGAATTTGATGAAGTACGAGGTAGAATTCTTGGTAAAACTAACCTTCCTACGATTAGTGAAGTTTTCTCAGAAGTTCGTAGGGAAGAGAGTCGTCGGAATGTCATGATTGGGAGAAAGTCGGTGAATACAGTGGAAAGTTCAGCCATGTTAGTAGATGCTACAGCAAACCAGGGTTCCTCAAATAAACCAGCCGTCATCAAACCCCGAGTTAGCCTACTATTAGTTGATATATTTAAATTTATCCCAACCTACAAGCATAAACTTTTGGAATGTTTGGTGATTTAGCATAATTCAACATGGTATCAAGTCTGAGTTTGAATCTCTGTCGTGTTGTTTTCATCTCCATTTAAAATTGAATTCCACTTGTACGCTATTTCTCAAACTTCTAAGTCCACAAGTGAGAGAGAGTGTTAGTTGATACATTCATATTTATCTCAATCTACAAGATTAAATTTTTGGGTTGATATGTGATATAATATAATTCGATACTTACCTTTCTTAGGAAGTTTGTGAGACCTCTCCACTTTTCTAATAAGAATAACTGGTTAAGTTAATCATACTAAAGTTAAGTTAAGTTATATTTATAAAGATTGTTCCTCACTTTCCTTATCAACAAACTACTTTTCGGATTTATACTTTAACATTAAACTAACTGACAAATTTACATCAAGCTAACAGTATCAATCGATTTTTTTCGTTCTATTTCGTTCGCTTTATAGAACTCTCAAAATCACATTATGGTAGACTGAAAATAACAAAACTAGTAGTAGCTAACGGAGTATATTGAAACAATATGAAAAATATGAAACATCTCTCTGTTTGATCATATTTTTATTTTCCTCTCTCTCTTCAACAATCATAAACCAGGCATTGCAGTAAGTTAGGATCAGTCAATCTCAAAGAAGATGTAATGTAGCAATGTGAGTTGCATACCTCAAGTAAGCGCCGAATATACCGAGCTCCGAAATTGCATGATCCTTATGACAAATCCCATCTCGAACAAAAATAGTCGGGAAAACAGGTGGGAATATCCTCTGCATAAGAATGTAAGCGGCATCTTCTTCACTCCCTTCTCTCTGCAATCTTAGAAGGGATTTCCTCACATCATCGCCATAGATATTGTTCCCTGAAGATGATTGATGAATTCTTTGTTAATGGCTTTATTGCAAATAAAGAAGAAGAAAAAAAGTAAGGCGAATCACATTGAGAGAATTCAAGACCGACCTCCTCCTTCTCTTTGCGGCTTCATAACGAATAGGTCTGGTGTTTCGATAGCTTTTTTAACTATATCTTTGTCATCTAAACTCCACAACCCTGCAAAACATTTCCTTATCTTGGCAATATCCTCTTTATTGTCAAGGAACCTGAATCAGGGGCTTAAAATTTCAGCTGCAAATACAAATTGCGGTAAGTAAAGCTATTTCCTATGCAAGTTATCAAATCTCAACAACAAGATCAAACCCATTACAAGGATTGAAATGCTCTGATCATGAACACCTTTATGGGGAAAAAGTATGAACAAGCATTTGCGAAAATCAATATTGTATATGACATAGTCATAATGAATTGATGGTTGAGTTTTATGTGTGCTTTGGTGAGGAATGCTAATGTAATATGCTCGAGATTGAGCATATGTGTGCTCCAATGAGGAATGCTTATGAAATGTTCTCATAATTGAACATGCGTGCTCTGGCAAGGAGCTCTTATGAAATATACTCAACTACAATTCAAAAGAATTCTTGGTTGAACGAAGGTGTGCTCAAGTATAATTGAGAGAGATGACTTTTAGATGAGGACAGTTGTATGTAATACTTTATTTGAAGGGAGGATTGTTGAGACTACAAACAAAGTAGTAGTCTCACATTGATTAGATAATGGATAGATCATGGGCATATGAGTGAGGACAACCATCTCCATTGGACCTTTTGAGCGAAACCAAAAACAAACTTACGCTTATGCCTTAAATGGACAATATTACATCAACAAGGAGATTGAAGGTTGTTGTCCTCCCAATAAGTGGTATCAGAGTCGAAGGTCTTGTGTTCGAATCTCACGTGAAGTCCTTTTCTCCAAAATTCTACTTGCTGGGCATTTTCCAATTTTCAAATCCACCAGTGAGGGAAAGTGTTGGTTAGTATACTTAAATTTTCTCCAACTTATTAGCTTAAACTTTTTGGTTGATGGGTAATAAATCATAGTTTACTTCCAATCCCACAATTAGTTCTGAATCAAAAGGGAAGATAGAGAACTGAAGATGCAAAAATAAATAATTTTTAATACCTTTCAAGTACATTTGGTTTTGCCAGTTCTTGTTGAATTTTTTTGGTGCCCACTAAATGGTAAGAAATGGATGGACATTTAACTGCAGATGATTGCTCCAGAAGTAACCTTGCTTTCCATTCCTAAAATTTGTTACCACAACGAACTTGTAAAAATAAAAAGTCTTAAACAGAAAGATTTTTTATTTTCTTGAAATTGGAATAGCTAAAAGTCATCAAATTGGAAGGATTGGATAAGTAGAAAACAACCATCAAATGTACGGTATATGAGCTAGCAGGCTGCAGTTCAATGTACTGTAATAACTGTCGGTGCATAAGAATAGTTAAAATTAAGTCGATATTATTTATACGTTGATAAAGGACCCCTACGCTCAAGCTTCTATGAGTGTGACTAAAAGAAACTTCTGAGTTTTTCATTACCAAGTAACCTCAGGGTGACCATAGAAGAGCATAACTTCAGTAGCATCATGTACGACCTAGTAATCATGAGGTTATAGGTTCAAATCTTCTAGTGATATGTTGAATCAATAAAGTAACATCATTGTGGTTTTATAATGAGAGTCAGGAACTAGTAACTCAATATCACAACAATCTATGATGCTTTCATTTTGTGAGTTAAATGTACCAAACCACTGAGCAGTTAGCAACAGTTGAACTTGCAAAGAGTCAGTAACGGCATCGGTTTGACAACAACAAAGAGAAAGATTGAATATGATGTGCCCGAAGATAAGCCAACAGCAAGATCTAAAGACAACGATCACGGTAAATCAAAGTGCAACTGTGCAAGCACATTTACCCTCTGATGAATGTAGTTCAAAGACTTCATCCAAGAAGATCATAATGTGCCACGTTTGAAGAGATAAATTCATGCAATGAAGAAGGGGAGGATTGTGGAGTTTGTGCTCACCTTTTTACAATTATTATAAAGTTTCGATACTTCAGACCACATGACTTGGTTTTTTTATGAAAAAGGCAATAAACTTTTCATTAAGAATACGAAAAGAGGCAAAGCTCAAGAAAACAAACCCGAAAAGGGCCAAAAGTACCAACAATAGAAAAAACAAAAAAACTGACAAACAAGAACGAGGCTACAACCATCCATGAAAAAGAAGAAAATAAATCAGAATATCAAGAAAAACATATAGGAAAGATAAAAAGGAAAGTGTTACACAAAAGCTTCCCAATTTGAGATGATATCCTGAAGAGAGTAGAATTTGAAAGACTTTTCCAAGGAGCTCCAAAGAAAAGCCTTTATAACGGCTTGCTCAAATCTTGAATTCCAATGAAAGTGTTACACAAAAGCTTCCCAATTTGAGATGATATCCTGAAGAGAGTAGGATTTGAAAGACTTTTTCAAGGAGCGCTAAAGAAAAGCCTTTATAACGACTGGTTCAAATCTTGAATTCCAATGCATCTTGCTATCTTCAAACTTTGATTTCTTTCCGACCATAATTCATATAGTAGGCCTTTATTGCATTTGACCACAAAAGACGAGCTTTCTTTTTCATTTTTGGACCTTGAAACACGCAAAGGACATTTGCTTTGACATTATTGGAGAAGACTCAATTCATGCTAAATCTTCTAAACAAACTATTCCAACAGGCAGATGAATATGGACAGAAAATAAGATGTGATGAAGATTCAACCAATGTTGACAAAGGGAGCATATTGATGGGGAAAGAGTCGAGGAAGGGAGCTTTTTTTGCAAAGTTTCAGCTGAGTATAAACTTCCGAAGATCAAAATCCAAATAAAGATGCTTATTTTTTTCGGACATTTTAATTTTCATATCAATCTGAACACGGCTCGATTCATCTGATCGACAACATCTTGAGCTAGAACAAGTGATTTCACAGAGAATAGTCTAGTCGACTACATGACCTAGTTATCAGAAACTTCTTTGTAACTTGTTTCTCCCAAACGTCCGTACACAAGAACTTAAGTTAGAAAAACTAATGAAATTCAGATGCATCCATAGAGCTAGTATGAAGAACGTAGTCTAATGAATTTGATAAGGAATTCAGCTTTTGGACTCAATCCTCAAACAACTGATCCTAATTCCTAAACTCGGATTTCTATTCTATGCAAAAAAATAATAATAATAATAACTGAATTGAATTTGAATTTGCATTTGAATATATAATCAATTTACTTCTGTTTGTGTAATCTATTATTTGTAATAGGCTTTTGCCTTGAGGTTTCTCCCTCCTTTATCTCTTTCATCAATCAAAGGTTTCTTTGAACTAAAAAAATTAGAACAATTAAATAGCTTTGTTATTTGTAAAAGGACAAAAAAAAAAAAAGAAGTTATTTTCGCTTGTTAAAATCTAATAAAAATATAGAGATACATCGAAAAAGGTGAGCTTTTCCTAGAATGAATGGTAACACTAATGCATACCAGCAAGCTAATGCCAATAGAATATCAAACTTAATCCTAAACAAGAAAATGCCGATGGAAACAAGAGCGGAATGAAGCAGTTGCTCACCGAATCAGAGGGATAGTCAACGGGCGTATATCCAGCCCTGTAGTACACAACTGCAACTGATTGGCCATCCCTGCAAGAAGAGTTCTCAAGAATTATACAAAACATAAAAATTCAAACCCGTTTTTGGAAGGCCAGACCAATTTTGACATTCAACACTACTTACACAACGAGTGTTCCATCAGATTGCACTTCTCCCTCTCTATCGATTTCTGCCAGTGTTTTCCGAATAGTCTTGACATTATGTGTGTTACAAAGCTAAGGAACTTTTACTTGACAAACTCAAGATATATCAAATAGTCAAAAACAACAACAACAAAAATTCCAATATCTGTAGTTTTGGTCAGATGTAGAATAAAAATTGAGAAAAGTAATCCATGCTTTCGGAAATAGATCGGAAGAATGAATGCATATAATAAAGATAGTTATGTACTCTAATGGAGCCTGTCAAGTCAGAAAAAAGTGGATATCTTTTTCTCAAGTTAACAGAAAGCCAGTGTTGATCATACATGTTCCTTTCCCCAGCTTGAACAACAATCATAATAACAGCACTGCAAGAATTAATAACCCACGTTACTCCGTGCTGAAAATTAGGTTTCTAGGAACTGAGATGAACAAATAAGGAGGTCAAATGATCAAGTCTAACCTTGGGTTGTTATATTCGGTCCAAGCTTTTGCAAATACATCGGCATATTGATTAGCGGCGTCATTTTCAGGAATCTTTCTGGAGTCTAATCCAAGGACGTCCCCATACTGACCAAGTAAGTCACTGGCAGGAAAAATAACAAAAGGAATGAATCAGGTCAGGCATGGAAATAAATAATGTTTTTTTACTGAAGAGAGAAGACAAAGCACTGGGACAATGCTCTTAGACAAATTGTAAGACACGCCAACCTAAGCACTTATTTTGCTAATTCTAATTTTCTTAGTGTAAAAAATATATTTTAAGAAGAGAATGTAAAGCTTTTTTATTGACAAGAATCAAGATGAGATGCATAATGATCAAGATGAGATGCATAATGATAGAAACTTTCAAACAAGGGAACCAAGTTACAATCGAGGGAAATCTGAGAGCCCACATTGCTCCCTTCAACATGTTACTGATATTCACAGTAAAAGCATATCCCCAATCTCTACTTTCTACAATTCTTCATACTTCATTACTTATCAGCCTTTTCATAAGCTAACTTAAAGACTGAGGCTTTCAAATATAGCTGTTTCCCATGTGATTACCCCTTATTGAGTCTTTGACTATTAATTACCTCTCTTAACTGACTTCTTCCTCTTGCATACCTTCATGATAGAGGCCTATGATATAAAAAGAGCTGAAAGCTCGCCACACTAGAGGAATTTCTCAAACTACGGGTGTTTGGGGCAAGAGGATCAAATCGGAGCCAAGCAAAGAAGAATAATTCCCCTTACCTGCATTTGAGCCACCAATATTCATTTCCTCTATAATCACTATTCATTCTCCCAGCCCCATTCCCTCCAATAACAAATTTTCATTTTCCCATAACCACTTTTCATTCTCTCCACAACCAATTTTTATTCCCCATGTAACCAATATTGTGATCCCCATAATCGTTCTTGTTGGGAAAAAATAAAATATGAAATGAAATAGTGCAAAAGAAAAAAATCAAATCAATGTCCCAATATTTGTTGAACAAAAAGAGAAAATTGGAGAGTGCAACAAGATGAATATGTTTCTATTGAAATGAGGAAATTGATAGGATTGGACATTTAGAGGAATTAGAATTAATATAAGGGTATATGGGTAATTAGTTAGAAAGTTTGTTAGGGATTTTAGTTATAAATTGAGAGGTTGGGTGAGAAGAGAGATATTCAAATATTGAAGGCGTGTTTGGCTCAAGTGTTAACTTAACACCGATTAACTTAATTCCTCAAATCCTTGTTTGGTGGACGGATTAAGTTAATCCCCACATATTAAGTTAACCCTTCACAAATTCCAACAATAATCCTCATATATTCTATCTCTATCTCATTTTCCAAAATTCTCTTTAATCATGTTTTTCAAACATTTTATTTAAATTTAAAACTTAGATTTAAAATTTTATTTGAATTTTGTTTTTTTTATACTTAACTTAACATATATACAATATGATATCAACAATTAATATTAAATATAATTTAAAATTTCTAATTTATCAAAAAATAATAATAATATCATTATTATACGATTTTAAAATATCATTCTATAAATTACAATTTATTAAATTTCGAAAAATAAACCATTATTTTCATGATTTAAGAATAACAATTTATTACCATTTTTGTGCAGTTGGTGGAGGATTTAAACAATTTTTTTTTCACTTTGTTTTTTCGGTTAAATATAAAACATTAATTTTATTGCAATTATACCATGAGTTAAAATTTGATGAATGATGGAAAAAAAAACTTTAAATGGGTAATTTGTTTCTTATTTTGTTAATAATGTAAAAGATGAGTTTCATTTTGTTAATCTTGTAAAATAAGTGTTTTATTTTGTGAATATTGTAAAAGATAAGTTAGCATAAAATACTATAGATCTTGACATACTTTACATAATTAATTTTTAATTAGATATCAAACTTTAATATTTTCCATAATTAGTTATTATAGAATTTCAATAACTATAATAACACATTTTCCATAACTATACAACAAACTATCATGGAAGTAATTATCATGTAAGCTATTAAAAATGATCATAAATCACATATATTTTAAGTAGCTATTTTCTAATTTAATACAAAGCTTAATTAAGAGATATTATAAGTTTTTTAGATTTTTAATAATAGTCAACTTAAAATAATAGATTTTAAAAAATAATACTTTTATTGAAAAAACTCAAAATTATAATTAGTCAACAAAATGAATATTATGATGTTACTATTTTAAATGCAATCCATTATATCATTTATACATTATGATGGACAAAAATGAAAAGTAAAAACAATATAATAGTATGAATCATTTAAAAAATGTTTGAAAATGACAAATAAAACTCAATTAAGTAATTAACACTCAGCTTAACTTAATCCCTGTACTAAACAACAATCGGCTTAACTTAATCCAGCTTAACTTAACATGTCCACCAAACACAGATTAACTTAACTCCAGCTTAACTAAATCCTCTTAACTTAATCCTAATTTCTCCACCAAATATGCCCTGAGAGTTGTCTTAGGGCTCAAGAGAAGTTTTCTCTAGAGAAAGAAAGATTCCAAGTTCCAATCAAAACTTGACTTATCTCGTAGAAATTCTTGGTAATTTGATATCAATATAGATAGTTGTTTCTATCAATTGGTATCAGAGCTATCTCATTTCTGGCTATGGAATTTTAGAGGAGTTTAGAAGCATTCACGAGGAAATGAAGAGTGCAGATGTTTGTGTGGCTAATGAAGTCTGGCATCATTTCAAGCTTTTGTTGGAATATGTTTGAGACAAATGGAAGCAGGAGGCGGAAAAGAGGAGGATGGAGTATGAACAGAAGAAAAAAGAGTTAGAAGTGTTGAAAAAGAGAAGAGGTGAGAAATTATTAGAAAAATACAAAAAAAGAGGAGAAGGTCAGGGACATCGAATAGGTGCCTAAAATGGAGAAGAACAAGTGGCTTGAAGTGCAAGTAGATTATACAAGCAAGAGAAAGAGTACTTCCAAGTGGAAGCAAATTAGAGCTATGAATGAAAATCCAAAGCCAAGTGCAGTCAAATGTGGATCATCATGGAATGCATCTTCAAAAAGGGAAGACAAAGAATCAAGAAAGAGAAAACGAGAAAAAAGAAGAATCGGCAAGAAATCAAGACACCAAAACGTCGTGCAAAGAAAATAAGATTTGGCCCTTTGAGAAATCTACAGGTATGGCTGAAATGTTCTGGAAATAACAAGGTTAAAAAAATCACAAAAATTAGGAAGAATCAAAGAAGCAAGATAGGGAAAACAGATTTATATTTTCTAGAGTTCGAAAATTGTACTGCAGTAAATGGACTGGGATTCCGGTGAAATATCGGCCATGGATGATTCCATGGAAAGCGGGAGAGAGCAAATCACCAGTAAGGTTAAAAAAATAAAAAAAAAAGAAGAGCCTACCAGAAACGGTATTACAATTAGAGATCCAACATCACCAGGTGGAGAGAGCCGTCTTATATTTCTGTTGCCGATCATTCAAAAAAAAAAAAAAAAAAAAAAGAAGAATGGATGGCAGCTAGGGCTTGTAAAGAAAAGATAAGGAATTTGGGCTTCATTGTCATGTGGGCTTCTCAAATTGGAGATGGAGAATATGGACTTCTTTATTAACAAGGACAAAGGCAAGATGCTAGGTTTGGACTGAAAGTTTTGTTTGTTTGATTTTCTGTTTGGTCGGTTCTTGTTGGCCTCTTTTTTGGTTTGTTTTTTTTTTAATTTAAGAGCCCACACCTTGAGGACAAGGTGTGTCTTAGGGGCTGGTAATGATAGGATTGGGCATTTAGAGGAATTAGAATTAATATAAGGGTATATGGGTAATTAGTTAGGGAATTTAGTTATAAATTAAGAGGTTGGGTGAGAAGAGAGATATCCAAATATTGAGAGTTTTCTTAGGCTCAAGAGAAGTTTTCTCTAGAAGGGAGGTTTCAAGCTCCTATCAAAACTTGGTTTATCTTGTAGTATCTTGGTTATTTGATATCAATATAGATAGTGGTTGCTATCAGAAATTTGGCGATACACACAAATATTGTAGAAAATTGTATATCACAAAATATGGTGTACTCAAATGTTGTGTCACAATTGTAGTACAAAAGAACATGTTATGGTTCCTTTTGTTATACTTTCTCCCACCTTTCCGAGATTGGAGAAACAACTCCGTAACTCTTACGAGTTAAGTCCAATGTTTGTGATAGTAGAATTACAAAGAAGATGTTCTAAGTCTTTTGAAGTTTTATTACTCTTTGATTTATCCTTATAACATGACAAATAGATGTGTTCGTAAAAATAAACTATATATATATATATATAGATAAAGAAAAAAATCTCATGAACTCTTAACCTTTTCTTTTTAACTATTCAATTGCTTTCCAACCAAATCCTTCAAAAAAGAGCCTCCACCAATGAGGACCGAAACATAATCTTCGACCTTATATGCATCCCTTCAACCCATTCGCACCCTTGCTCTCATCTCTCTTTGGGTCAACTTCTTTTCTTGGTATGTTTTCTTGGTACTTTTTGGTTACTCATAAGCCTCTACTGATATTTTGTATCATCATCTTGCTTGAGATCCCTCCCTTAATCATTGGTTATTTGGGGCTTGTTTACAGTATGGTTCCTATGCTTTTAATTGCCCTTCGTATAGACGTGTTTATTAGCCTCCCCGTTTCTCTCTTATCCTTCATTCTAGCTTGTTTTAATAGGTCTTGGTATCACTTTCACAAATCAATGAAATTATTTTCATTTTTCCTTTAAAAATAAAAACTTCTGTTTCTGAACAGATTAAATGACCAAACATAATCTTCTGAATGTACACATCTTTACTGATAAAATTATGTTTTAACGGGAGGATTAAAAATTAAAATGGCTAGATATACACAAAAGCTAAGCTACAAAATTCTTAATAGGTAAATTTGATAATATTTACCCATGAAGTTCAGTGACTAAACGACTAAGTCCAGCAAATGAAGATGCTATGGTGTTGAGCTCTACTTGAAGAAGTAGTTTTGTTTTCTCATCAAGCATATAATCTGAGCGATGCAAACCCAAGCGTATTTCCTGCTTGAATAATTGGAGAAGTTCAATACAGTCCAATTAAATAATACAAGCTTTTTAGCAAAATTGCATAACATAAGGAAATTAAGTAGGTAAAGCTTGTTGAATTATGTTAAACCATCGATCAACCTAAAAGCTTAAACTGATAAGTTGGGGTAAATTTAATTATATCAACTAACACTTCCCCTCACTTGTGGACTTAGAAATGTCCTACAGATGGAATTAATTTCAAGACCTCCTGCTTTGATTCTATGTTGAATTATGTTAAACCACCAATCAACCTAAAAGCTTAAGCTGATAGATTGGGATAAATTTAATTATGTCAACTAACAAAAAAGTTAGAATCCACTTACCTCTTTTTTGTCAATTTGAAGCATCTTGGAATGAATATCTAAAAGTTTAGACGTAAAAGAATCTCCTTTTTTAGTTCTGCAACATGAATAGCATATTAAACATAGTTGTTAGGTAGGATAAATCTCTATTATTAATAACCATAAAAGTATAAAGTAGGGTAGACAGTTATGCGCCCTAACCAGCTAAAAGAATTTAAAATGAAAGAACAAACAGATGAGAAATGAGCCAGATCAACAGATGAATGGATGGGACATTGGAGTCACAATAGGTATATGTGAATAAATATGACAGTGACACCACCATCAACCTAATTGAAACACAAAAGACGAGCTCACAAAAATAAAACTGTATACTATATGATAAATGTAAAAATCCAAGCAAGAGCAGAGTAAGATAAGACAACTATATCACAAGTTTAAAGACATAAGAAATCCAGTTTAACACCATTCATCTCCAATTTTAGATATTTCATCATGTTGTTCAGAAGATTTGGAAATGTTAACTACTAGTGGAGATGAAGAAAGATGGTGTAGGAGTGAGCAGGTTAATTAAATCAGTAAGAATGGTGACTTGGGAAGAACCATGTCAACGAGCAAGTAATGAGTAAGGTATTGACAATGTCACAATGTAAGGAAAATACATAGATCAGTGATGAGCAAGTGATTATTAATTACATAAAGTGGAAATTGACTTTCAGTTTTACTATGCCAGAGGTCTGAGCATACTAAACCTGAAGACATATTTCATGTAATGCTTGAGAACATGTTTCATAGAAATTAATAGAAAGGGCCAATAACTAGTGTTTGTGTCCGACACAAAAGAGCCTGATCATACCTGGATAGAGATTCCTGAAGAAATTTTGCATCCAAGCTCACTCGATCAACTAACTCATTAAAGATGGAAGTTAACTCACATGCCTGCTTCCAATGAGTTTCAGGAAATGACCCAGGCAACAAGGCAATTGGAGAATGAACCAGACCTACACCAGGTACTTCACCCGATCTCTGCACCCCAAAACATTTGAAATCATATAGAAAAATTCCCCCCAAAATCAGCTTGCTTCATCAGTATCAAAAATCACTTCATGTACATCCTTATTCCATTCACTATTTTGAGAATTTTCCACCACAATTTTCATGGAGGAATAACACTTAAAACGTTTTTGGTGCGGTCACCATTTCATATTCTTATAAGGGCACATAAAAGGTAAAAAAAATACATTTGCTTGGCAGTACCCAAAAATGTTGAAGTCGTTCTTTGGACAAGTAGTCCTCTTCTTATTGGCATCGATACAACAAGAAGATTACAAAGGAAGGATAAAAGTACCTCTCTCTAAAAGTCCATTAGCACTTCGTATCACAATTGCACTCTTTCGAACATGAGACAACGATTATGTGACAATTACTCTAACCCAGCAAGCAACTGGGCTCGCGAATAATCATTGATGTAGGGTCCAACCTTCCCCACACATTTTAAGAGAAAATGTTTCTAAAATATGAGGGAGAAATCATGTTGGAAACCTATTGACAATCTTAGTGTTGTGCATCTAAGTTGGTTGCTAAACCAACTTTACACTCTAGAACTAAGCATATGGAAATAGATATATGCTTTGTACGAGAAGATCTTGTGTTGTCTAAACAAGTATATATCAGGAATTTGCCAGTTGGTGCTCACATTTCCGACATTCTTACTAAACCACCATTGTCAGCTTCCAGTTTTCATCCTTTGGTTGTCAAGCTCAATGTCTCCTCTTCCTCCCACATTGAATGCCAGGGGGGTTATTAAGAGAGCTTAATGAGCTCTCGGTGGTTTAAGATTGTTTGAATTATTTATTAACAGTAGCTTACTTTTTCTGTTTTACAGTCTCTTTTGCATAACTGTAAAGTAATAGTGTTAATTATTGTACTTGCAGTAGCATACATATCTATTCCTCTGCTCCTTTTTTGTCACTAATTAATGAATTATACTCTCTCTTTGTGATAATTGATCTTGTCCTTCTCCATTTTCTGTAACTTTGTACTGACTTGAAGGTTTGAAAGCTGACATTGGATTAGGGGTAGTGTTTTGGATATCCTTATATTCTTTTTTCCTCTCTCAACAGAATTTGGTTACTTATCAAAAATAAAAAATAAAAAAACATATCCAGCATACAAATCCAAATAAAGGGCAGAGAACAGAACATCCATCCTATAAACAGAAGAAATGCATACCTCCACAGCCCTGTCACCAACAACAAGTCCATGGAGAGAGCTCCAAACAAGAGCATCATAGACCATCTTGTTCTGCAACTCTTGATCGATGCCATGAATATCCGCCATGTTCTTCAAATACTTCACTTGGGTTTCGAATCCACCCACTTGGCTACACCTCAAAGGCAAGTATTCTGAAGAAGAAGATGATGAACAAGGAAAAAGGTGAGATGGGAAATTGATTGAATTTGTGATTAGGATGTGATTAGGGCGGAATTTTGATGGGTCGATTTGAGATTGGGGAAAGTAGAGATTGTGTTTAGTGGAGGAAATCGTAGTGACAGAGCACGAAGAATGAGCAGAACCCATATCGAATTTTTGAGTCTCTTTCACCTTTAAAATATGCGGCCAATGCCGCCACCAGGCCAAGGCAGCACAGCCGCCCGAGTTGGATTTGGAGAAGGGAGGGACGTGGACTTTTTTTTTTTTTAATGATTCTTTTTTCTTTTATTTTTTTAAAAAATTGTGAAAAAAAAAAAAAAAAAAAAAAAAATTATTGATGGCGGGTTGGTTTGATTGTTTGGTGTATTACAGTTCAATCGATGGTTACGGATACTATTCTCCAATCCAACCACTAAATGTTGAGAAGTGTGATTCACTCAAAACAAACAACAAAATCAATTTCTTCTCTTCCTCTCCTTTAAAAATACAATCACTAAATATTTGTAGGTAAATCATAAATTTAGTCCATATGGTTTGGTGAAAGTCAAAATTTAGTCACTATGATTTCAAAATCTAGACCTTAGTATCGATGGTATCTATGTTTTGGAAAAATCTAAAATTTAGTCTCGATGGATTGAAAAATTAGAATTTAGTCCTTAAGGTTTGATAAAATCTAAAAAATAGTTCGTCGTTAGTAATTGTTGGTGAATAAAATAAGTAAAAATTAGTTATTTTTGTATGATGAGAGCGTGAAATAAGTAATAATTAAAAAAATACATAATTCATACATTATATTTATATACTTTAATTCACTTACGATTTAAGAAGAACATGAGTTATTTTTTAGATTTTATCAAATCATAAGGATTAAATTCTATTTCTTCAAATTATATGGACTAAATTCTATATTTTTCTAAATTATAGAGACTAAACTCTATATTTTTCGAAATCATAGGAATTGAAGTATAAATTTTGAAAGCTTAGGAACTAAACTTTAACTTTCATGAAACCATGAACACTAAATTTATAATTTATTCATATTTTTATTATAAAAAAATAATAACAATATTTATGTCTACTCTTAAGTGAAGAAAGTTTCGAATATAATCATTATTTGAATTCAAAATTTGAACATTAAAACTTTATTTTATTTCAATATAAAATATACATATATATATTCCACAAAGTCTTTATTTTATTTTTTTTTTTATTAGAATTATAGAACTTTCTTTTCAATAATTAATGTATTGACTTTTTTTTTTTTCTTCTTCATTGTCTTTTCTTTTTCTTTTTTTTACCTCTGCCTCTTTTTTCTTTCTTTCATTTTTTTCTTTAATCTTTTATTTTTTGGTATTTTTCAAGAGTAATCAAAAAATAAAATAATACTACACATGTCAAAAAGTTCTAAAATATTTCAGCAACTACTTAAACATGTTGGTCATGTGAATTAAAAAAAGTCCTCAAGTTTAATGACTTTAATCAAATACATTGATCGAAAATTATCGTTGACGCTTATTGAAATCAATCATTGAAGACAATCGAAAACATTAATCGAAGGTCATCAGTTACATTAATTTAATAGATATTTCAATTTTCAAACTTTCTTGCTACATATTTTGTTAATAAACTTAAAATTAACTCTAAAACTAGAACAATTTAAATAATATAGGTCTATTTTAATAATAACTAAACAACAAAATATGCTAAAATTTCCCAAACATAATTTGAAATTGACTTCAATAGTCTCATAAGTTGGTTTCAATCATTAATAAATTTGAATATGTGACTATTTGAAAATTCTACAAACAAAAGTAAAAAAAGGAAATTAAAAAATATATTATTTTAAAATTTTCCATCTCCATTTTTTTTTTTAAGTTGGAATTTATTTGTTTAAAAAGTGGATTTTGAAAAGAAAAAGCAAGAGAAAATTCCAGTTTTGACATGAGCCAATGAATTATGGAGAGACATTTTTTATGGAAGGCATGAGATGTGAGCCAATGACTTTCTTTTTCTTTATAATTATTCTTGAGTTTTTGAGTCACTACCTAAATTATTCTCCTAACAATAACAAATTGATAGTTATTAAATTTAGTTGTTTAGAAAATTTATAATGAATTAATTCTTTAACTAGATGAAATCATAAATTTAATTCATTATAATTTAGTCTAAAAATAAGAGTATAAAAATTGTTGTAACTCAAGCAACTCGAACTAACCAATCTAACTTATGAGAAATTGGTTGTTGTTTTTTTTATTGTATTGGATACTAAAAACTTATAATAAATTAATTCTTAGTGCATGTGTGTTACTATATCAATAGGTTAAGAACTCAATTCAAACTAAAAGTAATATTATATATGTGTAGTTTTTAGAATGTTGATAGGCAACACATGCACTAACAAAAATAAGTAGTTTAAGACTGAAAATTGGTGAAAAGTGAGCATAGTGTGGCGGTCATACTTGTCCAGTATGTGTTGCACATGACTGCATGTCCGTTCAACCTCGTTTCATCATGCTTTCTTGTTATTTTGTCATTATTGCATGTTAGGATAGTTTCCTTCATTTTATTCTTAGTGTTGACTCCTCGTCATTTACTTATGCAATTGTGTCCCATCAATTATGTGCCAAAATGTATTATAGGGGATATGACTTCTTGAAGCTTCTTTCCTATCAAGTTATATGTTGAATGCAATATAGTTGAAGTGGTCATTGTTGTATTTCCTTATAGCCTTTTAAAGACAAAACGTGTTTTCCAAACCTTTTTTCTCCCTTTTTCAAAAACCTTTTCACAAGGCCCGTGATAGACACCAGTTGTGCCACCCGCTCTGCGTTTTTGTTCGGTTGACTTGCTCGCCGGGTTAAAGCAAGTGTCGCATAGTCGTCATTTCGCTACCTCTGAAGTGAGACTGTGACAAGTGGTATTAGAGCCTAATTTGGCTCATTTGTAGTTACAATGAGTTCACATGCGATAGATCAGTGGGACAAATCTCATATCGATCGATTGTTCGACATAGAAAAATAAATGATCGATCTAGTTAGAATGTCAGAGTATGTGCAGTCCTTGGGTTCTTGCCTGAATGAAATTACTGCCAAGGCTGACATGGTCGATGCGGTAGCTGACCGCTTAGACGGGATGTCGGTCCAAGAGTTGATGGTGAGGGTAGAGACCCTAGAAGATAAAGTCACACAGTCTAGTGGCTAGGAGTGTGGAGAAAGCTCGTCAGGCTCTGTTGCCTGCATAGAAGAATGCGTCGAAACTATTAACAACTGTAAAAAGTAATCATTCAAATGATGTCTGAGCTGTCTGAGGAATTGGGACCTGTCATTGGTGTTGTCGGGGTAGAGTAGCTGATTTAGACGCTCAATTTGATCTCACCATGAGAGTAGTGGAAAATCAAGCCTCAGTTGGGGGTGTCGTTCAAGCAAGTAAGGTTAAGGTGCCTGAACCGAAGACCTTTTGTGGGATTTAAGATGCAAATGCTTTGGAGAACTTCATATTTGATATGGAACAATACTTCAAAGTCACAAATACAGTGTGTGAAGACATGAAAGTCACATTAGTAATAATGCATTTGGCTAATAATGCTAAATTATTGTGGAGATCGCGTTATATGAACATCTAAGAAGGAAAATGTACTATTGATAGTTGGGAGTTGTTGAGACAATAATGCGCTCACAATTCTTCCAAAAAATGTCGAAGTTCTTGCAATGTGCAAGTTATGAATGTTGAAGCACACTGGAACAATTAGAGAATATGTCAAACAATTTGCGGAGTTGATGCTTGATATCCAAGACGTGTCCGAGAAAGACAAGGTCTTTAACTTTGTCGAATGATTGAAGCCATTAGCAAAGGCCAAGCTCTACGAGCAGAAAGTACAAAACTTGACTGAAGCATATGGCGTCGCAAATAGACTATTTGTTTTGGTCAGTGAACCAACAAAGGAGAAGCCTCAAGAGTGAAGAGAGAGTGTGACCTCTCCATACCAAGACAGTATAGATTATCGACCAACCTCTCCTAGGAGTTGGGAAGGTCTGACCGAGTGGTTAAAGTGGGGAACGCAAGCTTTCCCCAACTAAAGTGAAAAGTCTTTGCAAAGGCTGCATCACCTTACGAAGCAGAACCATAGATTGTGCTTCTTATGCGATGGACCCTATCAAGTGCACAAGTGTCCTAGTCGAGAGATCATTAAGGATTTAAAGATTGCTCTCGAGACAAACAAGAGACTTGAAGCTGAGGCGGCCAAAGCTACAGTAGCCGAGGCCGAACAAGAGGAAACTGAGATGATTCCTCGCGTACAGACCATAAGGTATTTGTCGGCCTTTGATATAACAAGGACTTAGCTGAGTATCGAGACAAAGTGTCTCGCAAGAGCGTCTCTTTGTCAAAAAGGAGACGATATGTGTATAACTCCACTAGAGAATGGAGGAATAAACAAAGTAGAGTATCAAGCCATCAAGGTGATGTAGTGACTTCCTATGACCGTGAAATTGAACCAGATTACCTACTAACAATGAAACCAACACGTCATTGACTCTTACGGTCAAATTATATTTATATTTTTGGTATTCAATTTACTAATTTTAAACTTCATAGTTTAACCATTATTAGAAGATTCATATCCTTTACTCTCTTTTTTAGGTGGGAGATTCGACTATCTATTCTCAAGATGGTTATTACAAGATGTCAATTGAATCACGTTGATTCTTGGTCAACAAGATACATGTTGTTAACATTGACTTATTATTTATCAATAAAAGAGAGAAAAATGGAAAATATTTGCCCAAATTATACTAAAAAGGTAATAGTAATAACAACAGATTTTAGAGGGAAAACACATTTTTAATACCTAAGTTTTGAGGGAAGTTTGTATTTGTTCATTATGTTTTAAATTTATTTTGTTAGATTTCTTTTTTTTTTCACTTTCAATTTTACAAATATATTGGTGGATATATTAATATAGGTGAATATTTATGATTATGAAAAGAAACTAGTTACGTAACAAGTGGGCACCATTCCAACATATGTCTTCTTGTTGTTACGATTTATTGTTCTCGTTGACCATATAAAAAATATTAATTAATCTCGAACTTCAATATATAAATTAGGGGTGAAAGGGAAAATCGAAATTTGATCCGATTGGTTATAACATTTTCAAATTAATTGAAAAGAAATTGAAGTTTCAATCAAATTTATTCAACTTGTTCAATATTACGATAATACCCTTCTCATGAAGCAACAAGTACTGCTTTTTATTGGACAGAAATGTAAGAACATATCTTCATGATCCGACACGATTTAAAGAGTTTAACGAATCCGACTTGTCGTTTATTGAGCCCACCTTGAGAATCGATCGAGTAGGCTTTAAAGAACCATCAAATTCATTATCAAAATCAAAAGATTTTGACCTTTTTGTTCCTTTGCTTTTCCTCCTTTCCTTCAAGATAGAATCTATATCCTCAACCGTTTCTTTGATACTAACGATTTTTCTCGGAGCTCGTTTCGTTGTAGACGGTAACGATATCATCTTCTCTTCTAAATTTTGGCCATCGTTAGCATCCAAATCATTGTTACATTCGATATGCGGAGGAATAATATGAGAATCATTTCTTTTAGTCAAAGAGAGCTCCTTTTGCTCTTGGCAATCATTCGTTAGAGATGAAAATGAATAATTTGAATTCGTCATTGTTGTGAGTTCTTGACTTGACTTGTTTGAGTTTTCATTCAAGCGACTGCACGAACCAATCTCTTGAGACGAAGCATTCGACTCGCATACTACTGGATTTCCAAGAGTGACGGTTTCTTGAGCTTTAGATGATAGGATTTTCATAATGAAATTGAAAAACTGTTGACATATGTCGAAGAACGGGAATTTGCATTCTCGAATGTCCATCAAATTGAGAGATAGATTAAAAGAAAATGTTGCTTGAAAGGGTTGAAAGAAGGAAGAACTTTGGAGAAGTAATGTATCAAATGCATATATATAATTTACTTGGTAAAGAGAGCACAAGTAAAAGAGAATAATTCTTAGCTTGAAATGATACAACCTTAGCCCCAAAGTTTGTTTTCCTATGAATCTCCCTACTCTTAAGAAAATATTTCTTATCAAAATCATAAGGCATCACTTGAAAAAAAGGTTAAGCTTCCTTCCAAATATCCAACTCAAAGATGGAAATTACTATTTTCTCCTTTAAACTAATAATCAACATCTCAAAGAACCTTTTTCATTCGACTTTTATGATAGAAGAAAATGGAAGATATTACTAAAAGAAAAAACTAAAAAATTAATTCAACAATATTGAAGGAAGAAGGATTTGAACCTGTAAAGTCAAAATTACTAAATTATACAAGATGTCTCTTGTTGGAAAAAAAAAATAAAAACAAAAATAAAACTTGCCATGTGAAAGGCGAAGATTGAATTCATGACTTATTAGTTCATTATAAAATAGCTTTCTTGGCTCATACTCTATGCTCTTGAGCAATTACTCAGATGACCTCTCTCTTTAACTATTCATTCTACTAAAAACTTTCGGGAAGCCCTACATTAGGCACATGTGAGACTTTAGGTGAATGTAGAGCTCCCCTTCACATGAAGGTGTAGAGAAGTGTTTCTCTAAGATGATGGGTTGAGATAATTACCAACCAACACTCCTGTGTGAATTTAGAAATTTGAAAAATGCCTTAAAAGTAGCGTTTAATATATGAGTGTACATGAGTTGGATTGGTTCGGGTTGAGAAAATTTTTTGGACCAATCCAAAATTTTGGGTTGGTCAATATTTCAACCCAACCCAATCATTTATGGACATGACCAAACCTAACCCAACCCATTTGTGGACATAACCCCACCCAACTCAACCAAATTCACTAACGTATATCATCTTATATATTTTTCGAATTAAATTGATTGAGTCAATGAGTTGTTTTTGTTTTAAATTCAAACAAAAAATCTACAAACAATAATTAATCATTCAACTTCAATTTATTCCATCATATATAATTGGTTAGAGAACGACTTGATAAACTTATCTCTTACTCTTATATCATATTAAATTATATTAAACCATTCATTAACTCAAAAGCTTAAGCTGGTAGATTGAGATAAATTTAATTATATCAACCATTATATTAATAAAAATATACATGAATAATACATAATTTGAAAGTCAAATTAATAAAAAATGTGCTTGATTTTTTTATTTTTATTTTTTATTATTTTTTTTTTATGGCGATGAGGCACCATGCAAATATTTGTTTCCTTGTGCATGACCTGCTTAGAGTTTAGACATTTTAAAACAAATAGGTAGAGAGACACTTTAAAACAAATAGATTATGTGAGCTAATTGCTCAAGCATGGAACAAAATATATTATCAGAACTTAGATAGCAAATAGTCCAAACCTTGCATTCTAAAATGTTGAATTCTACGTGAACGTGGGCTTAATCCAACGATAAGCGGGTTGTATATACGTTCGAATCCACCAAACCCGAACCTGAATATTGTCAACAATTCTACATCATCTAGCTTATAATGATAAGATTATAATTTGAGAACTTACCAGGAGCCACAGTAGATGCTATCGGCAAAGTTTTTTCGATAACCACTTCTTACGCGCCGTGACGTCCATGGCAAAGAACTTCTTGGCTTTCCTCTCGTCTTCTAAAAGTTTACAAGCTTCCGAAAACAACTCCTCATCCATGTCTGGCACACTCCGGAGTGCAGAAACAGCATTTTCTATAGAGTAATCTGCAACACTCGACATATTTCTTACCAAATTTGCCTTACTACTGCCTTATTCCTGAATCTCTTCCTTGATAATTCTCTTAATCTTTTTGTTGCTAGTGGAAGTTGATGTTGCGGCTGATTCTAATCTCTTTCCCTGGTAAGATGCTTCACATTCTCTTCCACGGGGCGTAAACGAATCGCTTCTATGACGAGTCTTGTTTTCAGCCTTTACTTTCATACCAAAACTACCTAATCTTTCATCTTGAAATTCATCATCATCTATCAAGCACAAATCTTCATACCTATCAAAGATTCTGCCTCTGCGGATTTTATCATTTGCAAGCTTCTGCAGAAATAAAAAAATGAAGTGAATTGGGCATATTTTTAAGAACTAACACCATACAACTGACTCTCTGCTAAGGATATCTATGTTTTAGATGTCTGTGTACCCTACTATATTTGCATGATAACTTAGGTGATCGTAAATTCCAGATAGATGGTTATTGTGGTTTTTTAAATATGCATGAGACTGTATAGAATAAGGAGAAGACAGAACGGTTAAGGAGATGAGAGTAGAAGTTAGATGGCACTCAAGTAGTAAGGAAATAAGGATCACAGTGCAGATGTTAGACCCTTAGGGTATGTTTGAATTGAGTATTTAGAAATAGTATTTACTCCTAAAAAAAACTACATTCAAACAAGTTTTTACCTGCAATCATTACTTCTAAATACTCAAAATAAATCTTCATTCTAAATACTAAATCTAAATGCTCTTAAAAACTATATCCAAACGAGTTTTTTACAGTAATCATTACTTCTAAACACTCAAAGTAAATCATCATTCTAAATACTATTAAAAACTACATCCAAACAAGTTTTTGACGACAATCACTAGTAATACTCAAAATAAATCATCATTTCAAATACTCTTAAAATCTCAATCCAAACATCCCAAGGAGGGTAGTATTGGGATATTAATATAATGTGTTAGAGTAGAATAATAACTAGTACTTAAGAGTTTTAGTATAAATAGGCGAGTTATGATTCTTGGAGGGATATGGCCATTTTGGTATTGTTGTCAAGGTCAAGACATCGGGAGAGATTTAACCCTCTCGAAAAGCTACATATAATATTGTAACTAATTATATCAATATAGTGTTCTCGTTTGTTCTTGTGTTTACGTGTATTCTATTCATAATAGAATTTGAAAAACCGAGTCATAGAAGGATAAGAAGAGTTGAATGGCCATCGTGCGCACATGTATTTACTTACTTGCAAGTGTAACACCTCAATTTGAAGCTAGAATCTATCACCGTTTCACCAATATTTAAACATACGTGACCGGGCAAATAGACAAGCATACTGATCGAAACCATATGATTAAAATTACAACAAAATATCAACAACAAAGGAATAAAATTACTCCCACCAACTCTATGATGAACTTCCAGTAACAATATTTCAGTCTAATTACTAATATGCCTATAATACCCTAATACCATTTCTAGCTACCTCAATAGTTTCCTTATTGCGTACCTTGTTAGTTGATATAATTAAATTTACTCCAATCTATCAACTTAAACTTTTAGGTTGATTGATGATTTACCTAATTCAACATGGTATTAAAGCAGGAGGTCTATCAACTTAAGTTTTTAAGTTAATTGGTGATTTACAAAATTCAACATACTTTAATACGAGTTCTGCAGAATTTGTTGTTGGTTGCCATAGATTGGTGAATTCTACCACGTGCCACATTTTTCTGACCAACCATATGTCGAGCATCTTTATATTCTTTCTTCAAGCTTAAAAATCGGCTTTCAAGGTGATCTCTGTCACACGTGAGTTCAAATGTCTGGTTCAATGAGGCAACCATCCAGGCCCAGGCATGATCTGAGAAGGTAGATCTGGTCTTGTTCCCCCTACGAACTTGCTCTTGCATTAGGTCAACAAAATAACCATCCATCTCGTTCGTCCATTCAGTTACTGTCTGATCGCCATCAGAAAAGAATTGCTCCTTCGCTTCATCTATCAGAGAAAAAAGGATAATAAGGACAAAATATTAAAGGTTGTTTTTCAATTTGGTAATGTCAGAAAAATTATAGAGGATATTTTCGAGTTTGTGATCCAAAACAATCAATGTTAAGCCATTCTAGGAATTCATTCACCTTGATCTTTTTCCCTAAGCAAGCAATTGAAGGAACAGCAGGAACCAGATTGTTAAACATCACCAATTACATTGAGTAGATAGTGAATAGAAAATACAGATAAAAGGACAATAGTCACATAAAATCGCCAACAACAGCTGAGCTCAACTGGCATTAAGTATGACCCTAACCCTGTTAAGATTTCGAGTCCCCCAAACCCTTGAATTCAAAAAAATATTGCATAAAAATCAAGCAGTATAAGTTTTCTGCTTAACTAACAGCAGAAAATAGTATTACTGACTGATACATATTAGAGTTGGTTTCTTATAAGAAAAAGATTTTCTAAACTTGTTTTCACTCAAGGGTGAAACCAATCACTTGATGTCCTTGTTGCATGGCTGCAGAAACAATTTTCCCCTCTCTGCTTTCTCTCTTAACTTTTTTTCAAAAACCCTAGCTGCAGTGCCACTCAATATCCCTCGGATCACCCTTTTCATCGCAGATATCCAACGTCGCCACAAGTGCACGTGCATCTTGATCGCCGAACCCTCCCCATCATTGCAAACCTCCAATGATCCTCCCCAACACCACTATGCTCCGCTTCACTCCACTGACCGCTGATTGTTTTTCGATATTGATAACACTAACACTATGAGCTCCCGTCTTCACCAACGCTCATCATCATCAATGTCTCACTGGCCCATATCCAACTTGATTTCTTCCTGAATGGCTTGCACATTTATCATCCTCGCCCCACATGGTATCTATCTAAAATAGCGTTCTTCCCTAAGAAGTAGGAATGACACGAAATCAGCAAATCGTCTGATCAATCTTCCTTGGGCCGCTATAGTTATCTTCACTTGTAGCCATCCTCCTCTCGGTTGCCACAAAATCATCAAATTGTGCGACATATGCAACTATGTTACGAGAATATTGACCTATAAGTCCAACCAAAGACCACCTTCACGTTGTTTTTTTCTTCTCATTGTTACCTTGGATGTGGTCGCATTAGTTTACACCAGATTATCATTGTTTTTGCTCCTTTGTTTGGCCACTATTATCGACACCCTCACCTTATTTTTGTTTCGATAGCTTTTTTATATCGGTTAGTGTTCGGGCCAACTTATGCATACTTCAACTATTCTTACAAGACAACTTATCTGATCCTACAATATTTTGATGTTAAGAAAACCTATAGAAAATTAATTTATACGTAGATGTCCACAGCTAGTTCTCCAATGCCTTCTCGACCACTAGGTCAACCCTACCCATTATAGTTCTTGTTTCAATAGGCTTTGTTATCTTTTCACCGATCAATAGAAATATTTTTGTTTTCTATAAAAGAAGTGTTGGTTGCATTAATTTAAATAAACTTATAGCTGATTATTGTATCAATTTGTATCCCCCAACAAGTGCCAATGCATACAATTTCGAAAACGCCTGCAATTGGCTAGCATAAACTAAAATGTGAAGCATGCAACATGAATTAGCAATTGACTCAAATTTTTAAAAAAATTAAAAATTAAAAAAAATAATTTCTGTATCTTGAAAATAAAAAGTGGGTAAAAGTAAATTTTCAAGTATTTTCTGTACACCAAATACGCTGGAAAGAGAGAGACCAATATTTACTTCCAGGTAACTTTTGTCAGCATCCACTGTGCTGAATAAATAATGTTGGTGCTTTGAAATGTTGTCGTTTCCAAATATCAAGAACAAATCGTTGAAATTTGGAAGAGCCCGATTCTGGTATGATCTTGCATCTGGATATTCCTGCAAAATCTAGGTATAAGCCTACTTCACAAGAGTTCAAAAATTTTAATGAAATAACTAACAAGTACCTCAATGCATGCGTCCCATAGGTCATCTTCAGCAATTATCATCTGTTGTAATTCATCCCAAACAAAGCCATCCTGATCGAGTAGGAATTTCATGTCATGGAATCTTTTCCTAAGATTAAAAAATCGACTTTTTAACACATCTTCATCGTACTGAGGCCCAAACTCTGCACTGAACTTGGAAACCATATCATTCCAAGCTAATTTGCTGAAATTTTGATCAACCATATTTCCAGTGCGAACTTGATATAACATTAGATCAATAAAGCATCTGTCCGTTTGTGGTGTCCAATCAGATCTCCAGTGATATCGATTGCTAGTTCTAGCACCTTTACAAATTGAAAACAAATTATATGCAAGGAGAAGTCCTTTCTAAGTTAACAAGATCAAATTCTATATTTAACAGATAACATAGCCTCAGATAGACAATTGAAGGAGATCTAAAGAGGAGTGATATCTCTCATAGAATTAATGGCATAGTTGATACAACCCCATTTAACAAATGCTGCTGCAATATCATCAACTTCAGTTATCACCGTAATAAGATTATTATTTTTTCTCTTGTGTGCGCATGTGATTTGGGGAGAGTTACATGCCTTCATTCTCACTCAGTTTGAATAAATCCCTTTTGAGAGCATTTTATGATTATGGGTGTAATATGGTTCTCTTCACTACTAACAATGAAGTTTGTGTAAAACCATCACGGAGAGGCCTAGTGGTCAAGAGGGTCTTAGGGAGCTAAGAGGTGATGGGTTCAATCCATGGTGGCCAACTATCTAGAAACTAATTTCCTATGGGGTTCCTTGAAATCCAAATGTTGTAGGGTGATATAGACCCCCTATCCGTTATGTATACCAACATAGAAATAGAAGGGGTATTAATGTAAATAACAGTGGATAAATGACTTGTATTACATTGGACTATAAATAGAATAGGTTGTACCTAAAAACAGATGAGGAAGAGAAAGAATTCAAGAATGACGAAGAACCCAAATTGGATAAGACCGAAACAAATTTTAACTGATTCTGGGGCTACTCATAATTTTATATCCGATGACTTAGTTGTACAACAGAAGATATCGGTAATAGAATGTGAAGGATATGGAATAATGTTGGGATCTGGTTCGTGGTTCCAAGATCTGCAAAGATGTGGTAGTTCACTTGGGAGATATATCAATCGTTCAAGATTTTCTTCCAATGGTATTGGGCAGTGTCGATTTAATTTTAGGAGTTCAATGGTTGTCCACATTGGACGATATTGTCACCAATCATCACAGACTTGAGATGAGTTTGTTCTCGGGAAGTCAACAGTTCGTTTACAAGGAGATCCATCCTTGGTTCGATCTCAAGTTTTTTTAAAATCGATGATGAAAACACTTAAGTGGAAAAAAAAGATTTTGGTGGAGTTAAATCATGTGAGTGCAGTGAATGGTAATTTTGATGGTGAAGCCATAACTTTGCCTCAAGTTTTTCAACAAGCATTGGATGCTTATGATGTTGTTTTTCAACCATTAGATGAATTATCACCTTTGAGGAACATGGATCATAAAGTCGATTTACAACTCGGAACTTCTCCAATAAATGCCCGTCCTTATAGATATGCTCATAGTCAAAAAAATGAGATTGAGAAGTTAGTTGAAGAAATGTTATTGGCAGGATTGATACAACTGAGTCACAGTGCGTACTCGAGCCCCGTTTTGTTAGTACGGAAGAAGGATAATAGTTGGAGATTTTGCGTTGATTATCGTGCCCTCAATAAAGTGACA
Source organism: Cyclanthera cordifolia (assembly GCA_037832605.1). NCBI lineage: Eukaryota > Viridiplantae > Streptophyta > Magnoliopsida > Cucurbitales > Cucurbitaceae > Cyclanthera > Cyclanthera cordifolia. The sequence goes on along the minus strand of JBBMEG010000009.1, from coordinate 781,884 downwards.
ATTCCTAATCAGTTTCCAATACCTGTGGTGGATGAGTTACTTGATGAACTTCATGGTTCGGTCATTTTTTCCAAAATATACTTGAAGTCAGGTTATCATCAAATACAAGTGAGAGCAGAGGACATTGAGAAAACAACCTTTCGAACTCATGATGGCCATTATGAGTTTGTTGTTATGCCCTCCGAATTACGAAATGCTTCGGCCACCTTTCAAGCATTAATGAATAATTTGTTATAGCCTTATCTTCGAAGGTTCGTGTTGGTCTTTTTTCGATGATATCCTTATTTATAGTAAAACAATTGAGGAACATGTCCAACACTTGAGTACAATTTTGGCAGTTTTACAAGAACATCAATTGGTTGCCTATTGAAAAAAAAGTTTGTTTGGCTTAACTCGTATTGAGTACTTGGGTCCTGTGGATTCCACTAAGGTGGAGGTTATAAAAGAATGGCCAATTCCTCGCAATATTAAGGATCTTCGAGGATTCTTGGGATTGACGGGTTATTACAGAGAGTTTGTGAAAAATTATGGAACCATAGCTTTTCCACTAACACAACAGTTGAAGAAAGATAATTTTGATTGGTCTCTTGATGCTACGAGAGCTTTTGAGCAGTTAAAACTTGCCCTTACTAATGCGGATGCCAGATTTTAGTAAACAATTTGTGGTGGAAGCTGACGCTTCAGGAGTAGGGGTTGGAGCGGTTTTGACGCAAGAGGGTCAACTAATAGCATATTTTAGTCATGCTTTGGTGCCATTATATAGAAATTGACCGGTGTATGAGAGGGAGTTATTGGCTATTGTATTGGCTATTTATATATGGAGACCGTACTTGTTGGGAAGACACTTCATTGTGCAAACGGATCAGCGTAGCTTGAAATATATTCTAGATCAACGATTGATTGAGGGGGACTATCAAAAGTGGTTGTCCAAGTTGATGGGGTATGATTTTGAAATTCGTTATGAGCCCAGGAAATTTAATGTGGTGCCAGATGCCCTGTCTCGTCTTCCTAAGACTTCTGAATGTCTGGCTTTATCTTTTATTGGTAATATTAATGTTCAGCATATTATCTCACAACAACATGAGGACAGACATTAAAGCCTTGATAAATATTTTAGAAACAGGAGGGGTTGCACCAAGAGGTTATCAATTTAAGGAAGGCTTGTTGAAATATAAAGGTAAAATTGTTTTGCCTTCGACTTCTCCATTAATTCCTTTGCTCTTGGATATGTTTCATTCGTCTCCAATGGGTGGCCATGGTGGAGCACTCCGTACATTCAGAAGGATTGACAAAGAGTTTCATTGGCATGGAATGAAGTCAAGGGTACGCATTTTTGTTCAGAACTGTGTGGTTTGTCAGCAAGCTAAACATTTAACCTTGGCCCTAGCTGGTTTATTACAACCTTCGCCAATACCTACTCAGATTTGGAGTGATATTTCGATGGATTTTGTGAGCAGATTGCCTAAATCTCAGGGATACGATACAATCATGGTTGTTATCGATCGACTGTCGAAATATAGTCATTTTATTGCACTTAAACATCATGTTTCAGCAGTTACAATTGCAGTTGTTTTTCTTAGAGAGATTGTCAGATTACATGGTGTGCCCCAATCTATTGTTTCTAACAGGGATTCAACGTTTACTAGGACATTGTGGCGTGAGTTGTTTAGAGCTCAGGGAACGACTCTTAAGTTTAGCCCAACTTATTATCTTCAAACAGATGGACAAATAGAGGTGGTGAATAGAGGCATGGAAGCATATTTGCGTTGCTTTACTATGACTTCCCCGAGAACATGGTTTAAATGGTTGGCATGGACTGAGTATAATTACAATACTTCTTTTCATTCGGGACTCAAAATGTCTCATTTTGAGTTAGTGTACGGCCGAGCCCCCTACTATCGTTCCTTATCGAAGTTCAGAAACTATGGCGGCAGAAGTTGATGATCAATTGCAACAGTGTGATACACACTTACAACTAATCCGACAGAATCTTCTTCAAGCACAACAATATATGGTTGCTACTGCTAATGGTAAAAGAAGAGATGTCTCTTTTTCGGTAGGTGATTGGGTGTATTTGAGATTGCGATCTTATAGACAAGGAACATTGTTGAAACGGCTTAATGCAAAATTGGCACCAAGATATGTTGGTCCTTTTGAAGTTGTTGAAAAAATTGGTGAGGTGGCTTATAAGTTAGCCCTTCCTGCATACATTAAAATTCACCCGGTTTTTCAAATTTCGCAACTTCGACGAGCTATGGGATCAACTCTAGCAATGACTCAATTTCTTGCTGATATTCAGAAGAATTTGTCCGTGTGTATGAAGCCTAAGGAAGTTTTGGGTATGCGACAATCACTTACGGATCCAACCCGGGTAGATGTGTTGATTCGGTGGGATAATTCAGAAGAAAATGATGCAACATGAGAAGATGTTGTCTTTATAAAAGAACAATTTCCCAACTTTCACCTTGAGGACAAGGTGATTGTTTGGGGCCCGAGTAGTGATAGACCTCATATCCGTTATGTGTACCAACGTAGAAATTGAAGGGGTATTAATGTAAATTACAGTGGATAAATGACTTGTATTACATTGGACTATAAATAGAATAGGTCGTACCGATTTTCAGTTAAGCAATAAGACAGTGAAGTTGGAGGGAAGTGGAGTTCTCTTGAGTAATTTCTTCTAGTAATTTTTTGGTCTCTATCATTGGGTCAGGTGGTATGTCTCATGACATTACTCGAGGTCAATATTCAGAAATTTTTACACTTGGTTTTATCAGGATTTCCCTTCAATGGATCTAAAAAGCGATTTTGGCTAGCGGTGGTTCGAGTTCTGACTTGGAATATTTGGTTAGAGCATAATCGAAGAGTTTTGAGGGATTTATCACATTCCTCTGATTTTTTTTTTTTTTTTGAAACAATTCTACTTTTGTTTATTTTTTGTGTTCTTAAGATGGATCGGCACAAAGTTATCGTTTTTTATTGCCAAATGGAAAAACTATTTGTAATAGGCTTATGCCCTTGAGGTTTCACCCTCCTTTATTTCATTCATCAATGAAAGGTTTCTTTTTAAAAAAAAAAGACATTATTCAAGGTGTACGCAAGTTGGCCCGAACAGTCATGGATATCAAAAAAAAAAAGTCTTTGAAGTAGTGAGAATCTTTGGGCAAACATCAAACCTAAAGGACAGTTTATGCGGCCATTAACTTCGAATCGAGAACATATGAATTCTTTTTTTAATGAAAAAGCCAACTTGATAAATAAAAGTACAAAATAAGACGTCAATCCAAAGAGCCACAGAACAAAAACTAACAAACAAACAAAATTCACAGTTTAGAGTAAGCTCCAATTGTCACCAAAGATAGGAACTAGAACTTACAACATTTCAGAGATTCCTCAATTTCAGAACTCTGCCTTCCTCTAGAAGGAATTGCTTACAATCTAGTCATTGAAGTTGCAATTTGAAAAAATCTCTAGTGTCTAAGTCTCTAGCCGTTTGGCAAAATACTTCCAAAGCCATTTTAATTGTAATTAGTAGTTCAACATATCCACCAAGGCGAATATTGATAATTACCGTATGGACACTCCACATAAATCAAAAGCAAACTACATTCGAAAAACAAATTGTATGATCCAGAAGTAAATTTGAACGAGAAGGGCTTTGGAAAAAGTTTTGAATTAGCAAACTCTTGCTACTCAAATTGGTTTTCTCTCAAATTAATGTTCAATAATTAATCCTCACGGAGCCAACGAGAGCCTAGCTCAACTAACATGTATGACCTAGTGACCAAAAGGTTTGGTCTCAGACTCAAATATCCCACTCCCAATGTTGTTGATTCAAAAAAAAATAAAGTAAAAAAAAAAAAAAAAAAATATATATATATATATATATATATATATATATATAACTCCCCAAATACTAACAATGAAAGTTAGTTATGGGGTTTTTTTGTCAATTCCTAGCAATCTACAATTTGATAAATTATGACAACACTCAAATGTTTTTTTTTTTTATGGGAAATGGACAGATTGGAACTTCATTATCAAAATAAATAAACAAGCCTACACACAAGAGGATTAATAAAATTGAAGTATTTAATCCTACATAACAGTTTGAATTCATAGTGTTCATGATAATTTAACTAAAAAAAGGTAAAGAACTCACATTTGCCATCACCGGCAACTTCCTTATTTAATTGGTTAGGCCACTGTTCTCCGTCACGAACCGAATTTCCATAAATTAAGCACAGATCATTGTAGCTAGGCATTGGACCAGTTCTGTATGATTTTGCATGAGGGTGTTCCTACGTTTATGAGGGTTAGACATAACCAATTGGAATGGAAGAACTAGAGGCAGAAAGGGAAAAACTCACTTTAATATATGCAGCCCAAGTGTCATCATATGCAATTACTGAATGTCGTCTTTCATCCCACCAAAATCCTCTCTGCTTGAGAATATTTTTCAAATCATAGTATTGCTTCTCCAAACTTTTGAAATGCCTCCTAAAAGAATCCTGGTTAAATACCAGTCCAAATCTTTCCTTGAACGAGGCAATCATGTTAGTCCACACAAGATTATCATCCAAGTCAACAATCTTCACTTTACGTGCAACCGCTAGCAAAAGATCAATAAAATAACCATCCATTTCAAGAGACCAGTGCATGCTTGAAGAATCACAGTCAGCATGACATTGGATGTCTTCTTCTTCTACAAGCAAGACATTTACAAATTTTAGAGATGATGACTAATCTATTCAACCAACTTTGGAATGCCAATAAACCAGAACTTATGGCCCTAGCATCGTTGAATGAACCAAAATCATTCCAGCAACAGCTAAGGTTGGAGCTGGGGGGAATCGGTTCATTTTTGCTGCCCAACTCTGGTATATTTGAATATTTTAAAATAAAAGTTACATGGTTGAAAGTATTACTTTTTCGGAAGAAATAAGTTCCGACAGGGAATTGTGTAAACATTACCAGTATCTTGAGGTAAGGTGTCGCATTCAAAATGCTCAAATTGCTGCGTATGATCACAATACCCATTGGTCATTGGATCATCATAGATCAAACACAAATCTTGGAAACTTAGCAAGGTCCTTCCCCTGTAGACATGTGCATCTGGATTTGCCTACATTGGCAGAATTAGATATAAAATATTGTACAATCGAGTTACGATACAAAGTTAAATACAACAATATACCTTGATATAATCGTCCCAAACACCATCAGCAGCAACTACCACTTGTTGTTTCTCATCCCATGAAAAGCCTCTGGCCTCTAGTAGAATCCTTAAATCAGTGTAGTACGTTTTCAATTTCACATAACGGTGTTTCAAGAAACTTATCCTATGTTGATTGCCAAATTCAGCATTAAAGATAGTGATCATATCTTTCCATGCTTGCTTCTTGAAAGTACCATTTATCCTGCTGCCTTTTCTCACTTGGTCCGCCATAAGTTTTACAAGGAACTGATCCATAACAAGAGCCCAGTCTGTTCTTGAACTCTCTTTATTCACAAGGGCAAGACCATTCACACCAACGCCTACAGCATTAATGTTAAGGATGGTTCTTTGAATGTACAAACATTGAAAAGTTAAGGATGAAAATACTACCTTAATAACCAAGAGGAAATGAGTATGAGTCATGACACAAGTAGGTCCTACTACATCTTACAAACCATAATAAATGGTGAATAATTCTAACATCAAGAAAAGGGGGCGGGGGAAAATTTCTGAGATCCACAGCTAAAAGATCTAATGCTCATTGTCTCCTAGAAAATGCTGGATTAGATCTTATTCACAAAAACAGATTTATAATCATCCTCAAGAATGATGCAGACTTCATCTCGTGTATCTCATCTCCCTCCTATCTTCAAGATATGTATAGCTACGACTATCTCCACATTGACACCTGAGTAATAACAACATACTCTAAACTTTTTTCCCTTTTTTTTTTAACCCAGCCTCCCCAGACTCGACTACCCAGTCTACCCCAGAAGCATAGGACAACAAAAACAGGCTTCATAAAGTTTAAATCTGATAAGCTATACTTCATATTACAACAAAGATTGCACAAATTATGTAGGTCTCTTAAAGAACACGAAAACACACCTATACACAATCCCACCATGTCGTCATCAAAATCTAAGTCATGGCTTGAAATACTATATCTCCCATCCGCAATAGTATGTGCATATATCAAATACAAATCATTGAAATTTATCAGTGACCTGTTCCTGTATGACTGAACATCCGGATGGGCCTGAAAATAAGTAGTCAGATTTAATTTCATTTGTATGGTGATGAAAAATGTTAGTCAAAACATTACTCACTCTGACGAAGTTGTCCCAAACATTATTCTCTGCAATGACCATTTGTCTAGCATTATCCCAAGAAAATCCTTCATTATCAAGGAGATCCCTTACGTCATTAAATTGCTTCCACAAATTAGTGTAACGACTTTTTAAGATATTAATGTCATATGGAGATCCAAATTTAGCATTGAACATCGATAGCATGTCATTCCAAGCTTGTTTACTGAATGTACGACCCATCCTGTTGCCTTTATGCACTTGATCTAACATAAGGTCAGTAAAATACTGCTCCATTGCCGGTGTCCAATTTGTTTTCAAGCAATCACTGATGATATTGGTTTGGTTATTCATATTTTCAACCTGATAAAACAATAGAATGAACATGAGGATCCAAGCTTTTCCCTTCAGCATCAATATCTTCAAAAGTGTTCAAGAACCAACTAACTTATCAAAGCATCATTCTAAGAGATGACTTGAATGATTTTGCAACTTCAACAGCCATTCGGATCTTTTTTTGATAACCGGTATTCGGAGGTTTGCTGCAGTACATACACGAAGGCACCCACGCCCATCTTAAGGACCGGACCTGGGAGACAACAAAAGATTTTATAATTAAGCTCATTTGTGAGTTTCGAACCTTGGAAACCACAAGCCTCTACCAATGAGGCCGTCCCTTGGAGACACGACTGCCATTAGGATCACTAAAACGTCGGCAGTACCAGTGACATAACTAACGAGCATATGGAATTGTTAAAAAATAATTAAGAATGCAGGAAAAATATCAGTCATATTACAAGGATCCATTAATAATGTAAAACGACTAAACGAGAAAGGTACCCTAGACTAAAACACAATACTGAGTGAATCGGCGGCAGAGGATTAATGAATAATATCTGGAGGCGAAGTGCTGCCTACGACTAAAAGAATCCCATCACAAACTCATAATTGAGATATTCGAGTATTTTGTTGTATCATTAATCATCCACATGATGTAAAATCTTCAAGAGGCCTGTATTCAATCAATTCTTCCCAAAGAATAGTAAGTTTCACATTTCGAATGATGAGGGGCTATGCCAGATTGTAACAAGACCTTTATGCAGCTGGTATACATAAAAAAAATCAGAAACAAATCCCCAAAAAAATCAGAAAAATTTAGAGAATACTTAATGTTATGCTTCGTGTAGCTGAGAATTTCAAATGACAGAGTTCGTTCTGGAAGAATGATTACTTGCTAGCTCATAAAATCAGAAGAGAAAAAGAAAATTGCAAAAAGAACAGCAGAATTATCATTTCTTTTCCAGTTCACTGACGAGTAAGAATCACAAAAGTGAAAATCAAGGTTGAAAATCATCAAACCTACTTACTATTGAATTAAAAATGGAGGGGCATTAACCATGAAATTAAGAAACTTTTGTTCCAACACTTTATCGTCAAATGCACAAAAAAAGGGGCAAAATCTTACGTCTAAGTAGAAGAAACCTTCAAAAGAGCGAGAGGACAGCTGCAACCTGAAGAAGGCGAAGAATCGAAGTATCTGAGTACCAGACCGAGATTCAGAACCAACGGTAGAGCGCCCACAGTTTGGAGTGTCCGAGATGAAGGTGATCTTGAAAAGAAAAAGAAAAAACAGATCAATAAATGTTTTCTTTCCAAACAAAAACACATCACAATCAGAATGATCATGGGCTATGATCTTCCATCTTTATTATAATTGATTATAAATTTTAATTATTGTTACAAAAATTATAGATAATAACTTGTTTGGATATAATTTGAAATGAGTGGATCAAAATAAAATGATTAGAAAACAAAATAAATAGTTAATTATTAAAAATAAATGATTATAAATAAATAATTATTTTGAGTAACGAGTAATTATTTTGGATGATTGAGAGCTTGTTAATACATCAAAACAAACATCTTCATAGAGGATTAAAAAGCAATACTGCCCCCAAACAAATTGAGAGCCAAAATTAACATTAAATAATAAAATCACTGCACCACCTACTGTTTAAATGTTTAACTTTAACTTACAAAATCATTATTTATAACCAACTCTGATTAAATTGAAAAGTTAGCTTTAAATTTATAATAGATCAATCAATTTATAGTTATTTTATAAATGATTTAATGTTTATTTCTGTGTTCTGCAGTGGGAGGAATTGTGGGTGGAGTCCAATTTAGTTATATAGCATATTCTCATGTTTGTTTGTTTAATAATAGTTTGTTTGACCCCAAAAAAAAAAATTGTTTGATTATAATGTAAATAACAAGATAACAAGCATATTGATGATTGGATTTTGAGGTTAATCAGAGACAGAGGAGAACGAGAATGAAAAAGAAAAAATTGAAGAAATTTGAGATATAAAATATTTGTTTATGAATTGGTGTTTTAGAGATTAGAAGTTCGGAAAAAAAAATGTAGATTTGTTTGTAAGAGAGAAGGTGTTTATTAAAAATTTTGATATAAAGTTTGATAGGGAAGTTGAGGAAAAGTTGATTAGAAATTGGGAGAGGTTCTGAGTATTAAAAACAAACACGTAGTTTTCTTTTTCAATTTCCTCTCGTATCCCTCCCTTCAAAATCCAATATTTTGTTTGAGGTGTTTGTTACGAGAGTTTGAACTAGTATTTAGTAAAAATACTTCTACAAAAACTACATCCAAGCGAGATTTTGACTGCAATCATTAGTTATAAATACTCAAAGTAAATTTTAATTATAAATACTAGTTTTATATACACTTAAAAACTACATCCAACATAAATTTCAACTATAATCATTACTTCTAAAAACTCAAAATAACTTTTCATTCTAAATACTCTTATAAATTACATTCAAACAAGTTTCTGGCTTGTAATCATTATTAATTATTACTTTTAAATACGCAAAATAAATCCTCATTCTAAATATTAATTTTAAATATTTAAAAAAACTACATCCATACAAGTTTTTGAATGCAATTATTACTCAAAATAAATTATAATTATAAATACTAATTTTAAATATTCTTCAAATATCCGTACAAGCATCCCACGAAATGGTATTAGTAGTAAATTTATACTTTAAGAAATTATTTCCTTTTGGAGTTTTAAAAACTTATTTTGATAATAGCTATAATTATACAACATTTTAAGTGAATCTCTAATTCGTAAATTTAGAGGAGAAAATTTAAATTTCTTTAAATTACCTCATATTTGATTGTATTAATTGACCAGCTTTGTAATTAAGAGTCCATTAAATAATTGTGTGCCGTTAAAGACTCCGACCAATAACTATGCAATTTCGTTAACTGACAAATGACCATCTTCGTCTACATCTCATCTTCGTCTACCAACAATTCTGATAGGTGACCACTTCACATCTCCGACCAACATTGATGGATATATTGTCGGGTTGATTGGGGCCGATAAATTTTTACTGCGGGCGCCAATGAAGCTTCTGACGGTAAAAAAAAAATAGAAAAACAAAAATTGGTTTAGAAGTTGAAAAATGATATATACAAAAGTGACACTTAAAATATTATTAAAAAGTAAAATAAGTATTAAATAAATAAATAAATATTTATATAATTTAAATTAAGTTTGAATAAATGGGTAAAATTTATACCCAATTTAAATATCCATAACAAATCCCTTTTAATGAATCATAAGATATTAGGAAAATTGTTAGGAAAACAAATTATTTACAATTACAATTGCATCAGTCTAT
>JBBMEG010000009.1:760939-771767 GCA_037832605.1 Cyclanthera cordifolia | reverse complement strand
ATTTATATATATATTTATATATATATTTATATTTTTATATTTTTATATTTTTATATTTTTTTATTTTTATATTTTTATATTTTTATATTTTTTTATTTTTTTTTGGCTTGTTTGAATTTAATATACTTAAAATAAAATAAAATAAATGAAAAGTATACAATCAGCAAATAATGGAGTTGGCAACCCAACCCTTTAGACCAGCAATTTTGACATATATAACAAATATCCTATGACATTTGACATTTGACCTTCCATGTATTTGTAATACATTATTTCCTCAATAATTCTTTCAAGTTTGTATAAACTTTTTAGGAATATATATATATATATATATATATATATATATATATATATATATAAAAAATCAAGAGATTAGTGTTAAATGTTGTTTAACATTTTTTTTAAGCTGAAGAATATTGTTTTTTCTTTCATTTAATTTTATTTCTATGCTTTAATAAAATGTAACACGCTCAACTCAAATGTAATTGATAATTAAAAAGTTACTATTAATGTACTAACAACTCGAAGAAATAAAGAAAAAGAAAATCGAACAAGAACCGAGTTTTATTAAACATAATATTATAAAGTTACAGCTTTGAGTCACTCAATTGTTGGATGAAAAAAAAAACTCAAAATGAAAAGAAAAAAAAAACAAAATGAATTGATTTATTATTGAATATGTGGTATATATTGGAAGGAGTTAAATGATATGATGATCAATAATTTAGACTATGGTTGATATTATATTGCAATATTGAAAGGTAAGTTGGTTGAATAATGTGTGTAGAGAATCCTTTGATAGGTACAACCAAAGATGGAATTATAGATCACAACGGCAAATGATTGTGGTATCAGAGAATTGTTCAAAATATATGTATGATCAAAAAGATAATATTATTAATTGCAGAGTAAAAAAAAAACCTTGATTTGTTTATTTATATATATATATAGTTCGAACTGATGTCCAATAAATGACAAAATTATTGGTTCGGTTTTTTTTTATTGGATTTTTCGTATTACGGCTACCATTGTCGTCTCCTAATTTTCAGTCAACCACCATTATTTGTTTGACCTTATTATTAGAAAGTGCCGACGTCATCTCAAAATCAATTGACAACGAGAGGAATAGTCCACTTATCTTATAAATGTGTTGAATAATCCAACGTGCCCCCTCAAGCCAGCGCCATTGCCTGCTTGAGTTGAGTCCTACTTTGGCTTACTGGCTTGAGTCAGATCCAACTCTTTGGGATTATCAAATGTCTGCTTAAGTATTTGCCTGTTTGAGTTGAGTCTCGAAATTTCGAAGACTAATAACTCACATATATTATACTCTGATACCACATTAGAGTGTGAACATCTATCTCAAAACTAATTAGTTATGAGAGGAGTAGACCACCTTAACTTATAAATATCCAATATTATTATGATATCAAGTAAGAATTTATGTGATTTCCGAAAAATTGAAATATAAAAGTAAAAATGTTATTATGACTTGAGTTGAATAGGTTGCGTGGGAAGCAAAGTTACCTGCTATATATATATATATATATATAAGACCATAGTTGAATTTTATTGAACTAAACCTAGCTACCATGCCTAGTGTGGAGTCAAACTATCATTAACAGGCGTGAAGAAATTCATTACTTGATAGTTGACCTCTTCAAATTATTCATACAATATGATTTGATTAGATAGCTATGAAATTTTATCTCAAAATTAATGTACAGTAGTCCCGTGAACTTATATAGTGTCAAACAATAGTCTAAAACTTTAATTTAACAGGAATAAACAGAAAATAATCGAGAAATTAAAAGAAAAAACAATAGAAGAAAACACAAGAATTTACGTGGAAAAATTCTTCAACAGGAGAAAAAATCACGGACAAAAAGAACTTCCACTATTAAAAAATTGTTACAATATACTACTCACACCAAAGCTGCCACATGCTCCTTTTATAGTGCTTGGAGCGCACAACTTCTTGCTTCTTTCCGATGTGGATAATTCGCTTATAATATTTTGCCAAGAACCTAACATATTAATGCTAATAGTAATTTAGTGATATATTTGATATTAAATGTGATGAAATAATTTAATAAAGAGTTTGATGCACTTTTTTTTTTTTTTTTTTTTTTAATTCATGAGTAGTTAATAAAAGTAGTGGTTTACCAACCAGTAATTTTCAAGAATGAGTTATTTACCATTCATTTTCTTAAAAAAAAAAAAAAAAAAAAAAAAAAAAAACCTAAAAAAAAACCCTAAAAAAGTATAGTTATTTTAACCTATAAAATTTAAATATATTATTTTATGAAAAGGTCAAAGTTAATTTAAAATAGTATATATAGAAAAGCTTTTATTATTTATTTATTTATTTATTTATTTTATAGATATGCCTTTTCCTATTCAAAAAGCAAGAAATTTGATTATTATTTCTAAGACAGTCAAAATGACAGCATCATATAAAACAAAACACTATCTGTTAATGCAAAAGAAAAACGAATATTCTGAAAACGAGGACGAAGGTAAGGCGAAATAATTTAGAAGGCTATCGAGTTCTATATCAATTCATAATTAAACCCTCTAACAATAATTAAAACTTTTATTATGTAGCTTAATCACCCATAAACTCGTATTACTAACGAGATCTATAAGGGCATATTCGGTGTGGTGAAAAGGGACGAGAAGAAAAAGGGAGGGATTTCCTCTTACTATTTGGCACATCGAATTATCATTCTGTCAATCACTAATTTACTCTTGTTTTATTTCTTTCCCTCCTTTTTCTCCCGTCATAACCAAACATGCTCTTAATTATTAATGATATGGGTCTATCATTACCGATAAATTCATACCATTGAAATAGTCTATCATATAAAATAAACTTTTATAAGTGAAACGAGTCTCTCACAAGTAACAGTCTATCGCTTTCGAGAGTCCAAAATAGACCTCAAAGCCACATATATACCTCAATATATAGTAATTAGAGATGTCCACACGAGGCTAGGCACTGAATAGCTTCCTGTCCTCGAAAGGTTGGGTATGAATAAAGTTGTTTTATATAAGAAATCAAAGATTAACACAGTTCGAGAATCCAACCTGCCTAACTCGAAAATATAGAGTTGGGTTGGGTTGTATTAATGTATAGGGTTGGACATACTGAATTAGGTCTATCAAAACTTTGGTTTGGTCTTAAAAGTCCATTTAACCTAACCCTAACTAGATAATTTACACCCCTAGTATCAACTACACTATTAATTATTAAAAAACAATACTCATTAGAATAAATAATTTTACGAATAAATATTTTTTTATCTAAAAATTAAAATTATTAAATAGAGAGAAAAATATTTTTTTTTAGCGTAAACAAGACATGGATTGGAGAAACAAGGATGAGGAATATGTGCCTTCCCTATTTAGCTTGAGAAAAAAAATTTCTCGATTCTCACATGTCCACACAAAAAAACGAACATCTCTATTAACAAGCTAGTTCCACGGAAAAAAAATGAACTTTCTAAATAGCTATCTATTGTCAGAAAATAGCTAGAGAGTTTCATGTTGAATTTATTAACCATTCAATGTCGATTAGTGATAAACTTATCAAAAATTGTAAATTCGTGATCCACGCTTTGTAAGGACCTATGTTTTAAAAGAATAAAAAACCAAAGACCTTACTTAACTTCAAATATATGAAAATCAGTTATTAAACCAATTTAACAAATAAACCAACGTGCATTAAATGAAAACTACCTTTTTTTTTTCAATGAGATCTCAAAACATTTAAGTAAGCAATAAATATCATTTATCCAAAAATTGTGAAATTCAAAACATGGTAGACTTTTCCTAGACTCTAGTGCAACGTCTCTCATAGTCAAACAGCAGCCTGGTCAGCATCCTGGTCCAAGTACTAAGGAAATCTACAATGGAAAGGATGAGTCGTGAAATTCAGTAAGGGCCCCCAACTCGGGGTTCAACATGTATACAGTCAAAAGAGCATATCATATAATACAATACAAGCTAGAAAATAATAATCAGTAATCTATGTCAAAACCATAGAAGTTTATCATCTTAAACTGTAAATTCAAAAATACTCTTCACGAAGTCCTTCGACTCTGGGAAATCTTGGTAACCAGTGCTAGTGTGAGAGCATCTAGGCAAGCCGAAGTAATCTGATTGTCGTCATACCTCGAGCACTCTCGCGCTGAGAGTCACAACCTTCTACTCATTATGCTCCAAGCTGGGCATCAACAACATCTACAGCCCACCTTAAGAGGGGGTATTAGAATATTAGAATATTTTAATATATCATCAAAATGTTTTGATGATATATTAAAATATTCTAAATCTCCTTCCACAGGTTGGTGACGTTGTGGCTGTGGAGCGAGTTCACTCGAACTTGGTTGTTTCTTCTTAATATGATTACTTTTCCTAAAAAAAAAAAACTTATCAAAGATTGATGTCTATATATATTTTTTGAAAGCAAACCCAAATCCATAACTAAAAACTATCAATAATACAACTTAAGCTCAACCGAGAGTGAAACACAAACGAGGAAAATCCCCCACAAATGCCATGATCCCCAACTAAATGTCGGAATATGATCGACCAAGTTTAAAACCACAATGTTAAAGTACCCTGATCAATAGTCCATCTAATCGAAGCTAACGTCTTAGCGAGCAAGGAATACCAATATTCCTTCGAAGGCAAAATAACCATCGTCAATCCTCATGAGGTGTGAGATCCCGCCAAAATAAAAATGAGAAAGCACAAGTCCCATACGAACCTATTCTTACCCCAGAACGAAAGAATAAACCTAAGAAAAGAATGACCTTTATCAACTAGTTCCAACAAAGAACGAATCACCAAGCTCCCAATGTTCAAAGCACTACAAAAAGAACCAATCAACTAACAACACACCCTAACATAACTAACTACTAGACTCATATTAGTAATAATCCCCATTTTAAAGGTACCTAAACTAATTACAACCCTAGAACTAAACAAACTACCAACAAGGCCCATAATCCCACAGCCTAAAACAAAAGTAGAGGCCCTGTCCATCCAAAATCAAAGACCACACACATTACCTATGATATGTATAGAAAAAAGGAAACCCTTGCATCCCTTGACAATAAAGAAAACACATATTTCTAGAAATTTATAAATTTATACATATAAATGTATTAATTAAAATAGAAATAATATTATATAATATATAAACAGAGCAAGGAACGTTTAGCTCGCGAAAATTTGTTCATCTTCACTCACTCTCCCATTCTTCGCCTAATCAGGGATTCACCGCCCCATTAAGGATGAGTCCTGGCGAGACCCAGGTCCCGTGAGAAAAAATGGACATCTCTAATGACGATATGAATATCTCTTACTTTGTTGACAAAAACTTTCATGTATTATGTCAAAATTATTACTAAAGACTCAAGAATGAATACAATGTTGTTAATATTTCAAATGATTACCATTTTGCTTGGTATATATTGTCAAAGGAAAAATTTGAATAATCGAAATAGATAATTTTTTTTTTTAAATGCATAAAAACGACAAATACATGTTTCAATAAACTCTGCTTAACTAAACATTCTTAGCAAACCCAACTTAACTTCTAATGAGGTTAACTTTGATTCATGCATCAAATAACACTCAATTTAACTTAATAATGCCTAACCTAACTTGTCCACAAAATACAAAAATTTTAAAAATCTATCTTTTGTGCATTTTATTTTTCTTCATGTTTTTTCAAATATGCTGGTGTCAAGTATTTCATTTTTTGTAGTTGTAAATGCAATAATATATTTTGAGAAATACTTACCAACACGTTCATGAGTATGTAGAGTATGTTTATTGCTCAGGTGGCTAAACATTTACCACACATTTATTTAATTTTCCAATGTGATATTAATTTTATTGAAAAATTAAATAAATGTGTGACTAATAGTTTAACATATGAACAATAAGCATACTCTACCTACACATTCATGTGTAGGTAAGTTTTTCTCATATATTTTTAAGTTTTCCTCCTAAAAGAAATTACCATGATTAAGAACCCTAAACTTTGTGGGCAAGCATTGATTAGAGAAGAATTTCCCTCAAGTAACTCTACATCTTGTGAAAGTTAGAGAAAACTCTCAACTTATTTTGGACATTGAGAGCGAGAGTATATATAACTATTGAAAACTGAGAGACAAGCTCGATTAGTCGTTTGATCAACAAGCCACGACCATTAACAAGTATAATTATTAGAAGGTCTTTGTTTCGCGTTATTAACGAGCTATTATAATAAGCTTTTATAATTCTTCTTCAAACAACCACGTCCAAACGAGTTATTGTAATCTCTTAAAATAATCTATCATTTTTAATCATTCAAAATAATCACTCATTTCTAACTACTCAAAATAATTATTCATTTCTATTCACTCATTTCTAACCACAACCAAATGATCTATTAACTGTTATCCTTCTACAAATAACCAAGCTATGGCTAAAACTCAAATTTATAATCTCTCGATAAAATCACTAAAAAATTATCACTCTAGAATTTCATATCCAAACACTTTCTTAGGATAAATATGAATTAGTATGTAAAAAAAAGATATATATGAATTAGCAACTATATATACACTTTAAATGAACAAGAAGTTATGAAGGAGTACAGCAACAATGAAGGGTTTAGCTATTGCATGAAATTATTAAAAACGAGTTTTTATAATCACTCTTTAATCGTCTCATACAAACGAGCTATCACTGCATCTTTCTTCTTAAAAACCACTCGAAATAACCCCTCATTTTTTATTTCTCAAAATAATCACTCCATAATTATTCATTCAAACACCTCCACCTCTAAACCCGTAGACATGGGAATATACTCATCAGTCACACCAAGATAATAGGATTGCCCAACTTCAAGCCAATAGACATGTTGCATATGAACAAAAAAGAAAAATAATAATACATGAAGAAAATTATAGGCGAGAGAGATTCTGAATTTAGAAAAGCAAAAGTATAACTAGAAATATGAGTGGAATAACTAAAGAGAAACCAACATACAAAAAATAAAGAGAGCTAGTAATACTAATTAATGGTTTAATTTAAGAAAATAAACAAGATTCTAACCACCATGGATAGCCATAAAAAGGCTTTAAGAAATCTAAAGGGTGTGGATTGGATTCAATCCACCGTTGCTACCTAACCAAAAAACTAATTTCCTACAAGTTTTTTTCACATTCAAAATATGTCCCGTGAGAAATAATTGAGATGCACGTTAAGTTGTCTCGAACACTCATGAAAAAAGTAAACTAATATGAAAATTTAAACAGTCAATTGTATAAAATCATGTAAAAAGTTGCAGTACCCGATAATCGATACGTGAAAAGCAAATTCTACAAAAGTAGATTTGGATCCTTAAATAACAATAAAATATAGTAATATACAACGTCGAAGGGATAAATGACCCGAAAAATGAAAAATTGTCGTTTACCATTTTTGTTCAGTGCAGAGTCAATGCAAGGAGATCAATTCATTTATGTTGTTGCATATTTCAACATCTTGACCACAAGCATCCATAATCAAAATCCTCCAAGTTTCAGCATCAATCTTCATTTGTCTCTTTTCCATCTCCTCCAAAACAAACCAAACATAATCACTGTTTTCGCCTTTCGAAAGTCCAACAAGTAAACAAACAAAAGTTTGTAAACGAGGACAGTGCCCGCTCATCAACATCGCATTCAAAACCTTCATAGCCCCATCAAAGTTTCCCGCGTTACAAAATCCATCAACCATCATTCTATAAGTTGTTGCATTTGGATCACAACCTCCAACTTGCATTTTTACCAATATCTTATAAGCATCCTCAACCCTTCCTTCCTTGCACAGATAATTCACAAAAATATTGTAAGTCACGACGTCGGGCTTCACCCGTCTCTTCTTCATCTCATTGAGTAAAGATTCTGCATCGTCGATGTTCCCCGTCTTTCCAAGATGCGTCATTAAAACGCTGTAATTCACAGGCTTGGGTTTGCAACCTCGAAACTCCATGTCAAACATCAATTTTTTGGCTTCCTTGTATTTACCTATGAAGCAGAAACCTTCCATTAACAATGCATAGGTAACAGCATTTGGACGGTGTCCCTTTTGATTCATGTTATCAAACAAATCTAATGCTTTGTCTATTTCACCCTTTCTACACAAAACTCCCAAAAAGCTATTGTATGTCACTACACTAGGTTGGACCCTCTTCTCAAGCATTTCGTCGAACAGGCTACATGCTTGTTCCCACGCACCCGTCTTGATCCAACCCTTGATCATTATATTATAGGACACTGAATTTGGACGGAAGCCCATTTCGTTAGCCTGTCGAAAGATTTCACTTGCTTTAGAAAAATGGTCACAGTCAACTAGTGTATTAAGCAATACATTCAAGGACTGCAGAGTACGAAAGCAATTGAAAGAAGGCATTCGATGGAAAAGCTCAATACCTTTCTCAACCAAATGGGCTTTCCCATAATGTTGAATCAAAGCCACGAATAGGGTCTCACAACAGCGAATGTTCCTATTTTGCAAATGACCAAGAATTGTCTCGACAGCTTCAAATCTACGAGAACGTGCTAACTTGTAGATGAGTGATGAATATGAAGGATAGTAGTGTTTAAAGCCTCTTTCATGGTAGTCCTCAAAGAGAAACAATGCCTCACATGGGTCTTTTACCTCTTTAACATCAGTTACAAAAGGAATGGGATCGCGGAGCTTTTGGGACGATCTTAGTCGTTGTGTTTGATGACTCGCATAGCGTGATTTGTTGGGAGTAAGAGTGCTAAACAAGTGGAAGTGTATTAAAGAGATATCTCGGTGAAGGATGAGTAATCTTGATCCCTTGATCAATTTTTGTATCATCGAATCAGCAATGCACGAAGAAATGAATTTGAAACCCCGTTTCGACCGAATATTTGTGTCTTGCTTTCACCTTTAGCAACCTACGAAATTAGACAGAAAAATTTAAAATGCATGCAAATGAGAGTAAGATTAAGAATAGACAGTAGTTGGCAATGAATAAAAAACAAGGTCTAGATCAAAGCAGAAAATATTTTTCTGATAAGAAAAAACCTTCCAAAATAGCAAATAACAATATATACAGAGCATCAAAGCACGTAATCCCATCAACCCCATTCCGAGTTCTACGAGGAAAAGGAACAATATATCGAATTGAACAAGCAACACTCTACAATACACAACAATTTATTTTTGATATCTGTGAGTGTCCAAGCCTATAAAACAAACAGTGCGATATCAATATTCTCAACCCCAAGCTTGGTTAATACCATAGCTTTTCCTTTACTGCCTTCACACAATGACTTTTATGAGTCTTTAACACTATATAGATAAGAAAAATTAAAAAACAAACAAATTCTCTCTTTTATTGATAGGGCCAAAAACCAGAAAACACAAAATTGAAGCAAGACAATTTTTCAAATGCAAAGGAAAATCCAGCACATGTACCATTTTAATCCTTCAACCTTGATTATTTCGACAATAATGTCTTACTTATATTAAATTCAACACAGTTGCTATAGCAACATACATACAGCAAATGGACATAACATTTTGCAGCTACTGTAACTTCCCTTTTACTTCCTAGTGGTAGAAAAGTAGCTTTGTTTTTTTATAGGAAACAGTAAACTTTTGTTGTTGAGTGAATAATACCAGACAGTTGCAACAGATTTTTTTTCCTTTTTTTTTTTGGAACTCGAAAATTGAAGTTTTGATACATTATACTCGAGGTAACCAAGTCCGTTCCTAGACCGGGCATTGGGAGACATCAAACGAATGGAGACACGAGAGGTGTCTACAAATTAATGCCACAAATAGGTTCCTTGAGGGGAGCACACCTTCAAACCTCCAGCATTCGACCATCTCGTCACCCCTTGGGAACATGCAATTTACAAAAGATGTTGCATGAACAAATAAGGAGAGGTCATAGTTATAAAAGAGAGGTAACTATCCCCAAGGGATGACACAGTGGTTGAAGGCTTGGGCTTTGAAGTTGTGCTCCCTCAAGATCCCAAATTTGACCCCAGAGACTCATCTGTGACATTAATTTGTAGACACCTCCCGTGTCTCCATTTCTTCGATATCTCCCGGTGTCTGGCTTAGGGATGAGCGTGGCTACCCTAGGTATAGTGAAGCGAAACTTCGATTTCTCAATTCAGAAAAGAAAAAGAAAAAAGAAAGTAATTATAGATAACTTCAAACCACCATGGAGTGGCCTATTGATCAAGTAGGGGTTTGGAGTGCTTAAGGTGATGAGTTCAATTCATGGTGGCCAACCACCTACGAAAAATTTCTAAATGTTTCCTTGACATCCAAATGTTGTAAGGTCAAGCGATCGCGACAATAGGCGAGATGCGCGCAAGCTGACCCGAACAGTCACAGATATCAAAAAAGAAAAAACTTCAAACAGTGAACAAATCTAAACTTGTAGAAATGAAATTAAGTAGTACTAAACTAAACTAAAATCTGAACATGTTCTTCACCTAAACTGGTACTCTGTTCCTCTAATCTTGATTTTTCCTTGAACCAAAAAGATCCCAAGAAGTGTAAAATCAACAAGGTAATAAGAAGTTCGACTCTCTGATTTCGCTGAATGAATTTCGAGTTCAATCTTATCAAAATGGAAATTTTCAAATTTCAAATACAGATTCCAAGCAACAAATCTCGAATTTCAACTTGCTGAATGTTCCAATTTTGAACTCAGATTTGATTAAGGAAATTTGATCTCAAATCTTCCCTACAAAATATTGGTACTCACAAGTCACAAGTCGGGATTCCGTCA
>JBBMEG010000009.1:735590-760839 GCA_037832605.1 Cyclanthera cordifolia | reverse complement strand
AAATATATAGAAACTGACCTAATTCCATGCATTAAACTTAATTTAAATAGTTAATGCATGTTGTTCTTGAGATGGTTAAAGATTTTATTAGGGAAAAGTGGAGTGTCATCCAAATATTTATAGGATAAGCTACTCTTTTTATAGTCAATAAATTTTGAGATAATAACCAACATTTTATAATATGATATCAGAACTCATTAAACCTAAGCAAGTAGCAGTTTAACTCTT
Organism: Cyclanthera cordifolia; assembly: GCA_037832605.1. Lineage (NCBI taxonomy): Eukaryota > Viridiplantae > Streptophyta > Magnoliopsida > Cucurbitales > Cucurbitaceae > Cyclanthera > Cyclanthera cordifolia. The sequence goes on along the minus strand of JBBMEG010000009.1, from coordinate 760,611 downwards.
ACTAGTAGTCTATGAAAGTACTATAAATGAAAAATATTAAATATAATCAAAATTTAAATATGAAACGACAGACAGAGATTCTTTAGTAGCTGAAAGTACTTCTGTCAAGTAAAATGAAATTAAGATCTTATTCAAGATTTGTGAATTCAAAAGACGCAACATGATCTTGAGAGGTCATTCAAACCTTTATAAGATAAAGTGTGCATGTTACACTAAAATCGACTACGAAAACACTAAAAAATAATTTAAAATTGTCGAGTAAATTATAGCAAAAATACTTGAAACAACGTTTAACAGAATTCATTAAACCCAAACAAACATTCGGTTATTGTTTTTTTTTAAGTTCAATAGAAATGAAAGAAAAATAAGACCTGCATACAAGACGAGGAAGGCAATGAAGACCAAAGAAACAACTCCTACTTTAGCCATTGCTTTGATTGTTTGAAAATGTTTGATACCTTAGTAGTAATGCTAAACAATCTATTTTTATAGTGAAAATTCGTGGGAGCAATACAAGGCTTTTTTTTTTTCTTTTTTTTTTTTCATACATGGGAATTTATTTAATTTTTAAGACATACATGGGAATTTGTATTTGATTTTTTTGATGTTTAATTTCCATTTACAAAGGTATAACACCTTAGACTTTGACATTATTTCCTATTTAGCTTTAATTCACATTTTAAAATTGATGGAAACAAACTCTAATTCCTCTTGATTTTCTCCCATTTTTGTTTTGTTGCCATTATTGCTTCAAATGCAATTAAATTAACTTTTGTTGATGAAGTTGTGCATTAAAATCTCCCATTTGACGAAAGAGTCGGTGGCGCAATAGTTTTATAGTTTACGTCACGGATTCGTTTTTGAAAATTTATATTTGACTCTCAATTTTTTATTATGTTATTGGAGCTATGTTACCCAATCTAAGACTACTCTAAGCTCAACAAACTTAAGTGTGAAGTTCCTTCAATTGAGGCACCGAAAAGGAAGGTGCACATTGTTGGTATATATAGTACAAATCAATTAAATCTTTTATCTTAAGGGATTCCTCTTATTAAGATTTGAACTCAGTTCATTCATGTACCTCTCACAAACTCAAGCGTTACCATCTATTTGATTTATTTATTTTTGTTATTTTTCTTGTTTTGATTAGTGACTAATCACTACATTTAAACAATTTACCAACAGTGAACTGAATTAACATGCGTATTCATGAACTTAGTTATTTATCCTCATTTGTTTTTAATTAAAAAAACATTTATCAATACAACAATAATAGAATTCTAACGACATATTGTGTGAGCCAATAATTAAAAAGTTAGAAGGCTTGAATCTTCGCATTCTAAATGTTGTTAAACAAAAAAGCTCAATAATATAATTTAATTAAAAAAAAATTACAGAAAGACAAGCCTAAGTCTAAAACAAGCTTAAAGTTTCTTTAACGTTCAAATGTTGTAAGGTCAGAAAATCAACTATTTAGAATCAAATAATCAATTAATCATGGGATGACCTACTGGTCAAAGAGAGTATTAAAGATATAAGATATTACGAGTTTAATCCATGATTGCTACCTATCTAGGGATTGACCTATTACTAATTTCCTTGACATTCAAATGTTATAAAGTTAGAAAATCTATCTAGTAAAAATAGTCAAGATGAGTGCAAATCGATCCGAACATACATGGATATTAAAAAAAGGGTTTAGAATCAAAATTAACTCTTAGTTATCAAATCATCATTTTTTTTAATATTTGTGATTGGATAAACTTACACGAAACTTGATTATTCTCACAAGACAAAGTATCTAATCCTATACTATTTGGTTGCCAAGAAAACTATGATGCCCCATTCCTGTTCACCACGCGTTTCTTGTAAGCCGCCCCTAATTCTACATTATTGATGCGCGCTTGAGCTGTGATTGAGTTATTGCTTCCCCACGCGAGTCGTACCTCGTTTTACATGTTGATTTTCTAACTTTGGCCTCTATAAGTAATTTCAACGTGTTGATCTGTTTATTGAATTTATTTGGTGATTCGAGGTCTAATTTGTGTTCTTTGCTATCTTTTCCTGTCTAGGGTCTGCTCGGAGTGTTCTATAGTTACAACTGCATTTTAATCATGTATGCTATTAAGGATTCATGTTAGGAGTGTTTAAAAGTCCAAACCTTACAAAAACTTAATGGGAGTGTTTGTTTCACATTATTAATGAGCTATTAAAAATGAACTCTTACTAATTCCTCTTCAAACATGCATGGGATAGTATGTTTCACGTTTAGTTCGAAACAAGTACTATTTTCACTCTTTGATGAATATGCTACTCTCAAATAAATGAGAGTCAAATACCGATTTTCAAGATCGAACTCATGACGTGGTGTTGAGCGGAATTACACCAAACAATGAAACCAACATGTCACTAACCCTTTTGTAAGTTTGTTTATTTTATCATGAACTTTTTATGAACTGATTTGTTGTTTATTTAGATTCTCTTAGAGTAATACATTGATTCAGTTCGACTAAGATTATTAAAATTGACTTATATTTTTATTATGTGCGTTAAAGACAATATTGTTATCATGAATATTTGCTTTCGATTTAAAAGTATTTTAGTACGAAATCCAACAAATTCCTTAAGGGTGTGTTTGGGGCACCGATTTTGGTTAAAACAGACGGTAGGTTATGATATACGGTGGGTTATAATAAACGATGTTTGAAGAATAGATTATTATAAGAGGGGTTTTAATCAACGGTGTTTGGGTGGTAGGTTATAATAATAGGAGTTATGATAAATGGTGTTTGGGGGATAGGTTATTATAAGAGGAGTTATGATTTTTTTTTTATTCTTTATTCTTTAATTTTAATAGTATTATTTTTCAATAATTTGAAATAAAATGCAAACATATAAATATATTTGTTAAAGTATGAATGTAATGCTTTAATGCAGGTCTATAAAGTATCACCCGACATCTTACATTCTCTGTCTCAACTGTGTCAAAAAAACAGCTCTAAACATAATCAGTTCTAACAAGCAGCAGTTATAAACAAGCTATAACAAATTTAAGCTCTAACTACCTAAGGATCTATCTAAGCTTGTCTTGTGATCTTATAAAATGAGAGACATACACAAGTATTAATTCTGCTTGAAGTATATACAAAAGTTCTATAAAAATTAGAAGGAATATAAATAAAATGAAGTACATGTGTGTTCTCCGTGGATGTAGGCGTGTTTTGCTGAACCACGTAAACTATGTGTTTACCTTTGTACTCCTTCTTCTTTCTTTTCTTTTATGCTTAGTTCTTCGCTAACAAGGATTTTGTCTTTTGTACTTGCAAAAGAAAGAAAATGATTAAAAACTAAAGATCATTGAACATTTCAAGGAAGAACTAGGGTTTTCCTCTAAATCATTCAAAGAGACAAAGGTAAAAGTAAATAATGAAAAACTTATTACTTGTTCGAAACATAAGCAGTTGAATGTTACATCTCCGGCAAGAAATCATTATAACTTCGTTCGTCTCAACAGAGGATGCAATTTCTGTCGCAAAATGAAGATGAACAGTAAGTGAGGTAGGGTTTTGTTCGTTCGGTCGAAGAAGAATACGTGTCAATTATGTGCGACGTTCTTAATTGATACTCACGTGAAGTGTTGGCTTAATCAAGACCGCACAATGAATTTAACCATGTTCAATCTTGGTCGTTCAATAAATTTAACTCTAATGGGTTACAAGACTTAATCAAATGTATTTGGATTTCGTGCTTAAAAGGTTATTCTGTTTTGGGCCCAAAATGAACTATCTAGACATATATGAATGATCTTTGGGCCCATTTTTACTTACAAAGTGAAAATGACTTTCTAACAAATTTGGTATCAGAGCTATGGTTGAAAGAGATGAAGCAATTTGCAAAATTCAAGAAGCAGAGGATCATCTTCAATAAAAAATTTCTACTTTAAGATCTTGAGAAAGTTCTAGTTATTGAGGTAATTCATTGATGACTACTTCTACAAAATATGAAATTGACAAGTCCAATGGAACATGAGATTTTACTTTATGGGCAAAAAAGATCAGAATAATCTTGATAGCTCAGAAGGCGATTAAAACACTTACAAACGATTCCTTCTCAATTATAGAGGAGAGCAAGAAAGAGATGGAAGATGTTGCTATGACAACGATCATGTTGAACCTAAGTGACTCTATTTTCAGATAGGTAATAGACGAAGACTCAATATACAAGGTATGACTCAAATTACACTCTCTTTTTTATTAAAAAAAAAAAAAAAAGATCTCCCAAGCAAGTTATATGTTAGAGAAAGACGTTTTTCGTTTGAAATGAATGTCTTAAAGAGTTTAATCGAAAATCTTGATGAATTCAAGAGATCAACATCAAAAATATAATAACTCAGGAGAAAAACTGAGTACTAGGAATGAAGTAGCTATTGTGATAAAATCTATTTATGAAGCATATAAAGATGTTAAGGTAGCAATGAAATATGGCAAAGATAGTGTTAATCTAGACACGGTGATTAATGCTTTCAAATGTATGGAACTAGAATTAAAAACAGAAACTAAGTCTTTTGGAGGAGCTGAATTATTATTTACAAAAAGGAAAAATTATTTAAAGAGACTGAGGTTTGAAAAAGATTCTTATAAAAACTCTAATGATATAACTGTACTAAAATGTTTTATATGCCACAGAGAAGGGCATTTTAAGAAGGACTGGCCAGAAAAAAGAGATTAATACAAAAGGAATTCAAAGAAGGAATATTACAAGAAAAATGCCTACATGAAGAGTTCAAATTACATAAAAGACTTCAAGGCTAAAGGAAGTTCAACTAGTGAGAATGAAAAGACTAATACTACTCTTGGTGAAGCAGGTACAAACTATGCTGAGGCGTTGGTCACATCAACTGACAAACTCATGGTTAATGAAACTGGAAATGAGGAAGACTGGATCCTAGATTCAGGGTGTACCTATCACTTGACCTCGAACAAGGCATGATTTGTTGATTACAAACTATGGGAGGGAGACTCAGTTCATATTGGGGGGATACCACACATGTGAAGTTGAAGGCATAGGTTTTGTGATTTTAAAACTTCAAGACAACAGAGAAATACTTCTAAAAAAGGTAACGTATGTTCTTAAAATCAAGAGGAATCTAATCTCATTAAGAATGCTAGAAGAGTAGGGGTGTACTTTCATTGGAAAGAATGGAAACCTACACATACATAAGAGAGGTAGAGAAATCATTTTTGGGAAAGACACAATGGCCTTTATCATATAAGAAATGTAACAGCACCAACTTTGCACTAATTGTAAAAACCATAAATTTTGATGACATAGAGCTTTGGAACAAAAGGCTATCACATATTAGTGAACAAGGTTTGACAGAACTTACAAAGCAAGGGTTAATTTCTAACAGAGGAACCAAAAAGCTGAAATTCTGTGAACATTATATCTATGGCAAGGCAAAGAGAGTCAAGTTCTCAAAAGATGAAAGGCATACCAAAGAAATACTTGACTACATTTATGCTGATCTTTGTGGACCAGCATAGACTCTTTCTTAAAATAATGCAAGGTATTATCTATCCTTAATTGATTATTACTCTAGTATGGTATGGATTTATTTCCTATGTTCTAAAGACCAGACATTTTTAAATTTTTTGAATGGAAGACAAATGTGGAACTTCAAACATAAAAAAAGGTTAGAATATCTTAGAACTGGTAATGGTATGGAATTTCTAAATTACGAGTTTAATTCATTCTACTCAAAGTTGGGAATTACTAGACACAAGACAACTCTCTATACTCCTCAACAGATTGGAGTCGTAGAGAGAATGAATAGAACTATTACAGAGAGGGTCAGATGCAGGATCTCTGAAGCTCATGTTGATGAAGAATTTTGGGCAAAAGCAGCAACTACAGCTGTCTACTCAATCAACAGAAGTCCTAATACTGCTTTAAACTACAAGACACCTTCTAGTACTGCTTTAAACTACAAGATACCTCGTAACTTGTCTAATCTCAAGATTGTTTGTTGTACTGCATATATTTATAAAAAATAGGAAAAGCTGGAACCTAGACCCATGAAATGCATGTTCCTTGAATACCCAGAAGGAACAAAGGTTACAAACATTGAAACTTCATAGAAAGAAGGTGTGTGGTAAGTAGAGATATGACTTTCAGAGAGGATGAGTTCTATATAAAGTCGTTTTAGTCAGAAGTGAGAGAACGCAACACTTCCAAAAACGATTCTAGTCCTAAAGTGGAGCTCTTAACTGAAATCAAGCATTCTAGAAAAAATTCACAAACAGTAGAAACATTGAAAAATCCTACAGAGACTCATCAAGATGAGCTAGAATCTACGAGCACATAGGATCCAACTGGCTCAATTTTTAGAGCTCAAAGGCCTAGAAAACAGACAAGCCCCATGCCATATTTGCTCAAGCCGACTTTCCAGAAAATCTTGGAAACCTAAGTGATGAAACCTCAAACCTACGAAAAAGCTCTAGCAAATAAGATAAGTTCTATATGAAGTCATTGTATTATCATTTTTTTTCGATTTACCGCACCTCTAATAAAATATATCAATTAACTTAAATAATATTGAAATAGTATAGTTAAAATGCTAATTTTTTTAAAACGTGGCATATTTGAAAGAAATCTCAATGAATTTGTTAAATAGATCAATTGATCTAAATGGTAAATATTTAAAAGTAAAAATAAAGGATATGATTCATTAAACAAAAAAAAATAGAATAATCCATCAATATTTTATAGTCCAAATATAATTATTAGTACATTGTTTCAGTAGAGAATGACTTTGAGAAGTTTAAATTCGTGAAATAATTATGCAGAACATAATTAATAGAAGTGTTAAGTTTAATGATTAAACTTAATTAATTAATTAATATTTATTGGATAAATATTAATGAAAAAAAAACTAATTTATTGGATAAATTAATTATAAATAATTATAGGATAATTATTGAGTTCTCGGTTGTAAATATGTTTGACATATTGAGTTAATAATTATTGGATAATTATTATTAAATTTGAAAATTATTAATATGTTAGACATATTAGTTTAATAATTATTGGATAATTTTTAAATAGAGAATATTAAGCCATTCAAAAAAAATAAAAATAAATAGTATGTTGGACATATTAGTTGTATTAGTTATTATTTGATAATTATTAAAGTATAGAACTAATATATTGGATATATTAATAGTAGGGATTTATTTATTAAAATAATATAATGAATATATTATTGAATTGAGATTTATTGAATAAATATCAATTAAAAATAAATAAAACAATATATGTAATATATTGCCAAATTCGAAATTCCGTTCTAAATTGGAGAAGTAAAAATAGATTCTACCAGAGGAAGGAAATTTGAATTCTCTATTTTAAATTAGATATTCAAACATATTATATTTTTCTATTTTTGGATATTCAAATATATTATATTCTTCTATTATTGGATATTCAAACATATTAAATTTTTTTAATTTAAAGATTTACTTTTCTAATATAAATAGGAGGTCTAGGAGGTCTTTATTCTGATCTCACTCAGAGTAACCTAATTTGAGAAACTCTCTAAGAACTTTAGTAAGCTTTTTTCTCCTCAGTCAAAACTCTTCTTAACTTTTTCTCTAAGAAGCTTTCCATCCGGCATTCAATGCAGTATTGCAGATGTATGTAGCTTAAAGATGAGAGGATTCAATCAAGGAAAAATCCAAAGGAAAGACTCGCCATACTAATTCAGCTGCGTCAATCACCGTAAGTTTTTATGTTTTTATCAGCAACAATTAATCGTCTAGGGTTGCATGTAAATTTGTTAATAAATAATTATGATTCTCTTTTTTTTTTTTTGTCTTCAGCCACACGATTCTGCTACATTAATTACATGTTCAAACCTTGATCACTTCCCAACAATTGCATGTAAGTTAAATAAAGATTTTCTATAAAGTAATTTTAAGTCATAATTTTTATCTAATTTCAAGTTTCTAATTATGTAGGCTAAGATGGTGAGCTTGAGGGAGTCATCTACTACAGGAGGGCGCCCTAACACATGAAGAGATTTGTGAAACTGTGTTAGGCCATGACACAGACAGAATTTATGGCATAACCTACTTGCCACTTGAAAAACGAAGACGATCTTTCTCTTCGGGTTCGCGAAGTTCATATGCATCATCAAGAAACAAACGTGAGCTAATTGAGAGGATAACAACTCTCACAATAGACAACATGAAACTGCGAGTTCAGATGATCTAGCTCAAAATTAAGCAAATATGTAAGCCCAACTATTCAAGGTGTTAAAGAGGCTCAATGACGGCATCAGTTCATCTAAGTAAAAATGTACTTTTCTAAACGTTTTTTGCCATAACCTATGATTTTGAACTACTGTTGTGTTGGGCAAAATTGAAAAATACGTCGTTATATTGCCAAAATTTGTATATAATATTTTAGGTTATGCTATTCTAAGTGTGTATTTATTTACTTATAATTCTTTCTTGTTTATTTCAAGTAGTTAGTGCTACAAGGTTCAAGGCAGAGTAGTATGGTCATTTCCTCTTATTTCATGTTCCATAGAAACTATTTTATGTAAACTTTGGTGATTCTTTTTCGTGAACTTTGTTTCTAAACTTTGCTATCATAGACATTGTTAACTTTTGTTTTTGTAAACTTTGGAGGTACGAATACAATGGTCTTTTTATCTACACAACTTTAAATAACATTTCTTTGCTTTTTGATGGGTTCGATTTATAAAAAATATATGGCATACCAAAACCAATTTAAATAATTTAAAACAAAAACCCAGAGAATATACGACGATGAAACAACTTCCACCGTCTTTGGTATTTAAGTCGATGGAAAACAACTTCCACCGCAGTTTGTGTGTAAGGCGACATAACTATGTTGTGTCGTCGTTGATGCCTTACGACAACGAAAGTTATTATGTCGTCGTATTGTCCTGCACAAACGGAAAAAAAAAAAAAAAAAAAAAAAAGAAATCGTCACGATGCGTTCATAATGCGGCGGATTTAATTCTTTTGCCGCGTTAGACTAAGTCGACGAGGATACGACGACGAAATTGATGACAGAAAACTATCTGTCGCCTTAGGCTAAGATGATGGAAATATTGATCTAATTAAGGTGACATAAATTTCTGTTGCCTTATATCTCTTTCCTTATAGTGAATGGAGCCCGAGTTTGCTGGTGGCTGGAAAAGCTACAACTAGTATTGAAATAGGTGAGATGAAGTTGTGATGGTCAACGTTAGCAACATCTTCAAGGGGGCCAGAACAGAAATTTGATGAGATGGTCGAAATATTCTATGATTTCAAGGTTAAAGCCGGTGAGATGTTAAAGCATCTTGGCCGAAAAAGAAGAAATGAAAATACTAATTGATAGAATATTTTTCGTAATCGCTTCAAATAGAAAGAAAATGTTGGGAAAAATTGAAATTTTTAGAACTTTCGAGGAGACGAAGTGGAGAAGAAGTTGACAAACATGAGTTAATTATGAGTCATGTATCTTGGAAAAGAAAGTTTGTAAGATTTTTGAAAAACAATGTAATGATTAGTAGTATTATTTGGGGAGACTATTTAGGTAATGTGTATTTATGTGAAAAATATAAATTACATACTATTAATTAGTTTTACTAATATTTTAAAAAAGTTACTATTTTTGTAAAAAAAATCTCTATATATAATTAATTCTTGAAAATCTACCTATATAAAAAGCCAATAATTAAAATAAAATAAAAAAAAAAATCGAAATAGAAAGTGATAACACACTCATACTTATAGAATCATACAAGTATTGGATATAAAACAAAAATTGGAAAGACTAACTAAACCTTATTAAAGTTTATGTTCTAAATTAGTAATTTAAGTATAAAAAATGTACTAACATAACACATGAGTTGTTTTAAGCTTGATGAGTCAAAACAATACTACAAAGGGAAAATGATTGTCATGCCAAAATCTTTTTTTTTTTTTTTTTTTTTGACAAATTTGTGTACATATGTTGTTTTGAGAATTAAAGTACATCAAGTTTATGCTATATGGTATTCAAATTAAACACAACTAAAGACAGTGGGAACACTTCATAACCTTTATAAAAATAGCAAATTATTCATCTTTCATTACCAACAAAATTTGAAATGGAAAACTTAATTCATTTATAATATTGTATAACAACCCGTTAAATTTGTATTTATTTTAATAAAAATAAAATTGATATCCGATTAAAAATTGATGAATCAATACAGACACCTAAAAGAGCATCAAATAACACTAAAGGTTGAGAGAAAAAAAAAGTTGCGTAAGGGTATTGTTGGGTTTTGACAATATATTAGAAGAAAAATTCTCTCACATAAGAGAAATGCAAGAAAGTGGTGTGCTTCAAGTACTATAAAAGAAGCATGAGACCTTGGATTTAAAGCATCTTAGTTAGAAATACTTTGCTTGCTTTGTGTACTGACTCTAGTGAAATTTTATTCGTATTTTTTTGTGAAGAGCGAGGAAAATGGCGTGAATTGTATAAGCTTTGAAGAGAGTGTTTATTTAATTGGGTCGGTGAGAGAATTCTTTGTGATTGTAGCAATATTTCACATAGTGAAAATTCTTTCTGTTCATGGTTTTTTCTCTAGATTTTTTAGTTTTTTTAGGGTAAATTCATCGTGTTCTATTTTGTTGTTTTTTCTTTTAATTTCTAGATTATATTTCTTCTTATTCGTGCGGTAATTATAGAAGGTTTTTTCCAACTAGTGGAATTAGAGATTTAGGTTCAGAGTTTATTGAATTTTTTAGTATGAGCTTCCACATCCGAAAATAATTCTTAAAATGAACTATAGTGGAGAATAGTGTTGTTTACTATTTGGTGATTTGCTAGTAGTGAAACACATATGTCAACTTTTACGAGTGCAGTGAAAATTGATGTGGAGAAATTTGATGAAAGGATGATCGCGGGCTTGTGGCAAGTACAAGATCAAGATGTAATCTAGATCATGCAATAATTTGAAGAGAATATCAAGATGTGATGCTTCTAAAATAAAAAGATTAAGTGGTGATGATGATCTAGTAAGGTTCAGTGGTGGTTCCAGCAGAGGTTCTCAAAGTAATCTAGAGAAGAAGAAAGACTTTGTGCAGAAGAAATGTTTATGGGAATGCAGATGAAGTGGTCACGTGAAGGAAAATTATCCAAATAGGGCAAGTTTGTCAAAGGGCTCGGGTTTGGATGTTAATGTCGATTGCTGGAGAATTTTCCAAGTTAGCCAAGTAGATGGAAGTTGCACCATAAATTTCAGCAAGGTGTATTGACATATGACGAAGAAGAAAAATCTTGGAATGTGAGATTTCAGGTGGTCTACTTTTATGGTAGAGTAGGGTATAATTCTCAAAGTTGAGGATTATGATTGTCGGTAAAGATGATGTTGCAGCAAAACATATGGATTTTTCAAATATCTCTCGAATGTGGAATTTGTTGGGTTTTTGTAATATATTAGAAGAGGAATTTCTCGAATGTGGAATTTGTTAGGTTTTTGTAATATATTAGAAGAGGAATTCTCCTACATCGGAAAGTTGCAGGGAAGTGGTGCTCCAAGCACTATAAAAGAAGCATGAGGCATTGGATTCAAGGCATCCCATTAGAAATACTTTTAGTGTACTGTTGTATTTTCTTGTGGAGAGTGGGGCCAAGGGTGTAAGTTTTATATGATTTGAAGGGAGTGTTTATGTAATTGGGGTCGGGAGAAAAATTTTATGTGATTATAGCAATTTTTCACAAAGTGAAAGTTCTGTTTGTTGTTTTTCTAGTTTTTCGTGTGTTCTATTTTGTTGTTTTTTCTTTTAATTTCTCGATTATATTTTTGCTTATTCCTACTATAATTATGGAAGGTTTTTTCCAACAGGTATCAATATCATCGATATCACAATCTATCAAACCGTTTATCTCGATTCAGTTGGTTATGGCTTCAAGACCCGGTTCAGTCCGGTTGGTTGTCTTTTCTTCTTTCCCTCTCTTATGTAATGAAACAGATATAACATTTTCGTTCTCCTCGGGTCTTTTCTTCTCCTCCTTTAACAGGTTATTGGTTTTATTGTTAGTTTCTTTGGTTTAAAATTTGTTATATAAGAGGTTTCCCTATTATAAATAAATCACTGAAATTAAAGCTATCAATCTTGTTATGGTATCGGAGCATTCTTAAAGGCCTACATATTACTCTTGATCAATCCCTCTTGCTATGGCTGAATTCCAAGCTAGGGATCTGATGGAATACGCATTGATTGAAGCACAAATGAACCCATATTTGGTGCATCATTCTCTTAGTGCTACAAGGACCCTAATGCCTCAGCTAACCGGGGCAGCTAATTATGCTTCTCGGAGGCACCCGAAGAAGATAGCCATCTTCCACAAGAAGAAAGAGGGTTTTGTGAACAATGATATAAAGAAATCAGCAGCAAATTCAAAGCTTTCTGCATCTTGGAAATGTAACAATGATGTTCGTCAATGGGCCAAGGATTTATCAACTCCGTAAAGTGTTCGTCACGGCGGTGCAATGTATCTTTTGTTGAGGCTTATTTCATTAAAATGAAAACTCTGTGGCAAGATTCAAGTGAATTTATGCCAGTAGATGTATGTTCTTGTAGAGGTTTAACACCTTTCCTTACGCATTTGGATTCTGATGCTATTTTTTGGGTCTTAATGAATCTTATATATGGTATGGTTCGATCCCAGATCCTCCTCATGGATTGTTTGTTCATTAATGGATTATTTTTCACATCCATTTTTTGGATTGTTTTAAAGAATTTGAGGAAGAATGTCAGTTTGAATCCAAGAGAGTCTGTTGTTGTTTCTTGTGTTTTCTCTACCGATGCCTAGCACAATCGTTCACGACATATTCAAAATGTTTAATGTGTGAAAATGACTTTGAATTTTAGTCCAAATCATTGTAGTTTTTGCAATATTTGCCCTCTAACTAAACAAAAGAGGCCCTTTCAATAACAAAGTTGCTAATGAAGCCTTTGATCTTGTTCATTGTGTGGTATGGGCCCAATTCAGACATCTTCTTTGCTTGGTTATTGATATTTTCTAACCATAGTTGATGATTGCTCGAGGTATACATAGGTTTATATGATGCGGTCAAAATTTGATGTTTTGGACATAATTCCTAGGTTTTTAAAGTTGGTTAAAACACAACACAAAAACGATATTATAGTTTTTCGTTGACAATGCGCCTGAGTTAAGATTTATAGAGCTGTTTGCTTCAACCGGAACATTACGTAAATTTTTGTGTGTCGAAACACCTCAACAAAATTCAATTGTGGAATGCAAACACTAACAGTTACTCAATGTGGCACGAGCCTTATACTTCTAATCAAAGGTTCCTTTTCCGATCCCTTTTGAGGGAGTGCATATTTAGTACAACTACTTATATCACAAATCATATCCTTATGCCTTTGCTATCCCATGCCAAGAAGAGGTTGACTATTCTTCAATAAGGACTTTTGGCTGCAAAGTTTTTGTATCTACCTTAGCCTCTAAACAAAGTAAATTTAATCCACAAGCAAACAGCTCAAGAGATGTTGTATTTGAAGAAACAAGCTTTATTTTAAAGAAATTTGCAGGGTAAGCATAGAGGATCATAACTGATTCCCAAATGTTATACTACCTTGCCTGCCATTGGAATTCCTTATGATGGTTTTTCAAAGGAGCAAACATTAGCAGCAACAAATCTTGGAAGTGATACAAATCCAACTGAATTTCAAGTAGAAAATACTCCTTTTATAGAAAATGAAGAGTTTATGCAAGTCGAACCAGCTACTGTTGAAACCAATAAAGCATAAGAAACTCACGTTGATGTCAAGGATGTAATAACCCGGATCTTTCTTTCCCTAATTCCAAGGTTAGCTTTGTCATTTTTTAGCTTACCGAGACTCTCGGGAGTCGTTTTGAAATTTATTTCGGGTTATTTATGCTTAAATAAGTCTTATCTCGTGAGGTGTGAAGTCGGACTAAACTAGGGGTAAAATGGTCATTTTTAGCCCCATGAGCATTTTGGTAATTTTTTCAAGGGGTTTTTGTCCTTATATATAAAGCCAAATGAGACAAAATGATTAGTCTCTCTCGTTTTCAGCATCCTCCAATCCCATCCTCTACAGATCCGACAGCTTCAGTTACGCCGTCCGACAAAAGCTGCAGCGGCGTTAGCGCCTGTCGCCTCGGGAATCAGCAGCCACGGCAAAGAGCAATCAGCGTGCGCCGCGTGTCCAGTTGTCGTTCGCCCCCATTGTCCCGAAGTCGCCGACCAATCAATAGCTGCGCTTTTCTGCGCCGACAACCACTGCAGCACAGATCCGACAGCCGACAGGTCTAACACTGTCGGTTTGCGTCCCCAGCTCGATTCAGCCACTCCCTGAATGCCACATATCGTCGTCGTAATCACGCCCCTTCCGAGGAGATCCAGCAAATCCGAGCCTGACTTCAAACCTGAGGTGCATCCCAAACTTGAATCCAGCGAGTCAGCGCATGCCACGTGCTCTGATCCTACTGCATCAGTCTCCTAGTGTCAAGATGGCCTATATCTCTCTCAAAGAAAGTATTTTTTACAAGTCTTAGAAGATTATGGCGTGTTTGGTGCCAATGTAGTCTCTGAGCCCATGATTCCTAATAAAGAGCTAATTACTTCATGTGGTAAAGCTCTAGATTCTGAAAAGGAAACAAATTATAGAAGATTAGTTGGTCGGTAGTTATCTCTCCAGATTACCAGTTGTTCACTTGCTAAAATACTGGAAGACTCAGATTGGACTGCTTGTACAGACTCGCGACGTTTAAAAACTTATTTTTGCATTTTTTTAAGGCGACTCACTTGTATCATGAAAAACAAAGAAACAAACTATCGTCTCTCGATCATCTGTGGAGGCTGAATGTCGTGCTTTGGCCAATTTTACTTGTGAGCTCACTTGGTTAACATCATTGTTAGCAGATTTGTAAGTTCAAATACCTCATCCTGCTCTTGTTTACTTTGAAAATCGAGCTGCCATTGTCATTTCTAGCAACCCCAATACGTTCATACCTACAGTTTGCTTATATGTTTATTTGTTAGTTTCATTGTTAGTTTTGGTTGAAACTTTTTTTTTTTTTTTTTGAGATTACAACAATTGGGGAATTCGATCCGCTACAGCTTTTTTTTGTTGAAACTTTGTTATATAAGAGGTTTCCATATTCTAAATAAATCACTAAAGTTTCGAGCTATCAATCTTGTTAGTCAGCTTAACTTTGCCCGATAATTTTGACGCACCGTCGATTTATAGATCTTACATTAATAGTGTCAAAACAGTTTAAGTTGTCAGTCTAAGGTACCATAGATTGACTATCTAACCTTTATTATAATTTAAAACTTACCTTTAAATGTGGGTCCGCGAACTACGACAACAGACGATAAATTATGAGAAACATGACTTTGATAATCTTGATAAATTTTGAGAAGTGCATGAAGCTTCGAATTTTCTATTAACTTTCAACGAATATATATAGTAAATATTATATCAATTCTCAAAAAATCTCCCAACAAATATCTAATATCTACTGATAATTAAATGTTAAATCCTAACAAAACCTAAAGAATATTTCATCAATATTTATTCCTATTAGTTTCATCAAGTTGGAGAATGTAACTACACGATTTGAACATAATGTCATTATGCTACTCGCCCCCTCAAAATGATATCATATTAGAAAGTGTGGGCATTCATCTCAAAATTAATTGGCAATGAGAGGAGTAGCCTATGTTATATATGCTTGGAGGACTCACCACCTTACCAATGTGGATTATTATGAGACCCTCAACACACACGAATAACATTGATTTCACGAATCGTCAAATTGTAGTTGATCGCGTCACCGACCATAATATCGCAAATAAGATGCAAAATATGTATCATACGAATCGCAATAAGCATCTCTAATTTAGAGAAGCTCTTATACCATCATAAATTATGAAAAAAGATGAATTTAATGTCATTAACTTTACACGAATATATACAGTAGATACAAAATCAAATCTCATAAGATTGTTGAACTGGATTTACACACCAAACAATGAAAATATTGTGCCACCATTCCTTTTGGTCATTAGAAATGAAAAGTTAGAAATTAGTAGTTTGAAACAAATAATTGCATTGAGTAGTTATATTGAGTAATTACAATAACTCGTTTGAATGTAATTTTTAGACCACTGAATTATAAATCCTTGTTTCTAAATACACTCACATCAAATATTCAAACACTTCTATGACCTCATCCAAAATATAGAAAAATAATAATTTAGTTAGAATTATTTGCATCTCATAATGATTACTACATTTAAATATAAACACGTAAATTATAAATTTAATCCCTATAATCTATATAAAGTTTAGAGAAGTCTTATATAGTATTAAAAATTAAAATTTGAAAGTGAACTTCAATCCCATTTTAAAAATTAAGATTTAGTTTCTTTTCACATTAATAAATCTGAGAAATTAAATATGCGCAAGTAAATAATAATAAGAATCATCATTGACACGTAAGTAACTAACTTTTAATCTAAACTTGTTATTTTAAACTTTTTTAATAGTAAATTTTAATTTTTAAAATTATAAAATTAAAGTTAACTTTTGTTAGAATACCCTAATTATAAAAAGTATATGCAACCATTTATGGGCATAACTTTTTGCATTATTTGTCAACTTTATGCTATGTTCTGTTAAAGGGACTCAAAACCCCACAGCCCAAATTCAGCTTTTACCAATTGCATTGGGATTCCACTTTTGCTAATTTCACAATTAAAATACTCCATCCTTTTAATTTCATGATTTCAACTTCAAAATTCATTCATCTCCACCCTAATTAATTCAAATATCAAACCTAACTCTAATTACTCTGATTTTTTTAACGATATAATATCATTTTGGTCCCTGAACTTTTACCTTTATTTCATTTTGGTCCCTCAACTTTCAAAAGTTCAGTTTTAGTCACTGATTAATAAGTTTTGTTCTTTCTTAAACTTTCAAAAGTTTAAATTTAGTCTCTGAACTCTTAAAAAGACTCAAAATTGGTCCATATAGAAAATTTAGATTCAATATTAATCGAAATTGATTCAATAATGTTAATAATAAAAGATAAAATGCGAAGAGATTTTTAAATTTTATAGAGACAAATAATAAATTGTTTTTAAGAAAATAAACAAAACAAAATGATAATGGCCAATTAATTTTTAAATTTTTTTGAAAGTCTAAAGATCGAACATAATTAATCCCAAAGTTTAAGAACAAGGGTGAAAGGACCAAATTGATATTTTACTCTTCTTAATTTACGTATTTTCCCTTATGAATCATAATTAATTAGGACATAATTACTTATTATGTTTTTTGGTTTTTTTTTCTCTATAACATCTCTCATTTTGTAATATTATAAATTTGACCAAATTGAAATTTTTGAATTGTGTTAATTTAGTTCTGAAAAAAAAAATAATTAATTTAATATATATATATATAATATATAATATGTAAAGTTGTATCGATTTAATTATTGTACCTTAAAAGTTTTTATCTAACTTTCAAAAGTCTTCATTTTTCTTTTATATTAAAAAATGTTTTCAATTAAATTTTATGTCTACCAAATTTCTTGAATTTAATACTTGATGTCACAGTTAGTTAATTCTACTTGAAACTATATGTCATGTATCATATAAAATCTTCAAGCTAACAACATTAAAAGAATCATCCAATTTAGTACCAAAAAATTAAATTAAAATTTAGAAATCTATTAAAATATTTAAATTAAACACTTCAAACACAATATAATTAATTACCATTGAAGATGAAACATTCAATCTTAATTTATATATTCAATAGGAAAAAGTGTTTTCTATTTACTTCCAATATTTTAAAATCAAACATTTTTTAACTTTTAACATTCCACATACTTAATTTTAGTTCTTGGGTATCTTTAAAGTTTAGTTTTTATTTTATTATTAATTTTAAAAATTAAATTTTCGGTCAACAATAAAACAATTATTTCATTTCTTTTTAAGTGATTTTTTGATGTGTAGCAAATTTGAAAATATTTTCTGTATAGCAGAAAAATGAATCATTTATGTAAAATGACTAAAATGTCCTTGTTTCAATCGGTTGAACTGATAGCTACAATCAGTTCAGCTGTTAGCCTTCACACAGTAGTTTAACTTTGTCGAATAGCTTTCAATCAATAGTTCAACTGATAATCTTAAGTTAATAGTTCAACCGATAAAATCAATATAAAATTGATTTTTTTATTATGTAAAAGTTATTTATAAAAACATTATAATTATAATAGAGGAATGAAAAGTCTCTTTTATTTTAATCAATACTATATAATTCAAACCAGAGTTAAAATTGAACATTATTAAAATAATTAGAAATAAAAATATGCTTGATTTTAAAATATTAAAAAAAAAAAAAAAAACATATTTTCCCTTCTATTTAATAAAAGAAAATATTTACCTTTAGAGTTGATTTTTTTTGTCTGCCCATTAGGATGTTGCTTTTTTTTTTTTTTCTTTTTTTTTTTTACTGTGTTCCAAGTCATTCATTATGATTGTTGTTTTTTTTACAGAGAGATAAAGAGCCAATTTACTTAAAACTCAGATTAATTGCAACAAATGAGAAGTTAACACAGAGCCTAATAGTAATTAATTAAAATTAAACTGACCAAAAATTTAGAGGGAGATTAAAGAAAAAAACAAGAACAATTCTCCAAGTTAACAATGGAAGGGAGAGAGAGAGGAAAATATCAATAATTAAAAGCTAATTTTCTTATAAAATTTCTTTAATTTGCTCAAAATTAGATTGAGAAAGTTTCTTCTTGAATTCTGCAAAGCATCTGATGTACAGCTCTTGCAATTTCATCCACTGATGAAACCCCACAATCTTCCTCAACCTAACCAAAAATTTAAAAAAATAAATATAAATAAAAAATATAAATATCTTACTAATTAATCTAGTTGGTATATAAAAATTTCTATTTTAATTTTTGACCAACTAAATGTCAAATTATTTTTCAATACCCCCAGTGGGGAAACCAATTTAATTTCAAAGTTTCAATTAATTCAAAACTTAATTTTAAAATAAAGTAAAAACATTGAAAAAAAATGAGATTAAAAGGAAGTAAGGAATAATAAAGTAACCTAATAACAAAACACCAACTAATTATTCTCTAAAATATGTAGAAGGTTTATTACCTCACAGTGAAAAATGCGAGACGAAATCACATATTTTCGCTTCATTTTAAAAAGAAATTCCACAATTTTTTAATACGATATCAAAGTTCATGTAAATTTCAAACGACCAAATATCTGGTCTAAAAAATATAGAGATTCGATCCAAAAATAGTAAGCAGAACATGTCAAGAATCAAATTAAAAAAAAAAAATTGTCAGAACATTTTTATTTTAAAACTATTTTTTATCATCACCCATTGATTTTGAGACAGAACATTAAATTCATATACGTACCTTAAGACTGAAAGAATAGAGCATAATCTGATGAGCACTAGAGACATTGAGATGAAGAACCGAGAGACGCAAGTTATTCAAACCGGAAACGATTTTAAGAAGCAGCTTAGGGAGCTTCTTACACCTAATCTTGAGGTTTGCATGAGAGTTAGCCATGGAAACCTCAACGTCCGCAACGGAGGACTGAATCTGACTAGTGAGGTGATTGGGGATATTTTGATCATCAGAAGCCATAGCAAGAACAACGTCGAAAGAGGAGGAGGACGAGGACGAAGAAGTAAAGAAATGAGAGAAAGGAGAAGAAATGTGAATTGGCACAACATTAAGAGGTAAGTGGTTTACATATGTTTGAGCACTAAGTAAATGTACTTGCTGCTCAAGCTCCTTAACAAAGTTGATAGCACTACCTATGATTGAGGCTTGGTCTTCCTGCAGTAATCAAAAGAGAAAGGAAAGATTTTTATCATTTTTTTTTACTATTATTTTTTTTTTTTTTTTAATTTCAACTTTCTTTTTTAGTATTTCTTCTTTTCTCTGTCAATTATATGATTGCAAATGAAAAACCATGGGTTGTTGCGCGTGGTCTTGCTTGGTATCATAATTTTAGCCCACAGATTTTTTTTTTTTTTTTTTTTTTTTTTGCTATAATTGAAGGGTGGTGGTTGTGGGGGAGAAAGAACAGAGGCCCTAAAACAGAAAAAAAAGGAAACACTTCTTTCTTTTTCTTTTTCTCTTTAGTGACGAGTGACGAAAGAGAAAGGTTTCGCTCTCTGTTCTCGAGTGAATAGAGAGCGTTTTTTTTTTCTTTCTTTATCGTCTTCGAAAAGATCAAGGACAAAGGGAGAAAGAAAGAAGAAAGAAAAGGAAGATGAGATGATTGACAAAGTGAAAAAGAAAGAACAATGGTATTTCATATGGGTGAATTAGAATCTCTCTTACCTTTTTTTTTTTTTTTTTTTAATTTATATGGTGTGTTTTGAATAAGTGGGTCTCACTAAGTGAATAGAAAAATCAACCAATGGAAAGTGAGAGTGCATCAAAAAGTGAGTAGAAGCTTATCTCACTTTTTTTACTAATTTCATTGAATTAAACTATGGGTAATTATTACTTCTTTTAAGAAAATAATTTCAACCAAACCTATTCTGAATTCGTTTTTCAAAAATTTTAATTTTACTCATCTTTTCAGTAAATTAATTGAAAATTATCAATGAACTGATTTATTCTAATTGAAGGGTATTAATTGAAACTAAACTACTAATTAAAGACTATCAACTGAATTGGTTGAAGCAAGCACATTTTGGTCATTTTACATGGACGGTCCATTTTTCTTCTATGCTAGAAATATTTCAAAAAATTTTGCTATACATGAAATTGTTTTTGTGTTATTTTTTTGCTATGGTACATGAAAAATACTTTAAGGTAAGTTATAAATTTGGTCTCTATGGTTTACAGAAAGTAAGAATTTAATTTTTATGGTTTAAAAATCTAAACTTTAGTTCCTATGATTTGAAGAAATCTATAATTTAGTCTATGTGGCTTGAAAAATTAGAATTTAGTCACAAAGATTTGATAAAATCTAAAAAATAGTTTATGTGATTTGTAACGGTTGGAAAATAAAATATATAAAAATTAGTTATTTATGTGTTTAATAATGAGTCTAAGATAAGTAATTAATTCGACGATAAAAAACATATCATTCATATATCAGAAGTTACATATACATATTTAATTCACCTACGATTTACGAATAATTTGAACTATTTTTTAAGTTTATCAAATTATAAAGACTATATTCTATTTGTTCAAGTTATAAGCACTAACTTTTATATTTCTCAAAATTTATATGGACAAAATTTTATATTTTTTCAAATCACAAAAATTAAAGTTTAGATTTTTTTAATTATATAGACTAAACTCTAAGTTTGTTCACACTAAAAATTTATAATTTACTCATTAAACTATCACTTCCTCACTTCTTTTAATTAATTTTTTTGAATTAAAGTATCTGTTGGCTCTAGTATGTTGGAGTATGTATTAGTTTTCATTTAAGTTCATGCATCTTTTAATTGTAAATTTTAATTTTTGTGTCAAATCGAATATAGCTCAACTTTGATCAGTAGTTCGAGTCAATCTTTTTTTTTTTTAGTTCTACTCATAAAAAACAATGGTAATTTCAATAAAATTTAAAAGGTTAAGAAATATATTTTAGTTATTAGATTTTGTGTATAATTTATGTTTGGTGTTTACGAATCAAAATAAAGGATTTTTTTGTTTTTTACTATTTTAATTTTAATAATGTTCCATTTTAATTTTTATATGCCTTTTTCCTTAACTTATTTTCTTAAAAAAAAAAAAAAAAAGAAGTTCATTTTAAATTAAAAATTATTTTAGTTATCAATCTACTCAATATTTCATTATTTAATTAATGATTTTACTATTTCAAAAATTAAAATTGAACTTTATTAAAACATCTTAAATAAAATCTTTGATTTTGAAATATTAAAGGCTTGTTTAATAATAATAAAATAATAAAAAATAATGGCTTAAAATAGAAACTTCGCTTAACATCTAATAAAAATATATTTTTGGTATTATGATAAATTAAAATTGAAAAAATCTAATACAAAATAACTTTTCTTTGGTTAAAATATCGTTTTGTTCTCTAAAGTTTGAGCTTTGTATAATTTTAATCTTTGTTCTTTAATTATCGAGTTGATCCCAATTTGGTCTTTGATTTTTCAAATTATCAAATGTTCTATTTTAATTTTTAACTTTCAAAATAAATTAAAATCTGTTGTTAATGAAATTTTTTTGTTAATTTTCTATAAAAAATTATCATCATTATCTATGAAATTTAAAAATATATTCGCCTATTTTCTTTACTTGTATTAAAATTATTAACATTAATGAATTAATGTTAATAAATATTAATTTCAAATTTATCACGTCAACAATTTTATTTTGTTTTGTTTTTTTTTGAAGTCTATAAATTAAAATTTAATTTTGAGACTTTACGAACTAAAATGAAAAAACTTAAAAATATAAATACTAAAATTGGTCTTTTAAAAGTTTCTAATAATTTTCAACGACTGTGGATAAAGTTAGGGATTTTTTTTTTTTTTTTTTTTTTTTGTTAGGAAAAGTTAAAAAAAAAAATAAAATACAAAGATAATTTTAGAAAACAAATCAAGTACAAGATACAAACAAATATTTTGATATGAAATAATTTAGTGGGCACAAAATTTATCTTACGTTTTAAAAACTTTATATTAAGAGTTATACAAATTTGTAACAAACTGTTATTTGTCAACAAGAGTAATACCTTAACGATATTAATATATTAATCAATGGTTATAGATTCGAGTAAGTCTCTAGTTACCATTGTTGTAGAACTTTCCGACATATTTTTGGTTTTTGGTTATAATTTTTGAAAAATAGTTTTTATTTTTCTCAAAATTTTTAAGAAAAATATTTGATTTTTCAATCAAATTTTTTTTAAAAAAATTGAAATATAATTTTTAACTTTAATTCTTAAAATGACTTAATTATTGAAGACATAAAAAAGGTGGTTTTTTTTTTTTTAGTTTAAATAATGGAGTTGGATCCAACATATAAGCATTTGGTTCATAAGTATCTACATTGATGTTTATTACTCTTGTTATAAGTAAAAAGGTAGATTAGAAAACAATGAATTGTAAAGATGGAAATAATTTTGATAGATTTATTTTTTTAAAACCAAATAATTACATTTTTTTTTTTTTTAGAACATTCAAAGGGTGCAACACGGGAACTTCCTAAGTGGTCACCCAACTTAGTACTACCTTTGCCAAAGCACGTTTTAACTACGAAATTTTGATAGTATCCGGTGTATTAGTGTTGGTATGATCGCACCCATTATACATTATTTAACCTAAACAAACATAAAACATCTAAAATTACCCTAAGTAAAAGATTTTCTACTTTAACTCTACCACAAGAGAAATGGGCCAGTTTTTCTCTCTCTTCTTACCAATAGAGAAATGGGCCTTTTCTTTTCTTTTTTTTTTTCTCTCTACATTATTGGTGAGAAAAAAAAAAAGTTACCTTTTTTAAATAATCTTATATCTTTGCAATAAAAGAGAGAAAGAGAGAGAGAGGGGGTACCCTTTGAATGTAGGAGTTAGGCATTAATGATCGAAGAATAGAAAGATACTCATTCATTTGCCTTCTTCTATTCCTCTCTACAACAATGTGTGTCCTTCTTTGCTTCTCTATTTCCTCCTCGTTCTTTTGGTAGCTCTTCCTCCTCCTCCTCGATCGTCTCCCCGGCCGCCTCTGCCCTCCTCCTCCGCCACCGTGCTTCTCGACCGTTCCCTCCACTGGCGAACGACGGACGTCGAGGTAGAGTAGCTCATCTGATACCGAGGAGGAATCAAACCAAAAGTTGAACAAATCTTTGTCGTAGCCAAATGAGTCTTGAGGGAAAACCACAGCCTGAAGAGACATGTAATTTTAACAAAATAATAATAATAATAAAAAGAAAGTTTAAGGGATTGAAAGAAATGTAAAATGGTTGTGTGTGTTGGTAGGTGGAATAAATGGGTGTTTTAAAGTTGGTTTTGTGGATGGAGAAAATGGAATTTCAAAATCTACAGCTTAGGCTGCACGTGAAGCTACAACATTATTGTTCTAAGTTTTTTTTTTTTTTTTTTTTTTTTTTGTTGATTGAAGACAGAAATAACATTCATAAAAAATTCAGGCATTTATAATTTTATTTTTATCATTTTGGCATGAAGTTTATCACACATTTAATCGTCAGTAGATCAGTCTCGTTTCTATCATTTTGACATTCCATCAATCTAATTTTTATCAGTTGATCAGTTGTTTGATTCAATCGATTTTTTCACTAATTGTTTTTAATGATTGAAGGTTATCAGCTGAACTGATCATAGAAATGAAACTAGTACACTCATATGACAAAAATGATAGGTTGAATAATATTTTATACTTGCTTTTAAGGAAACAATTATATAATTTTTCAAGGATAAAATCTAATTTAAATTGATTGTAATTAATTGATTACCCAATTAAGGGATGAAATGTCTTGATTAAATTTTCAAAATATGTGTTTTTACAATTAGTGACATTGATCGAAAGAAAATAATAAAAATTGATTGAAGCCAATTAGTTAAATGATTGTCTTTAATTATTATAACAATAGTCTTTAGCCACCACAACCTATAGTCTTCACTTAATTTCTCAACTAGTTTCTCTCTTATTCAGCAAATTTCTTGTCCATTGAAATTATCAAATTCTTACTCTCAAACAATTTCAACTCTTGCTCAAGCAATATGAAATTGCTTATTTTTTTAGCTAAGAATTAAAATTCCTACATATTCGACTCGGTGACCAGACAGCAAGATCCCTGCTCCCTAATCAGACAGTAAAATCTCAGACTAAGTAATTGTGAGGCATCATAAACAACTATTTAGCTTGATATAATTTG
>JBBMEG010000009.1:703730-735490 GCA_037832605.1 Cyclanthera cordifolia | reverse complement strand
TTCCTGGACAAATGACAACTAAAATCAATAATAAGCATGATCTGTTTGTTATTGCTTACAAAAGCTAAATATAACTTTTCTTTATGTTTCGAATCATCACATTCTTAAGCTTGGTAATCTGATGTAGTTGGAGCCTATTTTTATCTGGATCTGGTGAGAACTGGGCTATTAGATTTGGTTACTTTGCTTGTAAAGTGATTATTATTAGACATGAGGAGTTATGTTGAGAGGTTATAAAGAAGAAAGTGTAGTAATAGCTCGTTTGGATATAGTTTTTATAGAATGATTGTAAAAGCTCAATTTTAATAGCTCTTTAAAAACCCAAAACAAACATCCCCTATGGGTCCACTGTTTGAGTCGACACTGTTTGAAATTGTAGTAACAGAATTTTTTTTTTTTTTTTTACTTTTTCATATACAAATGAAAAGTATCTATTTTCTACAGAAAAAATGTGAAAAAGTGATCAATGGAATGCAATGTCTACAAAAGAGTTTTATTGCTTTGAGCTGGAAAGAAAAAGGTAAGTAACACTTTTGCAAATTTGATTTGATGCTAGTTTTCTCAACTTGGGTCCACTGTTTTATATTTATTAGGTTTTTATAGAAGCTAAAGTTGTCATTCCTAGTGTGTGGGCCTGCTTTTCTGTCTGATTGGAACATTTTTCTGTCTGATTGGAGCCTGTTTTTCTCTGTTATGCTGGTCATAAGAAATTCACAGACCATTTTTGAAGATTCAAAAACATGCGAGGTCCAAAATATTCTGATAATAGTCTAATTGCAGATTGCAACTTTCTTATCTTGCTAGAACTGCAGCCTCATTGGGAAAAATATTTGGATTCTTAGGCAATTTCCTAATTTTTTTTTATTTTTTTTTAAGTTTTCAAATTTTGTTTAGGTTTTGAAAATATTTGTAAAAAGTGTTACACAGAATCATAGCATTATATGGCAAGGGCATTACCATTTCCAAAGTCAATTTAAGCATAACTTAGTAAATATGACATTTACTATGATCTTAAGATTGATAGTTAAAAAAAGATTTCTCTACTTTAGTTTCTTTGTCTCTTCCTTCTCATCAATATGAGGTCTGAGATTCCCATTGCATTTGTCTTTTCAACTTTTTCAATAGTTCTCAGAGGAAACAACAGAATTGTACAAATTTTTTCCATCACAAAGAAAGATACATTGTCCTGTTTATGAAAAATTATCGAGCTCTTCTTCTACTTCTGATATGAGGGTAAATTAGAAAGAAATGTTGATCATTGACAAGATGGTGAGTTTATTTTTAAAAATGAGCCAAGGATGTCCATGTTGAATGTTCTTTTTTGTCTTGATTGTAGATTTTATGGTTCTTTTGCTTAAAGTTGGCTAGCAGTTTCTAGATTGCTCTATATTCTTGTTTTCATTTCAAGAAGATTCTGTTGTTCTTTTCTAGATTTTAGACAAAAAGGTTTTTGTTTGTTTAAAAGAAAATTTAGAATGTAAGTAGTAAAACCTCTCTTTTAACTACTGTCTAGATTGAGTGTGCTCACCAAATAAAGTATGTTTTGAACTCTTGCAGCCAATGGCCAATTATATTTTTGTTGGGTTCAATATTTGCTAGTGTGGGAGATTAATTAATAAGTGACTTTAAATTAATAATTGATTTATCTAATGAATTATGTTTAGATTGTCTCCTTAAGTAACCTTGTACACCAAATAAATTTCCAAGTGTTCATAGTGTTTGGTTAAACAATTAAAAAGAAAAACTGATATTGAAGATTGTTAGAATACTAAAATTATGTGATTCTAAGAGAATCATTTGATTTAGGATTTTGTTTCAAAGTCCCCTAATCTTAAAGAAAATGATGAAAATTCATTTTTATCCTAATTTTGATATGTATTAATTTTAATGAAAACTTACCAAATTAGTCAAATCTATTAAATAAATGAATATGGCCACTTTAAACAAAAAAACAAGCAAAAATAGTTGCTAATAATTATCTCATTTTTTCTTATAATACATAATTTATAATACAATATTGTTGAATTACGTAAGCGAATCCAAATACTATATTTATAGTTATTTTGTAAAAATAGCTGATCTAATACAATTTCCCTAATTTTAACCCTAAACTTTCCATTCACTTCGTTTAAATCTCAGATTTAGTAGGTTTTATCAATTATAACCATAAACTTGCACAAACATATGGATAGGCTCAGTCAAGTTTATGTTTAAATCAATGTCAAAAATGTTCGTGGCACCTGCACTGTAATACCTTCCCATATTTTTTGCACTTGTCATCCAGAGCTAAAATTTACTAGTACAAACTAAAAACTTGCTCAACAAGTTTATAGTAAACATATTTTGTAGCCTCAAATGATAATCAAAAAAGTTTATGTACATATCTAACTTTTGATTAAGAGATTTTAATTAACATAGATGCTTATGGCCTCAACAGGTTTACATTAACATGCTCATAATGCACTCCATTAAAAGTTATATATAAAGTAATTGCAGGAAGCACAGAATAATTACTTTGGCGATTCTCGATCTGTTCTCAAAGGCCTTCTCATGGTTTAGGACTAGTTTTCACTAAGATGGAGTGAAATGCAGTTGAGTCTCAGTTGAAGAATCTAAACGACGCGGTGACGGGTTCTTAACTAGAGGAATCAGTGACTGCACAACGTCGGTCATCAGAGGCCGGTAGTCGGCTTCGGGCTGCACACACATTGCTGCAATGGCTGCTACCTGAGAAACAGATAACTTCTAGGGTCACTAGGAGAAAAAATGTTAGCAAATTCATAATCCTAATTAGAACGTTGATAGAAGGCTTAGCAAACCTGAACTAGATCCTTCTTTGAGTATTTTCCTTGAATGGTTGGGTCAATCATTTTCTCTACTTTTTCTCTATTAGTTAGCCTTGGGAGAGCCTAAAAGCCAAAATTAGGATATCACAATAACATTTAGGGGTAGATTAGTTTTTTTATTTTTATTATTATTATTATTTTTCTCCCAGCCTTGTAGTTGTTGAAAAGTAACAAAATAACTAACCCATGAGACAAGAACATGCTGGCCCTGTGGTCGTTTGATATCGACCGGCACTCGACCGGTTAAAAGCTCTAGCAGCACAACGCCATAGCTGTATACATCTGACTTAGTGGTGAGTTTACCTGTTGAAGCATACCTACCACATTCCCACCAGAAAATTATGACGTGTAGTATGGAACACTAAAATCAATATAATGAACAAACATTTGTTATCAGTAGATATTTCAATATGACCAATGGGATTCATTCTATGGTATATGAGCAAGCCATATTTTAATATCTGCGAGTGTTTGGACCAGTTTATTCTCACTGGACAATCTGCTTGGCCATTCAACATTTAAATAGATAGGTGATCACCATATATTGAACTGATAACCTTTTGGTTCTCTAAAACCGCTTTAAACGCTAAGCCAACCTATGATGGATATGAGCGAAGCATATTTTGGTATTGATAAAAAAAAAAGAGACTAAGGTTAAAGTAGAGACATTTTGGAGACTCACTCTGGTGCAAGATATCCTGTTGTTCCAAGTACTTGTGTAGATATCTGACCATTGATCTTATCAGAACCCATCTTGGCCGAACCAAAATCGGACACCTTGGCTCGAAAATCCTGATCTAGTAGAACATTGGTGCACTTGAAGTTTCTATGGATAACAGATGGAACTGCATGCTCATGGAGGAACTCAAGTGCCTTGGCACAATCAAGGGCTATCCTCAATCTAGTGTTCCAATCCAATGGCCGAGATTCGCTGTAGGGATTATGCAGATGATGATGGAGAGTTCCATTGTGCATAAATTCAAAGATCAGAAGCCTATGGTGTTGGTCAGCACAGTAGCCAAGCAACTCTACCAAACAAGGAGAGTGCAAGCGACTTAGCAGATCCACCTGCTTTCAGTAAAAAATAGGAGGGAGAGTCAATTCAACTTTCAATTTCATCAAAATTAAAATTTAAATTCGAACCCAAAAAGACCAGCAAAATCAAGAAACAACCAAATCGACCAGGTCAAATGTAGCAACAAGACGCACATATCCAATCAAACAAAAGCATCCAACACGATAAGAAGAACCCTGTCGAAATGTACAAGGTCAAGCCTGGAAAATGTGTTAATCACTTTTTCTATTTAGTATTAGGCCTTCATGTATGTTGGGTTAAGTGATATATTAAGGTTTTATGAAACGTGCACTATAATCGTTCTCAAAACCCTTGCCCCCTTTATTCCAGCCTTCTATACTCTTGATGATCTCCTAAATAAAACAATTTCTCTACTATATCCGTAGATGTAGCTAACCTAACATTTGAGAACTATGTAAATCTCTATGTTCCTCTTTCACAATCTTTAATTCATAATTGTTATTTTACGATTCTTGCCTAATAAACCAATTACCATAAAAACGAGTCTCGTACTCTCATCGGACTATAACAGCACACGTAACTAGTTTGAAAAATCTTTAAAAAAAGGAAATTTAAATAACTCAGTGTATCAACCTGCATCTATACCACATTCAAATACAAATTTTAAATTGCAACACTTATCAAAACCAGAGTCAAAGCCGAACCGAACCATTTTTCGAGATAGGTAAAAGGAAATATGATAACCCAACACCAAAACCTAGGCTAATATTACCATAACATGTGAAAATAATTAATGAAAGTGATTGACCTCCATTCTGAAAGCACGTTCCCTAAGCTTGCCATCTCTATGAAGCATTTTAACAGCAACCATAGTTCCATCTCCAAGAACCCCTCTATAGACAGTCCCAAATCTTCCATTTCCAATGACATTAGCTTCACTGAAACTATCAGTGGCCAATTCAAGTTCCTTGTAAGTGAAAACTTGAACTCCCCTGATTCTGTACTGAGGAATCCTCCCTGAATTGCCTCCATACAAACAGCTGCCCCCTTTCACTTCTGCAATAAATCAATCAAATAAATCACAATTACAGTGTAAGAAAAAAAAACAAGAAAATGGATTGCGGGCGAAATGAGTAGTTCTTAATTCTAGTTCAACAACAAATAAAGGGTGAGAGATTCGATCGTTCATGGGTGAGGTTGGAACTATTGCTCTTGTTGTGGGGTGAAATGAGGTTTTGGTTACCTGGGCTTGAGTCAAAATGGATGGCAGTGTGGGGGATGAATATGGCAGAATGTGCGGCGGGGGAGGCGGCAGCGGCGGTGGATTTCGAAGGGGATTTGAGGCGGTGGAGCATGAAGAGGAGGAGGAGGATGGCGAGGAAAATGGCGATGGAGATGACGGAAGCAATGATGATGAGGAAGGAGTTGGAGCTGAGAATGGCATTGTGATGGTTTTGATTTTGGTGGAGATTGGAATGGTTGTGGTTGTGGTTGTGGAAATGGGATTTTGAACTGTTAACTTCCATTAGAAGATTCAAAGGAAGAAGATGAGTTTCAGAGAGAAGGATTGTTCTAATGTAAATGGAGAGGTTGAGTTTCCCTTGCTAGGAGGTCATTCCATTGTCTTTCTCTATTTATCTCTATTTCTCTTTAAATTATTGGAGAAAGGAATAATCGAACATTTTGATGGAAAATACATGTCAATTGCAATTTTTTCTTCTTCTTAACATTATGTTAATTGCATTTAATCACATTTAAAAATTACTAATTAGATGATTATTATATTATTTTTGCTATTGTATTTTGGCATATACTTATTAGGAAGTATATAAATATTAATATAAATATATATATTTGATAATTACGAGTCATGTTGTAGTTATTCATCAAATAACTTTTCTTGCTTATCTCTCGTTCTTTTTCTATCTAAATTTGTATATCTTCGAGAATGTTTTAAAAATTGTTGGTAGATAATCGTTACTAATAAATTATTAATCATTATTGATAAGTTATTGTCGGCTTCATATAATGATTATACAGAGCTATTATGGTAAAGTTAAAGATGCATATATTGATAACACATGTTATTATTGTAATACAAGTAGTTATAAGTAGAAAAGATTTGTGTGTGTGTTAAATTATAAGTCATAATTATGATTATTGAATTACAAGTTTAGAAACATAATAGAAATAATTTGTGATGATTTGAATATTCAATATCATTATCTTTGATCACTATTATTTGAATTTCAAATCCTAAGGACACGTTTAGCTATGAGAACGGGAAGGAAAATGAAAGAAAAATAAAAATAAATTAGTGGTTGATGAGATGTAACTAAATGAGCTAAACTATGAGAATGGAGCACTTCATTTCCCTTTCTATCTCTTCCTTCTACACCAAACATGTCTTGAGTAGTCTATTACATCACACTCAACTATTTCTGTAGTAATTGATAAGGATGATATCTCAATAACATTAATTTAGATTTAAGAATCCAATTGTCATTTGGTTCGAACCTCCGATTCGTTAAAAAAAAAACAATTATTGGAGTCCAAAGATACTTGAAACTCTAATTATGTGTGGAATTGTGTGTTTATGTCTCGTGAGGAGCAAATGGGTTTATAGAAGGATGATTGGTCCAATAGTTTTGTATTTAGTGAAGGAGTTGTCCTTTGTCTTTTGCATCAAAACAAATTTAGAACCTTTGTTCTTCTTCTTCACCTTTTTTTTTTCCTTCTTTTTAGGTGATAAAATAAATTTATTTAAAAAATTGCCTAATATTGTGAATAATATTTTATATTAAGTTTAATTATAAATTTTGACAATGTAATTTGAAAAAGGTTAGAGTTTAGTTTTCCTCGTTTAAAAATCTAAATTTTAGTCTTTATAGTTTAGAAAAACGTAAAATTTAATTTCTATAGATTAGAAGAATATAGAATTTAGTTCTTATAGTTGAAAAAAAAATTAGTTCATATGGTTTGATAAAACATAAAAAATAATATATGTAATTTATAAATGATAAGCGAATTAATTATCCAGAGATAACTTCATATGTATGAATAATGACTTTTTTGTCTAATCAATTACTTAATTCAGACTCTCATAACTAAACATATAAATAAATAACTGATCAGCCAAAAGAGCGATAGCTCAACGATATTAGTGAACACTGAACGACTATAAGATCTCGGGTTCGAATCTCTCACCTCTAATTGTTGTAATCTAAAAAAAATAACTGATCAAATCACAATGACTAAATTTTAATTCCATGCATTATTTAAAATTGGCCCACTTGACTTTTTGTTTGATGCAGATAGGGACTGGTTATTGGGTGAGTGATATATGCAACTGTGCCAGCTACATTTCCACATTCCAACTCCCAATACTTTCTATGATAATATTTTTAATCTTTAAATTTTTTTTTTCTAAGAAAATGTGTGTTTTTCTTTTGGTAGTATTATTAAATTAATCATATACTTGGATTAGTTATCCTAAGAAAAAAATGTCAAGCCTAAAGTAAATTTTGATTTTTTTTTCATCTATTTTTATTCTATTTTCAAATTATTGCCCAACATGACATATAAGTTTTTTTTTTTTTTTTTTTTTTTGGGGGTTAGTAATCAAATTATGATAAATTTGTTGTTTTTTTTTCCTTTTTTAAATTTAGTGCACAAATATATCATATATAATGTATGAATATAATATATAATAAGCCTACATATTTCAAGTATTATTATTAGACAATTATTTTAAACTTAAATATGTAATTGTCAAGAAAGTTTGTAAAATTCAAATTATAGGTAAATAATTATTATAATTTTTATTTACTTTAAAGTTTTATTGAGTCTTGCGGCTGCATAATGATTTATTTAATATACAAATATTTCTGGTCCATTAATAGGAGATTAAATAATACATATTTGAAACTAAAATATATATATATATAATTGAAATTCTAAATGTTGCAATTACACTATTTTAAAATTCATATGGATTTCATCAAAAGTTTTTTTTTTTTTTTTAATAATATTTTCCGTAGGTTGAGGAAAGAAAATATAAGATAATATAAACAAAAGTGATAAATAACTTTTCATAGCTTAGATAAATTCATAAAATTTGTTAGGTGGGGTGGTAGATGGGTACAAATTAACACAATGAAAGTCAATGGGGGAGTGAAACAAAAACATAATTTATTATATATTTCTTCAAAAAAAAAAAAAAAAACATTATTTATTATAGGATTTGTCTTTGTCTTGTATTTTCCACAATTATTTTCCTAATCATTTTACTGCTCAAACTCACAAGACAATATCCAAAATGTCTAAACCACACCTTAACATCTCCAAATGGTCAAATACTTCACATTTTTATTATAAAATTTGTTTTACTACTAATTAAACCTTTATTTTCCCTCTTGTTTTGTTTTTTACATAATTTTATGTTTGATAATAATTTAGAAGTGAAAATTTGAAATCTCTATATGAAAAAAGAATTCGAAAACTCAATTTTTGAAAGCTTTTTATAGCGTATTTGTTCATCATAGTTATGTTCAAGCTGTCCTAATCATTTTTTATAAATAAATGATAATATATTTAGAAAATGAAATTTGAATTTTTAACTATTGCAAACATTGGAGACAATTACATTCTTAACCGTATATAATATATACAAACATATATAAAGGCTTATATGTATAGGTTTGCATTTATAGGTTATTTCAAAACTTTAAGAAAATTAACAAACTTTTCTTAAAATACTATGTATGTATATGTATTTATAGATATGGATATGTATTTATATGTATGTATATGTATAAGTATGTATATGTATAGACAAAAAAAAAAAAGGTATGTTATTTAATGTTTGATCTAGAGAAAAAAAAAATGAAACGAGTGACACCCGAAATAATAATAATAATAATAATAATAACTTTTCTTAACATATTTCGAAACTTTAAGGAATTAACAAACTTTTCTCTCTAGAGTGGTCAAGATTTTCTTCCCTATGTATCTAAACTTGGACAAGTTTGAGATTCAAAAATATAAATACTATAATTAGAAATAGTAATACTAATAATAACAGACTAAATTGAAAGAAAAAAAAAAGTACTCAAACATTAGGGACTAAAGAAAACTACAAACAATTTTTTTGTAAATAAACTGAAAATAAAAATACTCATTATCCAATAATTCTTTTTGCAACATATTAATCCACCCAGTTAATTTCATAACTCTTACTGAAATATCTTGCAATCATTATTATTATTTTTTTTTTATTTTTTTTTTTTGTACAATTTTCTAATTACAATCTTTTTAACTTGATGACCATTTCACAAACAATTAAAGAAAGAGGAAATCAATAACAAAAATAGAAGGAAAATATTTGTGATCCAGAAATCATCCCTATTCATGATTAACTCTAATTGAAGTGTGAACTACAAAAAGTTCTTTATTTTCATAAACTTTCCACCTTATAATAACAATTAAATATTTAAAGAAAAAAAAAAGCATTAGTTTCTTATTTCCAGAAGTTAAAAAATTATTGCTAGACAGCTTAGTTATGTAGGGCTAATAGCAACATACTAATGGACCATAGGGATCAACATTTAATACTCCAAGTACACAAAAAAAAAGAAAAGAAAAATAATAATAATAATAATAAATAAATACTCCAACAAGCTAGCCAATATTTAGCTAGGTTTGATTTCCAAGAACACTAACCCAAAATTGGCTCTTAAGAGTGAACTTGGAAGTATTACTATATCAAACACTTTCTTTTAATATTCTTCAAAAAGAATAGAAACAAATTTTGGAAACTAATCATTATGAGTTAACCCACTAATCAATGTTGATCAAGATCTAAGAGATTATTTGTTAGTATGTTTTTGATGGTGAGATGAGATATGAAAAAATTCTTTTTTATTGTTTGACCCGCTAATTTTATCTCATTAATCACTAATTAATATTCTACAAATTTTCTTGACAACTAAATATTGTAGGGATAACCGTTTATCTCATAAGTATACTTAAGTCAACCAAAGAACTCACGTATAATTAAAAAGAAAAAAAGAAAGTGTATATGTATTGAACAAAAACTTCACTATCTACCAGACCAACTCAAGATGGTTGCAATTATTCCATCTCGATAGAAAGAAGGTTACAAAGGTACTTCTCCAAAATGACCATTACAATTGTTTCAATTCAATCCTGTTGTTCAAAAAAGCTTTAAATCACTCACACTAATATCCAGTAAATAACACTACAAACTAGTTTTCTTTTTGAAAAAAAAAAAACACTATAAACCAAAATCAATAAGAATAAGATAGGTGGATGCGGATCTATGGAACCACCTATCAAAAAAAATAATTTTTCTTTTAAATTTTTTTTTTTTCAAAAGATTCCTAAACATTGGACGTCGTAAAGTCAAAAAAATATCTTAGGAGAATAGTTAGAGAAGTGCATAAATTGATTTAGATACACACTTATAAAAAGATAATAATAATAAACAAACTTACAATTCTACCAAGGATTGAGGGTGACATTGCTATGTACCTAGCTTAGGTGGCCCCACTCTCTCCACTGTCAAATACCATTATCTATGCATGTGTGGAATTTTGTCTCCTATCTTTGACAGTCCCCTCTCACTTTGCACCAATTCTTCTCTTCTATCATCATTCTGAACTGGAGCTCACAGGTTACATATTGTTGTTGGTAGTTTCTTTGCTGTACATTGGTGATTAGCTGGCCTTAAGAGGATGAAGATGAGTTAATATTTCAATAACTGCCAAGTCAAAATATATTATAAATGCAGGGCAAAAGAGTCAAACTCCACTGAAGATAAAAAGGCTCTTCCAAAAATGATTACTATCCAAATTTTGGCTTATGTGAGTTTGTCACCACATTGAGGGCTCAGTGATCTACATCTCTCAATTGCTGATCAATCAGCATCAGTCACATGCTCAAGAATATAATTGGTAACCAAAAACACCTTCTCTACTAATTTCAGAAAAATGTCAAAACTCACTGAACCTATCTATATCTACCAGTTTATCTTATAAGCAAATGTAGAAGTGTAACTGTCCTTTTTTAAAACGAACGGTGAAATTTGAGAAGAGAAACAGATCACGGTTCCATGAGAAAGTACAAGAAGTGTAACTGTCCGTTCTTAAAACGAACGGTGAAACTCGAGAAGAGAAACAGATCACGGTTCCATGAGAAAGTACAGGAAGCCAACATATGCTCAGGAATTTCTAAGTTGTTTTCTATTTTGTAGATACAGAAATGGAAGATTCTTTGAATAAGTAACAAGAGCCAAATTTTGTTTTCCCAATGCTTGAAAAACAACACAAATATCATAGTTTTTTTTAGTAGGAAGCAACTTCATTGACGTATGAAATTGCAATAGATATGAGCCCAATTGTGGCAATTACAAAATGCCTCTCCGTTAGACATGAGGGTAGTGTAGCTAAGGGAATAAAATAGTAGAGAGCACTTACACCGAAAAAAGTCGTGTTAACCAGGGCCTAGGTGTGTTCATACATTACTTGAAAACCGATTTGACCGATCGAATTAAAGACAATCCGTCGATTTTCAAGTATAAGTCGATCGGTGTCGGTTAAAAAAATAGTTAACCGGAACTTTTCGTTCAGTTAAGTTGGTCGGGTTCAGTCGGCGAATAAAAAATTACTTTATATAATACTAATAATTTTCATATAATTACTTAGATCTTTTATTAAATTATTGTAAATTAACTTAATTTTAAATGTGTTTCTAAAATTATTTGATATGATCATTTTATTTAAATTTATTCTCAAAATTTCAATAAAAATTTGTATAGTGAATATATTTTTTAATTAAAAGAAAAGGAAAAAATAAAAATAAAATGAACTAACCGACCGATTCAACCAAATTAACCGACCGGTCTATTCGATTCCATTTTCAACCAAACCAATATTGCCGGTTCGGGGTCAAGTTTTGATTTCACCGACTGACTGATGAACACCCCAAATGTTAACAATAGAATCAAAGAAAGTAAAGATGAGCTTCTTTATCTCAAAAGATCCTTCTATTACATTCTTGCCATAGACCCAAAAGAAGGTCAGAATGAAACTTTCCTAAAGTAGCTTCTTTTCTTCTTTAAAAGGATGTCCACAGAGAGTATGCGCGAGAAGAGGGGGGCAGAGATTTGAATTTCTAACCTTTTAATTGAGATACAATATTTTAACCAACTGAGCTATGTTTAGGTAAGCAAGAACATCCAATTCATATTAACATTAATAACTTTAGCAATCAAAAAGTTTCTTTGGAGAAGGAAGATTTATAACCTCGTCAATCTTCTGGAAAATTTAGAAACCTATTAATGAGTCTTGCAACTGGCTTAGCATCACCGGGCGTGTATGGAATGAGAGACTCCAAATCCATGCTCTCGATAGTCTGATGTAGCGTACAAGGACGAGCACAATATAAATGCTTCCTCTCAGCTAGTTCTTCTGCAAGTTCAATTTGATGATTGTCCATTAGATCTTCATTCACTACAACAATCAAAGGTTTGCCGTGTCTCAATGTCTCAAATATGCTTCCGGATCCTGCATAAATTGGAACCAACAGTCAAGAACAAAGGAGCGCAGAAGTTTGTCTTAGATTAATATATATATAGATATAAAGATTAAGTTTTTAAAGTCTTTCTGCTAATTTTCACCACCCTTTTTTATAGAATTATCATTTATTTTTTCAAATTCAACCAAGACGAGGATTTGAATTCATAATTGGCTACTAAGTTATACATGTGAGTTGAGTTATGCTCCTGCTGGCTTTTTTCATAGAAATAGAATGTGTTGTGTGAATTTATAAGTATAGAACAAGGTCAGGTATCTATTTCAATAATACCTGCAAAAAACAGAGCAAACCAGATCCACCACTAAAACAAGGAAAATCACCATTGTTGAATACTCTTCTTCAACAAGGAGGTTATATATTCACAATTTCCAAATCTCATACAAGAAGAAAGAACTCAAGAAGAATAAGATAACAACCAGCACCTTAGAGAGAGCTGGAAATCTCTCCCTAAGTCTACCCAATTTCTGCCTGCCTCAAAAACACCCCCTCTCTGTACAAAATCTCTACCTCACACACGCACGCCTCACTCCATTTGTGTAATGACTTTCTTGCCCCTAAGTTGGTATGTTATTAATTTAGGGGGCCTTACAAACATTTGTTTATATCAGAACTTTTAGCTCCAGCCATGTTTATCAAGGATAAACCTGGACAAAACGAGTTTTAATTCTAAATGATGTACTCTTTTCTGACATTGAAAATATGAAGATGAAAGGAATAACATTCAATAAATGATAGAAATTCAAGAGTGGTCATGATTACCCACGTTTTATCATCCTTTCACTTTTCAAACAAAGGAGACTTTTGGTTTTGGAAGCTGAACAGTGGGGGTACATTCTCTAGTCTCTTAAGCTCTAGCACATGACCTTGTTGCTAGGTGTCTATCAAATGGTACCCACATCTAGGGTCTGGAAGAATAAATTCCCCAAAAAGGTAAAATTTTCAAATTGGGAGCTTAGCCACCTGCTTCGGGCGACAACCTCCAAAATTGAACCCCCAGGGCTGGTCATCTCCCCCAAACTGGTTCCTTTTATACATGGGGAAAAAGGTCAGAATCAGAATGCCTTATCAAATATTTTCTTTTATGGCTCTTACATGGTGTAAGAACTACCATCAACTTCAAAGTTACAGTATGGCCCGGAAACTCATGCAGATATAAAAAAGTTACAACATGGTTTCTCTTTGTTAAATGGAGGTGTGTTTCGAAAACCTTTCATGATTAGGGGGTTGGTTTTTATTTACATTTGTTGCATCTCATCAACAACTTTCCTGTAAAAAAACGTCCAGCAACAAGCTTCTATTATAAGTTCATTGAAAATAAACCTAAAAAAATCACTTTTTTTTTTAAATAGAAAACCAGACTACCATTGAGAATAAAATGAAAGAATTTACAAGTATAAAAAAAAATCAGGTTTGTATGAAGTTGCCTATCTGTGCGCCGAACTACAAATAGAAATAGATAGCTTCATTCAATAAATGTCACAACATTATTAAAAAATAATTAAATAAATAAAATAAGGATTTAGGCGCCCAAGTGTGTGCCCTGTTAAGGGCGCTGTGCTTCAAAGGTGAGTTTTTCTGTGAAGAGTGACTAAGTGCATTTTTCCATAGTGGTTAACTAGAATGCTTGGCATACAAGAAAAGACTTAGAAATAGAACCAAGTTTATGAGGAATCATATTGTTAGAGGCTAGAGCATTTTTTGGCTGCTGCGGAAAACCCCCCCTACCCCACCTCATGTCTTAAGCTGTTTTCCTTTTGTATTACTATAAGCTCTTAATTCAGCTTACAAAAAAAAAGACCATTAAACTAATCTAATCGTACTACGTGTTGCAACACCCATGTCATAACACATGCATCAAATGATATTTTTATTACGAAAAATAATAATAACTAATCATAATTCAAAACATTTGCATGATGAGATGCCAGTCATAACCTGAGGACCAAATAGTATTTTGAATCATATAGTATGAACTATGAACAATAAAGTATAAAAAAAGTAACTTGAGAAGATGTACCTGCATGGCTAATTACAAGAGATGCTGATTTTATATGGTCTGCAATGCTTGAAGAGAAAGAGAAATATTCTACAGCAAGCCCATCTTCTCCATGAGACTGCACATAAGTATTTTATTAGTATTGAGAAGTTGATGTTGCACTATGGATCACTTTAAAATTTCAGATAGAAAATTGC
Source organism: Cyclanthera cordifolia (assembly GCA_037832605.1). Classification (NCBI taxonomy): domain Eukaryota; kingdom Viridiplantae; phylum Streptophyta; class Magnoliopsida; order Cucurbitales; family Cucurbitaceae; genus Cyclanthera; species Cyclanthera cordifolia. Next base: position 720,799 of record JBBMEG010000009.1, on the reverse strand, counting down.
CGGTAACTTTTTAATATATACACAACATTTATGAAGGTAGATTAGTAACAATAGATTAATATTTTCTGGGCAATTCATAGATTAGTTGATTTTTTCCTCAGTTGTCTAACAAATAGATTTCATCTCTCATATAATTAACAATCTTAGAATTGGACATGATTCTTGGAGAATAGTCTCTTTTAGTCCATTTGGTCCTTGAGACTACATACATCACAACAACATAAAATCAAAGTTCAAGCAGGAGCAGCTGGGGGAAATTGGTTGTCCATTGCAGTTGCAGACTTGCAGTGAGTGCTGATATACAAGTGAAAACTTGAGGTGAAAGAAATACTTCGGAGCAACCTCAATGCTTGAGTCTCTAAAAATCAAAATACTAATACGTTTAAGATCTTTGTATCAAGGAAAATAAAAATCGAATAGGGTAGGGTAGGGATCCATGATAGCTTGGATGAAAATGGGAGGTTTTCAAGAAAGCTTAAAGGAGGAAAGGAACTAAAAAGGTGAATTGTGTTTCTGTTACACTCATTTTTAATATGATTAAGCCAGCTTATGCGCACCTTGAGACAACTGTCTGGCTAAAATTAATTTCTAAGTAAATGTCCATTATGGATTGAACATATTCCCTCTAAGCTCTTTATGGTTCTCAAGGACCTTATTTGACAATTAAACAGACCCATGATGGTTGATTTCTACGCCCTTTTATTCCACATAATTGCAAACTACAAGATCAAAATCTTGATTGAGACTTCTGTTTCTAACAGGATTTGGAGTTGAGAAGAGGACAGGAGAGGAAGAAGTCCCAACACCTTATCTGTTTTTAGTACATCACCACAACTCCTCCTCAACTCTTCCTCCAACTCCTCATCAAACCTCTTATCTAACTTCATCTAATTTCCAACTTATTTTTTTTTCTAACTTTAATTTGATATAAAATGATTACAATATAAAAATTAATAGAAAATAAACATCTCCTCTAATAAACCCCAAACAAGGTTTTTGCAACCTCTCCTCTCTAAAACACCAATCCTCAAATAAGTACTTCATACCTCAAATCACTTCACTCTCTTCCACTTCCTCTCCTCTCCTCTCATCTCCTCTCCTCTCCTCTCCTCTCCTCAACAAAAAAATTCAATCACCCCCTACGAGTTAAAAGGCTTTTCAAGTGATCATAAAATTGATAGGGAGGTTTCTCCTTCCATTTGTCCCCACACTTCCCTTATCAATCCAATAAATCTTTTATTAATGCTTCAGTTGTTAGCCAAATAGATAGAGAAACGTAAGCCAGATGAAAATTTGTTTTTCATCCAGATGAAATGAACCAGCACTATAAACCAACCGAAGACTAAACTTGAAACCAAAACATAGCAATTTGAAATGTAACAAGCTAAGAACTGACGTATAAAAAATGATTCACAGAAAATACCATGGTTGGATTATATGTACCACGTCCCATTTGAATGAGAAGGTGGGTATAGCCTCGAGCATATAACTTTTCTTTTACTTGCTCAGTATCCACTGCTTTAACCAAAGAATCAAAACACGTTGTTCCCACGGTTACAAACACCATTCTTTTAAGTTTAGCATCAACCTCGGTATCACCCATTCCCAATTTTATGATTCACCGCCTGCCATTGCAACAGACAGGAAAGAGCAGAGCTCAAAACATAGCGTAGAAATAACAACATACAATACCGATTTGGATCAGCGATCGGCGGTGATTCTGTCAAAATCAATCGAAAGGCATAGAAATTGAAATTGAAAGAGAAATGATGTAATACCGAAAGAGGAGAAACCGCAGATCAGCTGGTGTGAATTGTGATGAAATAGACGCAGATTGGTGGGTCTGGAAATGGATGCAAATCGATTCGATGACAAATCGAATGGATCTGTGCGTAGCTGCTGCCTCTGACCGGAGTTTTTCTGCCGGTGATCGGCGCCGCTTCTGTGAGGAAAGGAAAGTTAAGGAGGCGGCTGCGGCAAAAACTTTGAGAAGGAAGAACGAACCGATTTGCCTTTTTTTTTTTTGTTTTCTAAGAACCGAGTTGTCCAACGCAATAAAAAACCGACTTGGTTTGATTCGGTTTTCCAATTCAGGCGTGACATTAATTTCAATAAAATAATAATTTATTCTTTATAATTTAAAATTTTATAATTTATTCTATATACTTTGTCAAAACTAATAAATAATGTATGTTGTTTGTAATTTTTGATGAACAAAATATATAAAAGTAGTTATTTATGTTTTAAAAATACAAAAGTAATTGATTAAACAAAAAAGAATTTACAATTTACCTATTTAATTCATGTGCAACTTACGACAATAGAGATTATTTTTTATATTTTATCAAATTATATAGAATAAATTTTACATTTTCAAAACATACTGACTAAACTTTTCTTTCTTTTTTTTCTCCAAACCACACAATTTTTTTTTTTTAATTGTTTAAAAAGGAAGAGTTACTTTTTACCTTTCTAAAACCAAATATGTTTTTTTTAAGTTATTTTGTATTTAAAATATTCATAAATGTAACACTATAAAAAATCAACAAACATTTTTTATAACTTTTCCATTAATCCCTTCACATTCAAACAAACTGTTAACAATCTATTTATGAACTATTAACTATCATTCAAAATAATTACTCCATAATTTTACAAACAAACACCCCAAATGCCTGCTTATAATCTTCTACGAGCCATCTTTATTTTACTAAATGTTAGTCAAATAGATGCATTGCAGAATTTACAGAACGGCAAGTAAGAACTACTTATAATCATCAATAAACTTTAAATAAATTGCATATTCTTGATCATTAATTGATAAAATCATAACATGGTCTTCTAAGCTAAATTCTAAATATGCTTTTACTTTCAGAACTATTCCCCGTAGAGGTAACATAAGTCAAATATGAATATTTAAATTATATTATAATCATATCTAAAGTATTTGACTGAGAAGACTTGATATCCAATCTTAAAACAAAAACTACTGAATATCCAGAAACAGAAATTTGAAGTTTAAATAAGTAACAATGTCAAAATTTCCACTACAGATAACACAAGTTCAAATTACATACTGTTGGTAAGGAACTCAAACTTTAAGTCCAGTCAAAATTAAGTCCATAGAGAGACTATTCCTTCCACATATCAGCAAACTCATCCGGTTCCAATGGATTTGTTAGCTCGTGCATCTTCCTCCTCGTTTTTGCTTTGACTTTCTTCGAGTATTTTCCGGCCTTCTGCTTCTTCTCCAATGCTCGAATCTAGACAGACATTAAAATGAGCAGGTCAGGTATAATTGTTAAAGTTCAAATCATATAACTCAGTACAACTGTCCAAAAAAAAATTTAACTGAGAAATTGAAGTTTCGTCCACTACACTCTCGGTAACCACGCCTATCCCTAAGCCAAGCACAGGGAGAAATCAAAGGAACGGAGACACGGAGATGCCTACAACTGTTCATCAATTAAAGACTAATTTGTGCTCGATTGCGAATTCATACAATATGAGACTGTTCTCTGAAGTACTGTAGAGAAAAATGCTAATTTAGGATTTTGAACTGTGAGAATAGACAGTTCCGAAACCATAATGGTAAATTAGATGAGCAAAACAGATCATTTCTCAAAGAACCATAACATGGGAACACTTTTTCACTGATGCCTCAACGTGTTTTGTTGTTCTTGATTAAATGTGTGCTCTCAGAAAATATGTAAAGCAGGTTATTAAAAGGCATAATGAAAAAGTGTAATGCCATATGGACGGGCGTGATTATCCCAGATATAGGAGCGAAGCTCCCATTTCCCAGTTTCCAAAAAAAAAAAGAAAAAGAAAAAGGTGTAATCCCAGATGATAAAAATACAGTGATCTAACCTGGTTCGGTGATACGTAAAGCGGGTTTTCATATAGTGTTGGACCTCCAAAACTGCCACCAAATATCTTGATTGGATTCAAACAAAATCGTGGACCAACCTATAAAAAACACATACCTTTAGAATCCACTAGAAACTTGTGAAATACTCATATTTATAGAATAACCAGGATGAGGAAAAATAGAAACCTCGATGAGAGTCATTTTATCTAATCCTCCTCGAGCAACTTTATCTGATTCGTTATGTGGAACAGCTACCTGATCACACCACACAAAGAACACAAACGTTAACAAGTAATGGAATGTTGGGAAATAGATCACACCCACACAAATCCCAAACAAGAACAAATATACTAACAGTTATTTATTGCAAAAGTGAACACATAATTTTGATGGATAAGAATCATATGAAAATGGTCAAAGGAGTCGGTATGATAGAATCAGGGAACTAGAAACCTAACTGAAAATTAATAGAAATGTAATTGACATAAGAAAAATGACAAGATCACAACCATCTAGAGAAACATAATTTAAACTATTACACAAATTTGTTCAATCGCAAACCCATGCAACCAATGCCAATTGTAATTAGTGTTCATGCCTTGATAAGTTCCTTAGTTCAGGACGGGTTTTTTTTTTGAAGCCGGAAAATCGAAGCTTAGCTTCATTATACCCCGAGGTAACCATGCCCACCCTAGACCAGTCACCAAGAGACATCGAAGAAATAGAGACACGGAAGGTGTCTACAAATTAATATCACAAATGGGTCTAGAACCACGGACCTTAAGGAGAGCACATCTTCAAAGCCCTAGCCTTCGACCATCGCTCCATCCCTTGGGGACAGTTCATGACAATTATACCACGTGTATCCTAAAGTTACTTATAATATTTATCTTGAAAGTATTCTTTTTTTATATTTGAGTATCATGACCAACTTAAGTGCATTTCCACTATTTTCGTGAGACATGTTGCCTCACCCATCAAGGAATATCCTCTGAGTAAGGTGAGGATGGTTTTCACCATACTTTGGACTCAAGTCTCAAGCTACACTACACACTTAAAATAGGAACCCAAAATTCAGCACTAACTTCACGCTTTGAGATCAAGAAAATTGCAATGTATCAAATCCAACGAGGGAAAAGTTCTTGCACACTCTACAGAGTTTGAGGTTGTCTTGCATATATATTATCGTCCAAATCATCACATTTCTTCCATTTTTATCACATGTATTGCCCACAATGCATCAATGAAATACCCTGTCATCACCATCCATACCATCAAAGAAGTTGAGTGCTCCAACGTCAGTTATCTCCAAAATGACCATAATCTCCTTTATAATACGTTCACCACCATTGGTGGTTACATCTTACATGAATGAAGCTAGATTATTATGTCTAAAAATAAAGCATTGTTTTTTTTCGTCATTGTTTGTTTTAGGAATGATGACTTGGCTGTAACCTTCAAAAGCCTTGAAAAAGCTTATGAGAATGTAAACTAAAACTTCCAAGATACAAACCAAGAAAAACACTCAAACCTCTCTTCTCAACCTTTTTTTACTACGCTTGTTCCTGTTCTCAACATCAAATATGTAAGAAGGCTAGCTATTGTACAATAAATTGTGACACTTCACAAAAGGTTTAGGCAGCTTTATGTGGCTCCAAAATGGGTTCAAAGCCAAGCTCTTATCTTGGTCTTTCAATAAACTGCATTGGTCAACAAACTTGTCACTCCTCAAGAGGTCTTTCTGTGGCTCCAAGACCGATTCACTGGTGCTTTCCAGCAAAATATTAGAGCATTACTCCTTAGATGGTTATAGAAACTGCGGTGAGCAAATATTAACAAGAGAGACTAATCCAGTACATGATTTGGGTGTCAAGTAGTAGAAGTAAGCATTTGATGCTATCTACAATGAGAGCATCATATTCTGTATTAAGTAGGTTATAAATAAAGATAAATTATAGCATACCTGGTAATTTCGGAACCATATATGGTCATCAACGATGGAGAAAACAAACACATGATCATGGTATGGTTTTGAATGTCGATGCTCCTTTGGAGTCCCAAAAATCTGAGAGGAAATAGCGTTGAAGCTAAAATTATGACGGACTAAAATATTACTTCATAGCATTTGCGGCAAATATTCCTTCAACTAAAGAGGCAACTAGGATCTCCCATTACTTATTGAAGCATAGTTAAGCAAATTTGACAGCAAACCAAACTATATAGTCAGCCTAATTAAAAAAGAAACAAATGGAGCATGAAAAAAATGATAGGATTGAGGTGTTCAAAAAACTGAACGATAGTTGATTTTTATAGGGAGGAAGACAAAAAAAGTCCCAAGACAAAAGAAGTCTGTATGCAACAATTTTTGACATAGAAATAACATGTCTGAAATCCCTGTCATAGAATTCTAGTTAATAATTGAACTATAGTCATGCAAACATTTTTTTCTATTTCATACCGTGATCACTTGTTTTATAATAAACAAAGATTTAATAGCAAACACTAAAAGAATGAAAGAATATAACAAATGAACATACAAAAAATATAGAGACCAAACAAATAAGAAAGGCACCCTACAAAAATATAGAACCTAATGAGTGTCTAAACGTCCCTCGAAGATAAAGACTTCATATCAGATTGAGGAAGTGAAGAAGTGAAGAAATGAAGAAAAAAAAACGAATTCAAAGGAGAAAGACGAGGAAATTGATATTCAATACATTCACGTTGAAGGAAAAATAGTTTCAATGATGAATTGATTAAAAGAAGTTTCAAATTGCTACCTGAACAATTATTTCCTTCAGAAGTTTCCAGTGGACATTTTTATCAAAATTAGACGAGAATGTCAAAACAGGACGAGAACCTTTCAGATGGTTTCCTGTAAGTTTCAATTCTTCCATCGTATGCACTAAAAAAAATAGCATAGTAAGTAAAGTGCATTGATTTAAGAAATCCAATATAATTTCAATCATAAAATCAAGTGATAAGATTTGATTACAAGTAAGAATTACCAGCATTGACTAAAAACTTCACAGATGGCCCACTAGGGCACTTGGCCATCCATAAATAGAGATCTTTTTGTTTTCTGCACTGGAATTCGAGGGGGAAAAGGGATCATTAGTAAGCTCATGCAAAAGCTATACAGCATGTAAAATGATTGCTATAATTACATAAATAAAATGATTCCTTCAACTGTACAGGATCAAAACCCAGGGGACAAAAAGACCCATCAGAATAAAGTACACAAATCGAATTCCAAGCCACTGTGATGGAATGAGGAAAGAAATAAGTCATGTGATCAGAGGTGATGAAAGGATATTTAGGATAATAATAAAATGAAAAAGAAAAGGATACTTATACTGGTATAAATCCTAGTACCAATAAAGAAACCAAAAGATTATCATTCTAAATCTATTCAGAAATTCAAAGTAAACAACATAGTTTCACAAGTTCTAAAAAAAAAATGAATTTCTTGAAGCTTCGCCACTATATCCGTGGTAACCTCGCTCATCCCTTGACCAGAAACCAGGAGACTTCGAAGGGACACGAGAGGTGTAAAGACCTTGAGGGGAACACACTTTAAAAGCTCAAGCCTTCGACCACCACACCACCCATTGGGGACATCACAAATTCTATATTATGAATTAAATTCCAAGTTTAAACAAGGACAAAGTGCAAATCACAAGTTCAAACCTCAAAAAACAGGGAAGAAGAACAACCCTTGAGTTCAACCAGCTCATTTAGTGTTGCCCCCTTACTAGACTTTGACTCCACCTTGTTATCCTTCTTACAATGTGGCAAAAGTGATACCAAGTTTAACATCAGATGCCGATACCTGATCAAACATCAAATTAAATAATATTGTCAATCATGATTAAAACTATGTATATTTTTTTGATAAGGAAAGATTAGAACCATGTATATAAACCTATATTGATGAGAGAAAAGCTACATTACAAACTAGCAAACCACGTTATATAAACCTTAATAGATATTACAAAAAGCTACATATTTCATACCTAAAGTTGATTCGGCGGGAGCAAGTGACAAGAACCTTCTCTTTATTCCGGAAAGCAGCATGATCAGAACCAGATTCACTCTCTTTAGCAACTTCCTTGTCTTTCCAACCCGCGAGCGTCCGTTTGGGCCTCTCGGGGGCGCCATCATCCTTCTTAACCGATACTATGGGCAATGTTTCGCTATGCTTCCTCTTCTTTGCCATTGATAATATCACCCACTTTAGAATTAACCTAATCAAACAAAGGAACCATCATATATTAAGCAAGGAACAGGAAAATCAAATAAATCCTCCATTGTTCCATTATACTAGTTCTAACTACTGTGTTTTTAATGGAAAAGAAAGACATGTAGGTAGATTGGGAGAATACCAGGAATAAGGAAGAAGAAAATCTGCGCAAAACTGCTAGAGGGGAGACTTGGAAGTCGGCGCGAATGGATGAACGAGGACGATGGCGGCGGCAGTGAACGAACACAGACACGGCGCGCGTAAAGAAGAAGATACTTTGGAGCAAAGAAGAAGGGTTTTGTTTTATTTCTTTCAAGTTTTTTGCGTGAATGGGTTGGGTCAAGAAATAGCAATAATGTCCAATTTTTTAAATTTTGTTGCTGAAATTAAATATTAATAAAATATCAAAGATAAATATTTTTTTTTTGTTTTTAAACTATCAAAGATAAATAATTCAATCCTATAAAATATAGATCAAATATTAATAACATCACGTAAAAGTGGGCACAACTCAATTAACACTAATGAATATTAACATTCACCCGATCAATAGTTCAAATTTCTTAAACTAGTTTTTGAACAATAACTTAAAAAATCAAATGGTAACCTAAAAAAAAAATTCATTAACATGTATAAAATCATAAATAAAAGTATGTTGAAATATTATTTTAGTAGCTGAACTTTTATTTTAGTATCACTCTAGTTCTTTATGACATGTTTGGTGGAGGGCTTAACTAAACACGAATTAAGTTAGCATCCTTTAACCCTGTTTGGAGCACGTTAAGTTAACTTGGATATGCTCTATACATTAGTGTTGATATCGGACTACATCCCATCATCTTCTACATATATATGAATTCTCTTTCTTTCTTTTTTTTTACTTTGATTTTTTCTTATTTCAATATCAACTTCTATCGGTCTCTTATTTTTCATCAACTGCAACAAGTATTTCGAAATGACCTAATTTTTTGTATTTTGAGGTTGGATTCCCATCCACTAACCTGTTGTTATCGGCTCCACCGTCCTTTAAGAAAATATATTCTCCTCTTGTTGTCGAAGGTTTTATCAAACCGATTTTTCTTGCATCAAACACAGTTTAATTTAATATTCAGCTTAACTTAATTCATGCATCAAACAACATTCAACTTAATTTAATCACTACACCAAACACATATTAATGTAATCTCTCGCATTAACTTAACACCCAGCTAAAATTAACCCCGTATAACTTAACCACAATTCCTCCGCCAAACACGTATTTATTTTTCTATAAAAATAAAAAAAAAAAAATTTATTTTCAAATCTGATATTTTCTCACTATTTGGATTCGGATTTGGACAAGAGGAATAGTTGAAGCTCAACTCCATATTTGTTTTTATTATATCACAAATTCTGTCAATCTCTTCTTCAACTTCTCCTAATTAACTTATTTCATCAAATCAAATCAACCAAATTTTAATCAAACTTCACTTAAAATAAACCTCTCTTACACACAAAATTAAAAAAAAAAAACAAAAAAACAACTCCCCTCTAAAATATCAATCACAAACAAATAATTCATATATTTAAATTACTCAATTTCTTCAATTTTGCCTTCTCTTGTATTATCAACCCAAAATTCAATCACCCCTAAACTATCCTCTGCCTATTTCTTTTTTTTTTTTCTTTGTTCTCTTTTAGTGCGTGTTAAACGGAGTAAAACGTAGTGCTGAAATATTAACAGTATATAAAATTAGTATTAAGTTGTCCTAATATTAATGTCCCTTGAAAGACTTATTAGATTAGATTTATTTCCTACGTATGTATTTGGGTGTAGCACACAATGTGCCACCGCCAATTTCCTCACTCTTATCAAAGAATTTCCTCTTTCTCTGGAATGTTTCTTCTCCGATCTCGAAATATTGTCACATAGTAAAAACTCTGTTAAATAATTATTTACTTTGTTAATGAAAAGTGATGGTTAACCAAAAGTATTAGACAGTAGATAGCACGGGCATCCATCTCAAAATTAATTGACTATGAGAATGGTAGCTCATTCTATCTTTAACCATGTTGATCAAGAATCCTCACTCTTCCAATGCGAGACATTTGTCACAATGTGAATATCATCGACGATCTCTAACAAAAAGAGAGTCAAAACATAATAGGAAGGAAATGAAACGTGAAGAAGGCTACCAAAACATAAGCTTATCTAATATATATATATATATACGTATGTATGTATATATTTTATAAATTTCTAAATAGCATTGGCAGAAATTTTAAGGTGGTCTTATAAACTTTTTATCATAAGCGTAAGGATAGGCAAATTGACAAGGACGAATAAGAAAAAGAAAAAACTAAGAGAGAATGTTATAAATACATCAGTACAATTTTCTTAAAATTAGAAAAGCGTTATAGTTCTTATATTTGTTTTAACTACATCTATTGAGACTTCAGTTGAAGTAAGGAAAATTTGGGCCGATAAAAAACTAACCATCTACCTCTATTTATGAATACAAATCTCACCAATCTATTCTTTTTTATTTATCTTTTAGATGGAGATCCTAAAAATTTCTTAGATTATATTTTGCTATATTCTTGATATTTTTATTAGTTGAGTATTATTTAGGTACTGTTGATTTTGATACCTGTTTCTATTAGTTTTTAAATAGTTATAGAATATGTAATGCATGTATCATAGAATATTTTGTTTTTTCGGTTTGAATAGCATTAATTTCATCGATAGGAATTATTATCCGATGTACTTTTCAAGGAGGAAGAGTTTTAGCTCTCAGGTTTAGTTAGATTCAATCTTGCAACAGTTTCTTTCTGTCTTTTATTTATATTCATTCTTTATTCTTTTCATTATCCTAATTGCATGTATCATGTAGTGCTGACTGCTGATTAGATGTGCATGTTTCGTAATCATTTTGATAATGATAATGAGTGTAGTAGTTCATATTCTGGTTGTTGATGATGGAGTTAATTTTAGTTATAGGCACCAGGTACGTCCATTCATGAAGGTTAGTGCAGCGACAGGCAAAGTGATACAAATAACAAAAGAAAAAAGAACTAGGAGAGAAGGTTATGCATAATACACACGTACAACTTATTGGAAGATCTACAAACAAGTTTTGGGAAGATTATCACAATATCTCAATACGTTGAACTTTTTGGAATATCAACAAAATTTGCAAACATTGACATCGAAAACAAAGTCATTTGTAGAGAACTTGCAACAATTGGCCAACATGAAAGTTCAAAATACAGGTATGGAATCCTTTCTCTTTTCCTTGTTCTTCTCCCTCTAAATGCTGTCTCTAGAGCTATGTCCTGAAAATATGCAAGATTATCCTCTTTAAGTGATTTTGCCTTCTGCAATCAAATAGGTCTTAGCCACTCATTTATTGACAAAGTATAAATCTTGGAGGGAGATTAGAGTGCCTGAAAATTACTAAGCCTCAGTGCCAATGTAGTCTCAAAGTTAATCTTGTTCTTGCTCTTGGACTTTCTGTTTTTTGTTGTTTTATTATAATAGAATTACCCACAAATATTACCACTTCAAACATTTCATTTGTGGTTATACTTTAAAAAATGAACTTCATGAGTGCACTATTTGAATGAATATTTGAGATTTTTCCCTGTCTGTCTGTCTTCTGATTGTCCTGTTTTTAAGTAAAATAATTAGGCCTTCTGCATTTGCTGTTGGAGACTAAAGGATTTTGGGGGCCTGGAAAACATAAGCCAGAGAAGAATACATCAGAGTTGTTGGTGTAAAATTTTTCTTCCTTTTGACCATTTTTCTCATTGTTAACATCTTTAATAACCATCCTATTGGAAATGCAGTTTGTTTAATGCATAGCTTTCTAAGACATTTTTCTTTGATAAAGTAGCATTTGCATCATGAATTATCTAGTAACCAAGAGGTTATAGATACGAATCTTCAACTCCAATTTTAGTTGATTTAAAAAAAAGGTAGTATTCGATTGATAGTCCCATTTTTTTTAAAATCTAACTCTCGAGGTATGTTATATATTTTGTATGATGTTATTTCCTCTTTGTAAGCTAAATAGATTTGTATTGTTGGCCCAGTCACGCTAATATTTGAAGAATTGTGAGTTAATGTGTGCATACTGTTTGTTCGAAATGAAATAATTTGGATATATGAAATATTTGTTTGGGGATTGATGTTTTAGAGATGAGAGGTTAAAAAAATCTTTTTTGGATTAATGTTTAGGAGAAAAGATGCTTATTTTAGATGAAATTTGATTTGATGTTTAATGAGATGTTGAGAGAAGTGGAGGAGAAGTTGGAAAGAGGCTATATGTACTAAAAACAAATAAGATTTCAACTCCTCTCCAAATTCAAATATCGCTGAGGGAATTTGATGAGATGTTGGAGAGAGGTTATTATGTATTATAAATAAACAAGATTTCAACTCCTCTCCGAATCCTAACATCGCTAAGGGAGCTTAATATTTAAATCTCTAGTTGTCTCATCAGTTTGTGACTCGGGATGGGAGTGTGTATTAGGCTCGTGTACGAAAGCACAGGGGCGCTACCAAGAACAAGAGATCCAGAAGTGCATGAGAGGGATATGTCGTGTCTCTGCCTTGAGTGAAATTAGACATTTTACGATTATTCTGACTTATAAGTTTTGAACATAGATCTTTAAAATAATAACAAGGCAATCTTATAGATCCTATTCGATTAAATTTAAAGATGTTTGTCTCTCCCGCAACTAACTTAACCCAATAATTTATTATATTTTTATAAAGGTTAATCGGTTAAATTTTGTTGACAGAATTTTACAGCAAAAATTTGACTGTTTGACCGAAAAAGGTTTCAACAAAAAGAAACACGAATATATTAATTTTTCCATGACTATTATTTTTTTGATAAATTAATTTCGCCATTAATATTATTTTCAATAAATGAACTTTGCAGTATTGGTATTATTTAAAATAAAAAAAATTATTATTTTTGTTTTGGAAATATAGAAAACATATTATTTTTTAAAAAAAGAAAATATACCATGCATAAGACGCGTATAAATAAACTTCAAATACGTTGCGTAAAATTGAGGCAGTATTGGAAGTTAAATAGAACTTCACGTTTCGCATCGTCGCAAAAATACCACCGTTGCATCCTCCTTCTCAGCACCCCGAACAAAATCAACAACTTCATCAAGTGGTATCCATCCATTTCACCTGACCCTCCCCGTTGGAGACGTTCCTGCGGATTATGACATCCATCCATTTCAGACGCGATTTCTTTGTTTTGAGGTACGAAGTTGGAAAATTTTCTGCCATGGCGACACTGATTTTGAAGAATCCGCCTGCTATAGGAAATGGTGGTGATTTTTCCCATGAATGAACGGCGATTTGCGTCTGTTCCCGACAATCCAGGACGGCCGCGGACATGTCGAATTGTTAGTCAATCTAATTAATTTTACCCTTACCTACCGGCTTAAGCTTTTAAGTTGATTGGTGGTTTATATAATTCTAGAGAGCTGGATATGTTCAAATCACTCTCGTGTCGTTTATTTCTCCATTTAAAATTAATTCTACTGGTACGACATTTATCAAATGTTTAAGACCCACAAGCAGAGGAGTGTTAATTGATATAACTAAATTTAAATCAACCTAGTAACTTAAGCTTTTAGGTTATGGATGATTTACATAATTCAATAAAGAAACAACATTAGGTTATGATTTTTGTCGGGATTGGTTATCTTGTTCTTCTGATTCTTATAGATTGGCTGATTTTGAAGATGGGTCTTCGATGTCGCAAGAAGTGATGAAGTTTCTGGAGAATGCGGCCCCCTTTTTAGGAGAAGGGGAGAATTCATCGGATTTGGAGTTGTATCAACTTAAGTGTCTACCCATATTCTCAATTCAGAGAATTTGTAGTTGTCGGCTTTTGAAAGGTACATTCTGCTCCTTTTGTTAAGAAGAATTAGAGATATCCTCTTGGGAATCTTATTTTGGGTGTTCTCCTAAGATGCACCATGTGTATAACTTCAATCATTCACATTATTATATCTTTGTTCGTAATGACTAATGCCTCTTTTATCTTGTTTTGTATTACAGGAACATTCATCTTAATGACACATTCTTGGGCAAACTATTAATAAGCTTTAGAGCCAACATACACCTATTGTTGTTACTTGTTATTTGTAATCAAGTAAACTGTTTTTTTTTTTTTTTATCATTTTATCCATATTTGTAAGTTGCTATCTTCTTAAACCTTTTCTCTCATCTTATAGGTCGTGTTGAGAGAATTATTTGCATATTTTGTTGATAGGGATCCTAAAGAAATTTCACACTTTGAGGTAATTCTTTTGATTTCATCGGTTCTTTAGGAACAGGATAATGATAAAATTTTGTCCCGACTAGAGTGGTTGAAAATGCCTGGATACTTAAGTTTATGTTCAATTATTGAAATTAGGAAGGTTTTGATTATATCTTTCATAAAACATTACAAATGACATATTTTAGGTGTTAGGAAGGTCATCCAAAATTTAAGTTTATAATAATAATTTAAAAAAAAATAAATTTCTAAATAAATTTGGTAGAAATTTTGGTAGTTTTATGACTTTTTATCATCTATTTTTTTAAAAGTATTATTTGGTTTAAGTATACTTTTCGCGCACGATGTTCGGGCTTGACTTCACTTGATGATTTTGCATGCTTATTTGTTGGTTTGCGAATAGTCAAGTGACGTCAAGACCATTATGGGCATATAGTGCACGCTCTGTGTTTTGGTTGTTTGGGTTAATAGGCTCCTTGCTTTAGCATCGAACTACTAATATGAGCTTCACCTCATCAATGCACCTCCTGTTCCTTTGGACTATCGCTTGCCTTGAGATAATATCTCTTTGAATATCGATTGCCTCGAGATATTATACCTTTGAATATCGGTTTCCTTGAGATGATGATCATTTTAATATCGAAGTGTCTCGAGTAAATGTCCCTTTGAATCTCAATTGTGTTTAGTTAATTATACATTTCAACTTAATCGTCCGCTCATATTCTCAATTCAGAGAATTTGGAGGTGTCACCTTTAGAGATTTTGGTGCGATTTGAATTATTACAAACGTGAAAAGATTATAAGCTAGATCAAATTAAAACATTTAAATCATCTTTGAACACTTGTTCCCAAAGGACATCCAGAGGCTTAGGGTCTCGAAGGTGTGCTCTCTTTGAAATCTCGAATTCGAAACTGTTGGAGATACTCACCTTGTGGCAATTTTTTCACATTAGAAATGTGAGGATTCTTCAACACATTTATAAGATAAGGTGGTCTACTCCTCTCATAGTCAATTGGTTTTGAGATGGATGTCCACACTTTCAAATATGGTAACACGAGTGAGTTCAGTTGTTAAATCTCTTGTTGTCTATCTGATCCAAGTTTTGGGATGGTTGTGGTAGCTGGGCAAAGCTCCAATTCAAAAGGAAAAAGCATCTATTAACACTTATCTCGACTAGTTATCATTATCACTTTCTATTCAACGGGTTTTCATTATAACTCTTATACTTGGCTTCTATTTGATTGGTTATCACGATCTTTGTTATGCTATATTTAGCTCACTATTCAAAATTATAAGCATCAACGTTTCTTTTTATTTCTTTTAATTCTAAGGATCCCACTCAAGCGGGCAAAAAGACTTAAGAGGGTATTTGATTCCGAAAAGTTCGGATCCGACTCAAGCGAGTATTTTGAACCACAAATTCGGATATAATTCAAGATGGTCTTCCTTATATGGCATCATCTTAAGGGAGCATGTTGGAGATACCTCACCTTGTGGTCATTTGCTCACATTGGAAAGGTGATGATTTTTCAACATATTTATATGATAGGTGGGTTACTACTCTCATTGTCAATTAGTTTTGAGATGAATGCCCACACTTTCTAACAAACTCTCACCAATCACTTCCATTTTTATT
The DNA here is from genome assembly GCA_037832605.1 of Cyclanthera cordifolia. Lineage (NCBI taxonomy): Eukaryota > Viridiplantae > Streptophyta > Magnoliopsida > Cucurbitales > Cucurbitaceae > Cyclanthera > Cyclanthera cordifolia. The sequence continues at coordinate 704,755 of JBBMEG010000009.1, read as the reverse complement.
TAAATATCTTTTACATGGAGATTCTAAAATTTTCATAGATCATATTTTGCAATACTCTTGATATTTTTATAAGTTGAGTATTATTTTGGTAGCGTTGGTTGTGATACTTATTTTTATTATGTATTGTACTTATTAGTTTTTAAATAGTTATAGAATATTTAATGCATATATCATATAATATTTTGTTTTTTTCGGTTGAATAGCATTAATTTCATCGATAGGAACTGTAGGAATTATTGTCATATGTACTTTTCAAGGGGGAAGAGTTTTAGCTCGTAGGTTTAGTTAGATTCAATCTTGCAACAATTTCTTTCTTTCTTTTATTTATTTTCATTCTTTATTATTTCCATAGGGTGATTGCATGTATCATTTAGTGTTGATGTGCATGTTTCATAATCATTGTGATAATGAAAGTAGTAGAGCATATTGTGACCGTTGATGATGGAATTAATTTTAGTTATAGACACCAGGTCCATTCATGAAGGTTAGTGCAGTGATACAAATGACAAAAGAAGAAAAAAAGGAGAGAAGCTTATGCATAATACACAAGTTTAACTTAGAAGATCTGCAAACAAATTTTCAGAACTTGATTTTTCACAATATCTCAACAAGTATAACTTATTGGAATATCAACAAGATCGGCAAACATTGACATGGAAAACAAAGTTAGACGTTGTGAACTTTCAACAATTTACCAACTCACAAGGTTTGATAACATGAAAGTTCAAAGTACAGGTATGGAATCCTTTTTCTTTTCCTTGTTCTTCTCCCTCTAAATTTTGTCTCTAGAGCTATGTCCTGAAAATATGCAAGATTATCCTCTTTAAGTGATTTTGCCTTTTGCAATCAAATAGGTCTTAGCCACTCATTTATTGACAAAGTATAAATCTTGGAGGGAGATTAGAGTGCCTGAAAATTACTAAGGGGGTGCTTGTTTGGAAAATTATGGAGTGTTTAGAAATGAGGAGTTATTTTGAGTGATTATAAAGAAGAAATTGTAATAATAGCTTGTTTGTATAAGGTTT
>JBBMEG010000009.1:679219-695232 GCA_037832605.1 Cyclanthera cordifolia | reverse complement strand
CCTTAAGGTGCGCCTTGCGCCTCAGGCCCCAGGAGGCCATTGCGCCTTAGTGCGCCTTGGGCTTTTTAAAACACTGGTTGTGGGCATGTGTGGTGTGGTTGCGAGGGCCATAGGTTGTACCTGTATGTCCTTGAGTTCTAAAAGTTTATCCATAGTTGAAGTTCTTTTCCATAATTTTTCTTGGTCTGATTATTTGTGTATTTCTCCCATTAGTTGAGCCTTGTTTTATTTTTTGTGCTCCCTCTTTTTGTACTTGTTTGAAGTTTATGCAGGTCATCACTCTTTGATTGGTTGACATTGATGCAGGTTTAGCAGTTAACTAGGACGTTAGCTCCCTCTGCTTTTATTTATCATTTTTTTTTCTAGGAAATGAAGATTTTTAAAAAAAATAATAAATATTTTCAGTGATGGGTGAAAGTGGTTCAAAGCCTATAGAAACAATAATAAGAGGTGGATGCCAGTGACAGGGGCCAAACAATTTTCTTTGCTAAAAAAATAGAAGATAAGGAGTGTTTTCTTATCAGTAAATAAGATGATTAAATATTTATGTGGTCCTCCCACTATTTTTACCATAAAATTTTGTTTTAATACTTATTCACTGAAATTCAATTATGTCGTGAGTATTATCTATAATAAGTGCAATTATCCATGGTAGGGTAATTCTCTTAGATGTTCTAGGCATTTTGGTGACTGCAAAAATGAATCTGCATGGATGTTATATTATTAGACCTATAGCTTGGGAAATGAGATAATGAAGTCAAATTTTGTGGTTTATGCATGTTGAAATGAATAATTGATCTCATCATTGAAGAGATCTGAAATTTTTTGTTGTTTATGCTTTTTTTGTACATTTGAAATGTCATTGAAACTAAACACGAATACTAAAAGATTTTATTGTTTAAAATTATGCACCCGGTTTCTCTACTGATATATGTATTCTTTTCTTTTGCACTTTTAGATACCAAAAGCTTGGGAGGCTCCTGTTTCGTTTCTTCTGAAGCTCACCATTCCCCAACCCGCTCCTTCCGAATGGAGCAGATTCTTTACATCAGCGAACATTTCTCTCTGTCCTGTTGCTCTGCTGTATGCTTGTAATTCATTCATTCCTTTTAGCCATCCCATTGCCTTCCTCTTACCGCATAGTCATTTACCTCTTTGGTTTGTAGTACTCTTAGCGAGCTCTTCTCTTGCAATTCTTCACTTTGTCGTTGAAACCGAGCCCCCCAAAGCTGAGCAAGTCCCTGTGGTGCTTGCAGCATTTGTCATGAGTGTATTTTGGATTTCTACCACCGCTGGAGAACTGCTGAACTGTCTTGCAGCTCTGGGGCTGCTTCTCAAACTCCCGCCAGCCCTACTTGGGCTCACCGTCCTAGCTTGGGGAAATTCGGTTGGGGATCTAGTAGCCGATGTTGCTCTTGCAAAAGCAGGCCAGCCCTTACTGGCTATGGCTGGATGCTTTGCAGGGCCAATGTTTAACATGCTTGTCGGGCTTGGAACAGCTTTGGTTATACAAACAGCTAACAATTATCCGGAGGCCTATCAGCTTCAGTTTCATATGGGAATTGTGATTGCATTTGTATTCCTACTTTTCAGCTTGATGGGTTCTCTACTTGTAATTATTTGGTGCAGATTTCGGGTGCCTCGATTTTGGGGATTCTGCCTTGTTGTAATCTACATTGTTTTCATGGCTACCAGCTTAGTGATGGCCAAGTTTTCTCCATGATTAAATAGCCTTTCAGACTGAAGCATAAGACCAAGAAACTCCATATATGCCAATGTAGAAGCATTCGGGCAGTGACCATGAATAGTAATCGACATTTTAACTGGGAAGTCAAGGCATGAAGCATCTTATTTGCTATCTGCTCAACAAACTCGAACAACTTAGTAAGCAATTGTAAATATTTCAATTCATTGACAGAAATCTGAAAAAGAAAATCTTTACTCAGCATCATATTTATCCCATAATGTAGCCTTACCGCTATAGTATACCACTACTCTTCAATGTATAGTTCCATACATTCTTTTATTCCAAGTTTCTTCTTTATTTTCAATGAAGTGTTTTTTTCCTTTTACCAAGTTTCATTTATACATTGCAAAAAGGCTTGTCTTCTGCCAATGAGTTGTATGAGAACTTGTTTCTGAGTGAGAATTGGGTTTTCACTGTGATGTTATTTTCAGGTTGGCAATGTCATGGTTGTTGGCTTGGAATCTGCTATGATAATGGATGGAATCTCTTTAAACAGGACACAATTTCAAGTTATTGAAAGAGAAGTAACAGTATTAGCTTGATTTCAGATTTGGGTTTATTGCTGAAAATTGAATCAGGCTGTTGAAGCAAGCTGATGCAGATGGTTCATGTCTCTCTGGTTCTTATGTAGAGAAGATAAGGTTAAGCAGGTTCTCAAATTTTCTTTATGGTGTTCAATTACATGATTATTTTTAAAAATTCTAATACCTGTTTTCTTTTCCTGCTAGACCATAAAAAAAAAAAAAAAAAATTTCGGTGCTACTTAGTTTTTTTTTTCTTTTTTTTTGAAACTGAGAAATCAAAGTTTTGCTCTATTGTTCTCGGAGTTACCATGTCCATCCATACTTTTTAGCATGTTTAAATAATTTTGAAGAGGAGATTAATTGGTTAGGAGGTTGGATTCGGTTGTAGTTTATAGTCACGGTTCAATTAACTTATCTTAGTTAAAAGTATATACTTGTAATCAAGATTTCACGAGTTTTAATTCTTTACTCCAATTATTGTTAAACTTAAAAAATAAATATATATTACACGAGTTTTAATTCTTTACTCCAGTGATCAAGAATTCACGAGTTTTAATCTTTAGATTTTGTTTCAGAACGGGTGTGCATCTTGTGGTTTGTATTTTGAATGATTCCAATGAGCGTTAAAGGCGATTTAGTTCATTTTGGTATATTATTTTAAAAGTTTTGAATTAAGGGGTTAGAGTCTCCGAGAGTAGCGTAGTGGTCGAAAACTTGAGTTTTGAAGATGTACTTTCCTCAAGGTTCAAGACTCATTCGTGACATTAATTGGTAGACATTCTTAACTTCGATTTTCGAATTTTCAAATATATATCTCTTCAAGGAAAATATTAAATATTTGGATACTTTTTAGGCGCTCCGGTTAGAAATGACACTTCTTTGACTTGGAGAAGTGATATGTTCAAGTAAGGTATGTGCTAGTACGAGAAGGTAGAGGATGACAATTCTATTGTGATTGGGAGCGATCCTTGGCTCAAGATCTTTTGGTGTTTGTAGGTAAAGTGGATGCGTAAGGATCTATTAGGTTGGATTTTGAAAAACTTGTGTGTTCTAGAGAATTTGAAACATAAATGAACATTTTGAGATAGAAGTTTGTTCAATTATTCTAAGTTAAAAGAAGCTAATTTATCATTATTTTGATTGATTTTTATCTTGAATTTGTTTAAATAATTAGATACTCATGTTTGAAAACTAAATCAATTGACCCATCGAGTAGAGTAAAATCTATTTTATAAATGGTAGAAGATATGAGCTTATTACATTTCTAACGTGGTATCCTCAACCTATTTAAAATAATAAAACAACTAAATTATCATATAAATATTTCATAAAATTTAGAATAAAAAGGTAAAAGTTATCTTTTTGCTAATAAAATTAAGGGTAATATACCGTTTGTGAACTTTCACCTTTGTTTCTAAATTTTGAGTTTTGTTCCATTTTAGTTCACAAACGTTCAAAAGTTTTAATTTAGTCTTTAAACTTAGAAAAACAAAATAGAAATTGGTTCATATAGTAAATTTTAAGTCAACATTAATCGAAATTGGTATAATAATGTTAATAATTTTAATACAATCAGAGATAAAATGTGAAGATATTTTAAAATTTTATAGAGAAGATAATTTTAAAACTGGATTTTCAAAAGTTTAAGGACTAAAATATAACAAAGATAAAAGTAGTATTACTAGATTATCAAACCTGTGACACTGATGTTGAACTGAATTTACACCAAACAATGAAATCACTGCGCCACCAATCATTTTAGTCACTTCATTTACATATTTAATTCATCACCAACCAACCACATGCTATTTTTTATATTTTATTAAATATTATGTACTATAGTTTAATTTTCCATATTATAGCACTAAATTTTAATATTAAATTCTAACTTTAGCCTTACATTTATAACATTTCACATTAAAAAAAGAATTGCAAACCATTAACTATTATACCCCACCCAATGAATCAGTAGTGTAATACCAGCGTCACGAGTTCGATCTTTAAAATGATCATTCTGCTCTCAACCCTCCTACGCTTTGACGATTGTTAGTCGGAATCGAAGACAAAAAAAAAATGGTAAAAAATATATAAAATAAGTTCAGAAAAAAATGTTCCTCATTCAGTGTTAGATCTTCCATTGTAGGGAGAACTTCCAGACCCAAACAAACAAAGCAAAAAGCTAAAATTTATCATGGGTCCTCCATTCTTCATCCTCTATATATCTCTGGGAAAGGTAATTCAATACTCTTTCTCTCTTTCCCTGATCTCTAGTATCTGTAAATTGTGTAATTTTCTTCCGTGTTTGTTTGTGGAAATTAATGATTGTTCTTGGGATAGCTTTGTTGGTTGGTTTCTTCCATTGTCCGATGATGATGATGATGTTGATCTTTTGCAATGTACAAAGCTAATATCTATGTGAAATGAGATCTTTCCCTCTTTTTCTTTTTTGAATTCGTAAGTTTTAGCTATGAACATGAATTATTAGCTGTACATTGCATTTGGATTAGAGCATAATATCAATCCCCTTGTCTAATTTGTTATCTATCTATACATGTTCGATGAATTGTCTCTAAGTAGTCAACAAGAGCAATAACTCAACGACATCAATATATCCCTACCGGCCAAGAGGTTAGTGAAATCAACAGGGGATTTTCATAAAAACTTAGCTGGTTGTTTGTAGGATTTGTTTTGGCAGTGCGTTTATCCACGATGCGTAGTGCGATGGGAATCGGAGCTTGGTTGTTATATTTTCTTGCCATCAAAGATTGATGTACCTTTTTTGCTTAGCTCAATGAAATATAGTTTAGTAAGAACAAGTGTTTTAGAAAGTTCAAGACGCAATGGCCCTCTCGAGCATGAGATACAAGACACATGCTTTTTTACTTAAGCCGCACTATATAAAATAAACATTTATTAAAAAATATGAATATGAATATATACGTATGAAAATGAATATGTGCACAGTCAAAATACTTTCATGGAAATAAATGAAGTTTTTAACCAAGAACTATATAAAAACCACACGTAAGATTCAACTATTAATCTTTATTTTACTGTAATAAATAAAGTTTACTAAGAATAAATATAAAATACATAAGTTTCAACTATTAACTTTCATTTTCATGAAAAGAAATAAAGTTTAAGAATTATATAAAAATACATAAAATTCAACTATTAACTTTTATTTTCATGAAAATAAATAAAATTTTAACCAAGAATAATGTACAAAATATACGTAAGTGATTCAAAATATTACAATACCTTAAAAAATTTATCACGTGCTTGGATATATGTACAACCAAAGCTTACAGGGAGGCAATACACAAATATTATAAGTAGAAGACTAATAAAAATAAAAAAACACGAAATCCCATGCACCTTAAGACTTTAAGAAAGGCGTCAAAAGGTACGTGCCTTATGAACCGCGGTTGGTGCATGAAGTGCGCTCGCATGAGTTGGCCTTTTCCAAACACCGGCAAGAACATACATATATAGGTTCTTGAACATTTGGACTTCGGTTGGGGCTTTGAGAGTTTTCTGTGATAGCTTGAAATTACTTAAATTGGTTCAAATATGCAACATCTATAATAAAGAAGGAATATGGAGGAGTCCCATAATTGCAGCTTAGTACTGTCTGTTCACAGACTTATGCAAGTTCTGTGCTGTGTATTCATGGAAAAGCCTTATTGATATATTCTTATAACTATTGATTTCATAGAAATTTTACTTGACCTCCCTGTAAAGGTTATGTTTGGCTATAACAAGAAGGGAAGAGAAGGGAATGGATAAAGAAAGGAAAGCGAGAGTAAATTAGTGATTGATGAAATGTAACTTGATAGGTCAAATAGTTGGAAGGGATCATTCTCATTTTTTATCCCTTTCCTCTACGCCAAACATGCCCTTAATGTGCATCGAGTTTGTTTTAGTAGATGATTTGGTTTGTTTCAGGTAAGTATTATCTCGTCGTTCTGATAGTTTGAATCATAAAGATATTATGGTCTGTCTCATGAAAAATTCTTTTTGTTGTTTGTGTAGTGTTTTTACTTTGATTATTCCATTTTTTGTTGTTCTTTTCAAAAGCTTTCGAGATGTTTGTTAAGTTGTTTTAAAAGGAGGATTAGATTTTTATGAAAAGTCTAGTTTTAGGTTTTTTTTGAGAACTTGTCTGGGACTAAGAGGCAGCCTGCCTCCATTGCAGGGCCACGTGGCGCAACGAGAAAGCGTCACGTGGCGCAATCTACAATTTTTAACTTTCTTTTTTTCTCATATTTATTAAAATATATTTACAATTTTTTTTTAATTTAAAAATATTCATAAATGTCACATCATATCATATCTTAAACATTTTTCATAACTTTTAAAGAAACGAGCTATTACTAAACACTCAAAATAATTTCTGAATTAAAATTCAAACAAACACCACTTGGGGTTTATGTTGACAGTGATGGATCAGCAAGGGCCTGGCCCGCCTCCATCCTTGGGAGGTCAAATAGCATATGTTGGCAACCTGTGCCATCACGGCCAGATGGCAGTAGCCCCGACTTCATCGATCGGAGGTATTCAGTCTATGAGTCAACCTGGTGGAACTCAGCTGGCTGAACATCATCTTGTTTATCAGCATATCCAGCAGCAGCAGCAGCAGCAGCAACAGCTCCAAACTTTTTGGGAAAATCAGTACCAAGAGATTGAGAAAGTAACAGACTTCAAGAACCATAGTCTTCCATTAGCAAGGATCAAAAGGATCATGAAGGCTGACGAGGACGTATGAATGATATCGGCTGAGGCGCTAGTTTTATTTTCCAGGGCAAGTGAAATTTTCGTCCTTGAATTGACATTACGGTCTTGGAATCATACCGAAGAGAACAAGCGCAGGACAGTTCAAAAGAGTGATATTGCTGCAGCTATCACCAGAACCGACATTTTCGCTTTCTGGTTGATTTTGTGCCAATGGAAGATCTGAAGGACGAAGTACTCGCGTCGATTCCAAGAGGATCAATAACGGACAGAGGGCCTGGAGAGGCACTTCCTTACTGCTATATGCCTTCTCAGCAGGCACCCGGAATGATTATGGGGAAGCCCGTGATTGAACCGGCTATGTATGTTCAACAATCACACCCTTACATGCCTTTGTAAATGCGGCAGAACACACAAGATCAAGCCGCTCCTGATCAATAGTAATTTGCGACACGAAGATGAAGTAGAATCGGTATCTCTCGTTGTTCTTTGCCTACGTCTACCATCTACAAGTAGATATCAGTTTCTTGAGTTTGTGTTTGTGTTGAAAACATTTGGTGTAAAGTGCATTTTGAGTATATTATCATCAATCATATATGCAGCTTACAATTTACATTTGAGTTGGAGCTTTTAAGTAAACTCAATCTTTGTGTTTCATTCCATTGAATGTGATTATATTTTGAAGGGACGTTTGGATAATAGGTTAGGTTTGTATTCCATTGAACTGATCACCCTCATTAATGGCTTCATTGTTAGGTTTTAGATTTCGGTTTCCCCTGTACTCATAGTCATACCATTTTCCTGCGAATTGATACAGACGGAGTCTCCTCCGAAGTATGCTCACATCTATGCCAAACAACACATACACACACACACAACAGACCGACCCGGATAATTTACACTGAAGAATTGATCCAAAGCCATACACAATTATTCCTGTAGTTTGGCTTGACAAGAGTAGATTATCGTGATTGAGCCAGAAAAAAGTGAATCTTTGCTGAGAATGACGGTTAAAAAGAGTGTACAACACTATATTATATACTAAAATATTGGGTGCTTATCTTCACATTTCTATCTAAAGAAACTGTAGTTTCCTTTTTCTGTTTACTACACAACTTAATTTAGAAGACGATTTTTTTTTTTTTTTTGCTAAATTCTGTTTTTGATTCAAGTTAAAAATTAGAACCATTAGCAGGATAGAATAGAATTGAACATGAGTTTTTGAGAGTAATTGGAGAGCATATGTGAATTATAACTGTGTATTAATTCTTTTTCTTTACTCAGTAATCCAACTACAAAACAGCACAAACGAGTAATTTATCTGCTAACCATCAAATACACTCATGTTTTTCTGTTCAGTTTTTTGGAACAAAGCTCAGAACAGTCTTGCAAAACCATGAACACCATCAAGTGTGTAATCTTTCTTTACTGGCTTATTTTAATTCAGAAAAGACTAGTTTTGCTGCCTTGTCGGAGGCTTCGGATTAAAATCTTTCTCAAATCTCCTTTCTTCCGGCAGAGAGGTGCAAGAGGTTAAGAAACAAGTGGAAGCTGCTCAACCAATAGGTTCCTCCAGAAACTCGACCATACGGTTTCAACTCAAAAGCTTAATCCGATAGGTTGAGGTAAATTTAATTAATCAACCAGCACTATCCCTCACTTGTAGGCTTAGAAATTTAAGAAATGCCCTACAAGTGGAATTCAATTTTAAATGGTGAAGAAACGGCTGGGATTCGAACTCAGAATCTTCTGCTCAAATAACATGTTGAATTATGTTAAACCACCAATTAACCCAAAAGCTTAAGCTGATGGGTTGGGGTGAAATTTAATCATATCAACCCTCATCGTATTTCTCTAGTTCCATAGTCCCAAGCAAAACATATCTGTTCTAGCTTCGACTTTGTGGAACCTCAATTGAATATGTTGGTTTTTGGTTAAACATGACGTAAATCAAAAGGAAAACCGAAAAAACAAACAGCTACTAACATTAAGTTCTCGATTCCGAACTTGAACCTAGAACATTGTAGGATATTTTCAAACATCCTAAACCCTTATCACCATTATACTCTTTAAGGTGGTTTAGAATTGTTCTAGATAAATTTCATCAACATTTTAGCATCTTTATCGCTCGTAGACTGCAGTTTATCATTCGGTTCTACTCATGGATAGCGACTAGCTTGTTATTATTTTTGTCTTGAATGTAGCTAAAGTTTATCAAGTAACGAGGAAGTTCATGAGTTTATCCGACAATATCTCCACTAGCAAAAGAGACCATTATTTTTTTTTCTTTTGCATACTAGTAAACAATTTTTCGGATATAATTTAAAACTACATATGGATAACCTATATTCATTGTTTTGTTTCAAAATATAACAGATGTTTGTTTCTTTAAACATTGCAGAACATTATAGGCCATACATTTTTTTGTAGAACTTCGACAAAAACAAAATTTGCATGACACGAAACGTGTCTCGGTATCGACCACATGAACTATTTCATGGTGTTACAACTAATGCTACGAGTGTTGATTGTGATAGTGGCTGCCATTGGAGCAGACATTGAAAGAGAAGGGTGAGGTCATCAACTTCTTGTTTTGTGGATGAGAATTAAAAAACAAAAAAGTTATGATTATTGTCTCTACTTTTGTCTATTTTTCCATCTTCTTAGACAGAAGAAGCCAACCAACTCCATTAATGACAAAAATTCCTTTTGGTAATGAAACATTTAATGCTGTTTTCACTTTTTGGATAAAGAATGACCTTTTTGGTGCTGAAAAGTTCTATATAAAGACATGTGTTTTGTTCATCTGACCATAGCAGAAAAAATAAAAAGTGAAAACAGAACACTTTTTGTCATTAAAATAGAATATAGATTTGCTACCATTGATCTTGTTGAGATGACAGAAGGAAGGAGGAACCTCGATAGGGAAATCCCGACGTGTGGATCGGTGATTGGCGGTAAGCGAAATAAGTGTGTTATTTTTCCAGTCAAATCTAGCATGGTTGCTGAGTCAATAGAAAGAAATAACAAGAACTGGTAACTCTAGAGAATCCTTTGTTTATTCATTCTGTTTTCATAGGGAAACTCTATATTTGTGCACATTTTACCTCAGAACCTACTCCATGCAGGATTGTTCAGACAAAGCCAGCATACAAAAGCGACTTAATTGTTGGAGTGGGAGACTTCCGCTTTCACTTGCACAAGGTACTGTCTTATTTCAGTACAAAACTATGAGAGTTGCAGCCTTTTTGGCTTCATTGATTTGAGTTCAATTTACGTTCATTGATCATCAGTCTCTACGGGAGTGTTTGGATGAATAATTGTGTAGTGATTATAAATGAGTGATTATTTTTAGTGGTTTTAAAGAAGAAAATGTAGTAATAGCTCGTTTGTATGAGGTGTTTAAAGAGTGATTTTAAAAGCTCATTTTTAATAGCTCTACTAGTTTTCGTGTGTTAAAACTATTTGTCCCCCCCCCCCCCCTCCCCCTTTTTTTAAGCATGTTTATCCCATGGTATCTATTTGTAGTTTGAAACATAGACGCTTTTTCCCCGGAAAAAGCGTCGTGTTAATTATCAAGAAAGTTCTTAATATTGATGTTAAAAATGTAAGATTCCATGTGAGTCTTATGACTGTAATATGGAGAGGCTCTTGGGACTCGAATTCATGACCTCTTGATCATATGCACACACTTATGTCGGTTGACTATTGCTCTTGTTGGCATGTAGAGACTCTTTTAAATTATGAAATGAGTTTCAAAAGCATCTTTGGTTCTTGAACTTTTGCATTTCATTTTGATAAACTTTTTAAATTTTTTGTTTTACTTTAGTCCATCATCTTTACACAAAAACAGCCAAGTTCTTGTCATCAACTTTTGCATTAATCATTTAACAAGGTTGCTAGAAGTTGTTAGTTGATATAATTAAATATATTCCAATCTATCAGCTTAAGTTTTGAGGTTGATTGATGATTTACATAATTCAACATGGTATCAGAGCAGGAGGTCTTGATTTTGAATCTCTGCCGTGTCGTTTTCCTCTCCATTTAAAATTAATTTCACTTGTAGGGCATTTATCAAATTTCTAAGACCCTCAAATGAGGGAGAGTGTTAGTTGATATAATTAAATTTAGGAGTGTTCATCTCGACCGACTTAACCGACCAGAAAAGTTTCGATTTACTATTTTCTAGCCAACTCCAACCGACTTACTTATACATGAAAATCGACCGCCACCCTAAATTCGGTCAATTTCTATCGATTTTTGGAGAATGCATGAGCACCCTTAATTAAATTTATCCCAACCTACCAGCCTAAATTCAACATAACCAAATATACAAAAAATAAAAAAACTAACTGCATGATGTGTCATCTTTTCAGCTCCCAATGGTTGCAAGAAGCAAATATCTGAACAGAATGATAATCCAAAACAGCAGTAATCAATTCCAAAACAACAGTGTCATCACCATACAACTTGACAATCTTCCAGGTGAATCCATGGCTTTTGAGTTGGTGATGAAGTTTTGCTATGGATGGAAAGTTGATTTAACTTCCAAAAATGTTGCTCCTCTTTACTCTGCTGCACATTTCCTACAAATGACTGATGATCTTGCACAAGGAAATCTAACATCCAAAGCAGAAGCCTTCTTGAACTTTGTAATATCATCATCATGGAAAGACACATTCAAAGTTTTAAAAAGTTGTGAATCGATTTCTCGATACGCCAAACAACTCTGCATCCCGAATCGTTGTTCTGAAGCAATCGCCCGGAAGGCTTCTATGAATCTGGAGGCCTTCTGTAATGGTGTCAATAATGTCGATAATGTAAAGCTTGCAGCCATCGCTGACGACTGGTGGTTTGCGGATGTTTCGATTCTAAGGATAGATCATTTCGTTGAAGTGATTGAATCGAGTAAACGGAGAGGAATGAAGTCCGAGGTCGTAGGATCTTGTATAGCGCATTGGACAATGAGATGGTGTTCTCGTGTCATGACCGGACTCGAGAATTTTACTTTGGAGCATTTCACCAATAAGTTGAAATCAGTTACAGTTGAAAGTTTGATTCGGTTACTTCCCGTGGAGGAAAATTCGGTTACCTCGAGTTTTCTGCTCCATATGTTGAAGCTGGGATCTTTAATGAAGATTGACTCTGAATTATTAACTAAACTGGAAAGTAGATTGGCCATGATGTTGGAAAAATGTCATGTTTCGGACTTACTCATGGTCTACGGAGAAGACGACAGTGTTTACGATGTCGGCATTGTTACTCAGGTGGTAAAATATTATGCTTTTCACATATCAGCTAACTCAGAATCAAATCTACAAGTTGTTGGGAGGTTAGTGGATGATTATCTTATGCTTGTTGCACGGGATCGGAACCTTAAGGCAGATGGCTTCCAAGCTCTTGCCGATGCATTGCCCCCGAATGCTCGAGTTTGTTGTGACAATCTGTATAGAGCAACCGATATGTTCCTAAAGGTAAAAGAAACTTTCTGTTCGTTGATATAATTAAATTTATCTCAACAACTTACCAGCTTAAACTTTTAGGTTGATTGATGATTTAGCATGAGTTTAACAAAGTCCAGCAGGAGGTCATATGTTCAAATCCTTGTCGAGCTATTTTCTCCCTAATTGAATTTATTTAAATCCATTCGTTTAAACTTTTGGGTTGATTGATAATCTAATATGGACCGTTATTATATCTCAATTATGTATACATCCGATTTGAATGACTGAAAATTCTTGGTTTGGATGAGTTTGCGAGAGAGATATAACACGATTCGATTCGATATTTTTCAGGTGCATCCTGATTTAACAGAAGAAGAAAGAACAAGTTTATGCAGATCTTTGAAGTATCATAAACTATCACAAGCAGCAAGGGAGCACGTAATGAAGAACGATCGATTACCGCCAAAATACGTAACGAGTTTTATTCTTTTAGAACAAGTAAGCATGACAAAGCCTAGAACAGAATTTGTAGTGAGTAACAGAGAAATGAAAAGCCAAATTGTAATGGGGGAAAGTAAATGTGGAGGAACAAGTTGGATGATGAGTTCACAAAAGGAAATAAGTATGATGAAAAGGGAAGTTGAGACAATGAAAGGGCAGCTCAATGACATTCAGATGTGCAAGACAAAGCTTCAAGGGCAAGTAAAGAAAGGTTTCAATTACAAGAAAAGCCTAGCCAGTGTACGGAATGTCGTCCGTTTCGGGTTCAATCATGCGAAGATAAGTGTAGGCTTCGCTCCATTGTCAACTTGAACAGATCTGCTGCATTTTCTAAATGTAATTTTTTGTTCTATTGCACGTCGTCGTCGTCGTCGTATTGATTTTTGTCGAGAAAGAAATCGTTCTTGTATATTGCAGCTCTTACCTTGTCATGGACGCCATCAATTTCTTTGCTTGCATTCAAATACAATTCAAATTAACAGCTTTGCCAGTTGGTAAATAACCAGAAAACCCAAAAAAGAAAAGTTTCACTACATGGCTGACTGATTAATATTTAGTAAATACTAATTTGAAATACTCTTTCAAAATTTCATACCAAACAATTCCTGAAACTTACAGCTTTAAGCATGGAAAGGAAACTTTCATTTAAATTCCTCTAGAAACAACTTTAATAATCGAGAATCGGAACTTCACCTTACTACATACCTGGATGCATCTATGCCTGCCCCAACCCCTGAGTTCTAAAAAAATTAAGTTTACTAGTTGGGTCTGAACTTGAAACCTCAAAAAATGCATACCTCGAGACTCAAAAGCTTCCACTAACAAGGTCATCCCTTGAATTCAACCAAAGTAAGCTTAAGTTGATGTAACTTTCCTAACTTATGGACAGATTGGTGAATCATTGGAAAATTTTGAGCCTTTGAGTATTCACTTGATTAGAAAGAAATATTCATGTCATAGCCGAGGTAGAGAAGGTTCAAAATCAACAAGATACGACTTCGAATGAAAGGCGTAACGATATGGGTAGCGTCTTGGGAGATAGGGGATAACAAATGCAAGGCAAAAGCCATGGATGATCCAACATGTTGATGAAGCAATATGAAGATGAAAGAGGATCTTATCAGAGATAAAGTAGAAACAAACTTTAAATCCTAAAGGCCAAGTGTATTTTATCCTAAATAATTGTTTGTTAAATATGCTAACACAAAAGAATAGTAATATAGAAGAACAACCAATAAATATAAAACTATTAATCAGTAGAATAAGATATCCGTGAGTATTCGAACCAGCACATTTGACAATTATCATAGAACAAGTAGTCTGACCAATAAATTATTAGGTTGGGCAATTGCTCTTCACTGCGGCGCTGGCGACATCCGCATCTCGTTGCCTCCGGACTGCCACCAACCCCGCAAAGAAACCCTCCGGCATTGCGTGTAGATTATTTAAGATCATACTCCTTTAGGTGAATAAGAGTAGAGCTTTATCGACATCTTATATAACTTAATAACTATGAAATAAGATTATAGGATCAAATTTTCATTCTCTGAAATTCAACGATAAATAAATAAAGAAAGTAACATTCGAACTTATGATATTTTGATCATTAAATTACACTTTGATTACAACAATCGGAGAGATAAGAGGATTCGAACCTCTAACCTCATGATACTTCAGTGTTTACTGATGTCGTTAAACAACTGCTCTCTATTGATATATATAATAAATATATTATGATACCGCCAAATGTAACTAGGTCTCCAACCTTAGGCTCGGTATGTGACCCAACCATATCGTGCCACATGTCTTTTTTTTAGGTTATTCATTTATTTCTCTTCGTATATATTCTTTTTTTCTTTTCTTTGATTAGATACATGTTTTTTTCTTTTGTACATTTTCATTTAAGGAATAACTTTGTGTGTCTATCATTAATATCAATATTAAAAAGTAGCAAACCTTTTACTATTATATAAAAATAGATGAAATACTTCTTTTTATAATTAATTAGTTTTGAGATATTTACATTATTTAATATAAATATTGCTAAACTAAAAAGAGCTATGATATATTAAAAAAAAAAATTGCCACATATTCATAACTAGGGTAACAAAGATAATCGGTTAAATATAAATAATTCTATTTATTGATTTATCATTCTTTTTTAAAAATTATATATTAATTTAAAATAAACCTGAATTGTAGCTAGTATGTTTGCCCACGCTCCCTCAAGGTGGGGCCTCTTCGGGGTTCATCAATCTTGACTCGGATCTCAATTTTATTTTATTGGACCGAATACCCGTTTGTGTTTGATGGACTCTGATACTATATCAAAAAGTGTGGGCATCTATCTCAAAACCAAATGACGATGAGAGGAGTAGCCCACCTGATTATATGTGGCTAGAGGACTCCCCACTTTATCGATGTGAGGATATTTGAGATCCTCAACCGGAAGAAAAGAAGAAAAAATAATTAGAAAAGTAAAAATAAATAAATGAAAGGTAAGTAAAAAGCAATGAATTCCCGTCACCACTCTGTCCATCTTGTATGACCTAATAATTATAAAATAATAAAAGAAAAATAAAAGGTAGAGACAATAAATTATTTAGCAACATATATATATTTTAAGTTATAAAACCAAGAAATAATTACACTGAAATGAAATCATAAAAGAAATAAAATGTACCAAAAACATTTAGAATCTTATAAAAATCAAAACTCTGCTTAAAATTAATTGTGGTCAATTAATTCATCATCTAGAATGGTCCTAAGACAATCTCAATAAAATTGTGATTGTTTTATTTTGGGAAATGTTGTATTAATGGAGTACCTACTGTTTAGGGGTGGAGAAGGAGTGTTCAAACAAACCAAATAATTTAAATAACTCGATCAACCTAACTCAATTTGATAAACTGAGTTAAAATTTATTAGTCGAGTTAGAATCAAATTAATGAAACTTTTATGAGTTGAATTGATTCGTAAATTAACTTAAAATTAATTTTGAATAATCTAATTAACCAAATTTATTAGGCTTCTTGGGATGCAAATGTTTTATTTACCAATAGC
>JBBMEG010000009.1:659088-670805 GCA_037832605.1 Cyclanthera cordifolia | reverse complement strand
GAGTGTGGTTACAACCACCTGTCAGCAAATCGTGTCGCTTCCAGTTTCGATCGTTTGCTTTTGGCTCTGCAGTTTTCTTGTTTTGTTTCCAGTTTCGACTGTTTGTTTTTATATTATGACTGGCTGACTGAAATGAACGAACTTATT
The DNA here is from genome assembly GCA_037832605.1 of Cyclanthera cordifolia. NCBI lineage: Eukaryota > Viridiplantae > Streptophyta > Magnoliopsida > Cucurbitales > Cucurbitaceae > Cyclanthera > Cyclanthera cordifolia. The sequence goes on along the minus strand of JBBMEG010000009.1, from coordinate 670,658 downwards.
AGATTTTAATACAAGTTTACAGGTTTTTGTTTTTGTAGCTGCCGAGTACCAGATTCCTATCTTGTTTATAGCGCAATTAAAAATAAACTTTTATAATCATTCTTTTAACAACTTCATCCAAACAATATATTATTGAGATGCAAGCAAAGTTGTTCTACGTTGGCTAGAAAAGGAAAAGATTATAGATGTATTAGTGAAAAAAAATTGACGACAACCATTTCATTGGTATGACGAAGACTTTTGAGCGAAACCAAAAACAAAACTTTAGGTGTATGTCCAAAGTTGACAAAGTTTTTGATTCACACTAAGTACTGTTTCATCGATCAGGTGGGCTACCTATTCTACAATCCATAATTCTTTCTGCAAATTTTAGACAGACTTTACTTTTTCATCCACATAAATTTAATCTTGTTAGTATTTTGTTGTAGTGAAGCAATCTGAGAGTTAAAAGAATTCAACATGTCGCTGCATTGGCACGCAATGCCGAAGACCAGTAAGTTGTTCGCTGATAAGATAGCGATGGCCGAGTATCGGTTACCGGAGGAGTATCTATAAAGATGCCTTGATATGGTATTTAGAACTTCAAACTTTTTCCATACAGTAAGCAGAAAATTCAGTTCAGCTGAGTTAGAAATGAAATTTACAGGAGAAAAAAAATGCACAATTTTCTCATCATGCTAAACTATATTTTTCATCTTCCAACCGAATTTGAATTTTTTAATGTTTAAATTATTTTGCCAATTTTTCTAAAAATACACAAATTCGCATTAGTTTGTTGTAAACGAACTAATCTTGATTTTTTCCCTAGTTTTAATGTTTTGGCCCATTAACTAAACAAGGTCGACAGTGCGGCCCAATTTGTACGAAACTGTCCAACACATATATGAATTTTTTTTTTTTTAGCTGAGATTTGAAAGAATTCAAATGCTACATTTTATGTCGGTTAAAATACTATTTCAAATTTACAAAATTGTAATATTTGTACATAAATTTGAAATATCATTTTGTTTTAGGGAATAAAAAAAGGAAAAAAAGTTGTTCTTTTTTATTCAACTTAAATATTTTTATAAAACTCAAATGGTATTTTAATCTATTACTAATTTAGATAAAACTAAATTATAGGTTTAATTCTAATATCTATTGCCGCTTAAAAGTATTTTTCGTATAGTGTCATATTTTTGCCATTAATTCTTTCACTTTATAATTTGTTTTCCTATTTTAGCTACTGATTGAAGGCTAAATAAATACAAATACAATCCTAAAAGTATATTAAACATAACACATAAAATATTTAAAATACAAACTTACTATCTAAAATAAAAGAAACTTTTTTTTGGGGGGCTTACATCTTTGCATAAAGCTACCAAATTCATCATAAATTTGCTTTCAAAACAAACAGAATTGGGTTGATGTCCCAATATGAAAATAAAATTTTCAGAATAATCAGGCTCTTGTTCTTTTCAATGCAATAGATATTGAAAGGTTGGTCAAATAATTAAAAGGGAATGTGCTTTACGGGACCATTTTTCGATTGTTTATTTTATTTATAACACTTGTTTTGACATATTTCAACTATAGCACAATTTTAAGCATATTTTATATTTGAATTGTATGATTTATCTCTTGATTGAAAACTATTTACTGCATAGATTAAAACTATTTGTAGTACTACGTGAAGACTATTTGTAGGACTATTTGTAGTACTAATTGTTGTTTGAATTTATGTGTTGTTATTGATTGAAGATTATATTTACTATTAGTCAAGAGAACCATATCGAGTACTTAAAAAAAAAGGGCTTTTAAGCTCTCGAACCATGTCATTTAGGAACAGGAACTCTCTCCAAATGCAAAACTCCTATTTTTCACCCACTCTAAAAGCTTAAGCCTTCCCTGATTGATGAACAAGTTGTTGGGTTTTGGCTATATATTAGAAGAAGATATTCTCACATCTGGAAGTTAAAAGAATTCGGAAAGGTTCAAGGAATCAAAAATCTAAATGATGTACTTCAAGCACTATAAAAGGAGCATGAGGCCTTAGATTCAAGACATCCTAATTAGAAACACTTTAAGCTAGGTGTACCGACTTTAGTGAAATAAACTTTGAAGAGTGTTTATGTAATTGGGGTCGGGGAGAGAATTTTGTGTGATTGTAGCAATTTTTCGTATAGTGAAAGTTTTTTTGGTCTGTGGTCTTTTCTTCTGTTTTGAAGTTTTTTCCACGTAAATTATTGTGTTTTCTTTTATTGTTTTTCCTTTTAATTTCTCAATTATATTTCTGCTTATTCTTGCGGTAATTTAGGGAAGATTTTTTTTTCTTCCAACAAGTGGTATAAGAGCTTTACGTTCGTAGTTTTTTGAGTTTATGAGTATGCTCTGTGGCTGCAGCTTTGTCTGAGTTTTCACATCAGAAAAGAATTCTTGAAGCGACTAAAACTGTTGATTTGTTGGGAGTACAACTAAGTAAATAGTTTTTTGAGTTTATTGTTTTTCCTTTTAAGCTTGGTGTAGTGACTCTAGTGAAATTCCTCTTGTATTCTCTTATTAAAGGATGAGGCAAATTTTGTGAGTAGTATAAGCTTTGAAGAGAATATTTATGTAATTGGGGTCGAGGAGATAATTTTGTGTGATTGTAGCAATTTTTTTACATAGTGATTGTTCTGTTTGTCAGTAGTTTTTTTCTCCGGTAGGAGTTTTCACGTAAATTTTTGTTTTTTTTTTTAATTTTCAATTATATTTCTGCTTATTCATGCGGTTTAATAGTGGGCGAAATACGTGGTTTAATCTGTGAAGCGAGGCCGCTCCAAAACCCTCATCAAAAGAGAAAGAGAGAAGTCCGAGCCTATCTGTAGATATGATTCTTGCTCTTATACTATTAATTGCAATTCTATCAATGTGAAAATAATTATAAAGATGTTATATATGGTTTCGACGATTATTTACAAAAAAGAAAAAAAAAAAGAAAAAAAAAGTTTATAAATTCAATTGATCCAATCATGAAAATGGGATTATTAAATCAAATTTGAAGATTGGGTTAGAAAGAGAAACCAAAATAAAAAACTAAAGAATTCAAGAAAGATATCATTTGGTTTTTTCTTCAATTGTTTTAAGCAGGAACTCATAAGATTCTCAATGGTTGTTTTTATCACAAAAAAAAAAAAAAATCATCCAAAATTGTTTAGTTTGGTTTGTATTTAAATAAGTTCTTAATCTAAAGATATCAATATTGTTGAAATTTTAATTACATGCCTAACGAATCTCTAAAAATTCAACTGTATCTTTAGTAGATTATTAAGTTTATAACATTTAAAACACAAAATTGAAAGTATATGTAGTAATACATCTGAGAGTTTAATATGATCATAATTTAATTGATATAAAATATATTTTTATGACCAAAAATCATCAATTTAATTACATTAGCCTTTTGTCTTCCTATTTTCAATATTTATGTTTATCTCCGTTTTTTTTTGTCACTCTTTATTAAATATAATTATATCAGAATTTATTAAATATAATACATTTATTATATTGTCCATAATATTTCTTTGAAAATACACTCAAAGCGTACCTATAATATATGTTTAACTGAAAAAAAAAATGCACGATAATGATTAGTTTGGTCAGACACAATAAAAATAGAAAGAATTTTTAAATAATAAGAGTAATAAATATAATGAATTTATAAAAAATTAATTACAACAAAATAAGAAAAAAAAAATGCAAATTGCAAAATAGGACAAATAATTTCCATATTAAAAGCTTTGGAGATAATCTAGGGTTTCCAAGAACATGCACATGTGTAATAATTATGGTAGAATTGAATATCCATAGTAAATTTTTTATTTTAAATCTATTAGTCTAATTTATATTTGACCTAATATATTCTAAAATAGAATAATTTTACTCATTCTATTTCAATAATACTGAATTTTTTTCATTTAGATTACAAAATTAATGTTGGCTAACTAATTTTGAATTGCAATAAATAAAATTTACTATTAACTTAACTTAATTTTTTATTTTTAAATAAATATTAAAATTAACTAAAAAACCATAAAATAACTAAAAATGAACATTATTCAAATGATGGGTATAAATATATTTAATTTTAAAATACAAAACTGAATTGAAATTATATTTATTATTAAAATGCGAAAATAAAATTATTCAATTAAAAAAATATATGTAGAATATTTGAAATAAACAAAAAACTAAAAAAATTCCTAGGATTTAACCAAAATCGAAAAGAAAAAGAGTGAGAAAAGAAAGTAAAGCATCCACTATAAAAAGGGCCCTTCAGGCTCTGTAAGTTGGAAACTAAACATAGACAGACAGACTCTCTGCAATTCCTCTTTGCTTCCTTTCTATTTTAAGGTTAGTTTTCCATCCAATTAAAAATTTACATTTATCTTTTCGGGGGAAAAAAAAAAACTTTTGGAATCTCTCTGATTATATCGTTTTTTTGTTCAAACCCAGAAAAAAAGAAAGAAAAAAAAAAAAACAGAGTCTTTTTCCCCTTCTCATTCAATTTGGATCTTCCCCAGTACACAGAGCGTCCAAACCCCAACAAACAGAAAAAAAAAGAAAAGAAAACAAGAAAGGCTTAATCATGACATGGGTCATCTTCCATTTTTCGCCATAGATCTCCATTTCAAGATTTTTCTCATCGATTTTTCTCTTTTTCCCTTTCAGATAGACCAAGATCTTGTTCTGTTCAAGTATCATCTGTCTCTGGAAAAGGTATTTTGACTCTTTCTTTCTCTCTTTGCTTGATTGATGTCTGAATTGTGTGATTTTCTTTCTGGGTTTGTTTGTGGAAATTAATTATTGGTCTTGAAATTATTATGTGGTTTCTCTAATTGGATGATGATGATGATCGTCCGTAATTAACAGAGCTGAAATCTATATCAAGGAAGATGGGTTCTTCAGAATTCTTAAGTTTTAGATATGAACATGGTCTTGTTTAAGAGCATAACGTCAACTCCCTCGTTTAATTTTGTATGATCTCTACCTGTTTGATGAATTGCATCTGAGAAAAACCAACAGTAAAGAGGGGGAAATTTTCTTGAAGTTGGCTGGATGTTTGTAGGATTTGTTGTGACAGCGTGATGTGTATTATGACTGATTCGGCTCGGTTGTGATTCATTCAATTGAGGATTTCTGTGGTTGCAGTTTTGAAGATTTTCTATAATGGCTTGGAATTTTCATTTGATATATTTGGAAATTACTGAACTAGTTTGTGGATGCAAGATCTATAATTAAAAAAAAGAATGTGAGGAGTCCGGATATAAAATTTTTTACTGTCTGTTGTTGGTAGACTTGTATATGTACCGTGCCGTGATTTTCTTCATGCATATATTTTGCTCCCTTCTGAGATCTATTGATTTTGGATAAAATTTTACTTTGATCAATGGTCACTCTCTGAATGTGTATCGAGTTTGTTTTAGACGATTCGGTTTACTGGAAAGTTTGGCCCAGTTGTTCTGATGGATTGAATTGTTGATAACGAAGTGAAAAGTAAATATGCCATGGTCTCTCTCGTGTAAAGATCCTTTATGGTTGTCGGTTGATGCTTTTTACCTTTTGTAGAATTATAACCATTTTTCTACGGTTCTTTTTTCCCAGTTAAAATGTTGTTATTTTTCGTTTACTGCCATTTCTTAATGATTTTGATTTGCATATTGATAATTATTACGGTTTATTGTTGTTGTGCTCATGTTTTATTTGTTCCATTTTGTTTTCTTCTTTACAAAAGCTGTCGAGTTTATTTTGACCGTGATGGATCAGCAAGGGCATGGCCAGCCTACATCCATGGGATTGGTTGGCAGTGGAGGTCAAATACCATATGGTAGCAACCTGTACAATCCCAACCAAATGACTTTAGGCCCGAATTCTGGATCTGTTGTTTCATCGGGCGGAGGTATTCAGTCTCCGAGTCACCCTGGTGGAGCTCAGCTTGCTCAACATCAACTTGCTTATCAACAAATCCACCAGCTTCAGCAACAACAACTTCAACAACAGCTCCAGGCTTTTTGGACAAATCAGTACCAAGAGATTGAGAAGGTAACTGACTTCAAGAACCATAGCCTTCCCTTAGCAAGGATTAAAAAGATCATGAAGGCTGATGAGGACGTACGAATGATATCGGCTGAGGCACCGGTTTTATTTGCTAGGGCATGTGAAATGTTCATCTTGGAATTGACTTTACGGTCTTGGAATCATACCGAAGAGAACAAGCGCAGGACACTTCAAAAGAATGATATTGCAGCAGCTATTACAAGAACCGACATTTTCGACTTTTTGGTTGATATTGTGCCACGGGAGGATCTGAAAGAAGAAGTACTCACATCAATTCCAAGAGGACCAATGACAGTCGGAGGGCCTGGAGATGCACTTCCTTATTGCTATTTGCCCTCTCAGCATGCACCTCAGGTTGGAGCACCCGGAATGATCATGGGTAAGCCCATGTTGGACCCGGCTATGTATGCTCAGCAATCACATCCATACATGCCTCCGCAAATGTGGCCGAACACACAAGATCAAGCCCCTCCTGATCAATAGTAGCTTGCCGCATGGAGATGAAGGAGAATTGTACGTCTTTCTCCTTTTCTTTTTGTGATGTTTCTTTTTATTCCAAACGATAAATTCCGTGGTGGTATATAAAATGCTCTATTTGGTCTACAATCTTCAAGTAGATTTCATGTTTTTGAGGTTATGGTTGTGTTCAAATTCACTTTAGTCTTCATTAAAATGCATATTTTTGTTGAAAATATTGCCTAAGTGCGTATCATTGAATTATGTCCTAGAAAAAACGATTTGAAAGATACTCGAACTCAGGACCTTTTACTTTGATACTATGATGAATTAAGCTTGCTTCCAAGGAGAAGATCCTTTCCCATTCTTTTGAACAATTCGAGTGTGGCTAACCCGACTTTGTCTTATGAGTTCTAGGCTACACAAATCTATCTCTTCAAACTTGGGAACCAAACACCTTCATAATTGGCTTCATAGTTAGATTTTAGATTCCCATCTGGCCTGTACTCACACAATTTTCCTATCAATTGTTGCAGAGGGAGTCTCCTTGGAATCAAGCTCACACTGTTGCTAAACCACACACGCACACAACAGAACGAACGATAGAATTTACACCGAAGATTTGTCTGAAGGCCTGCATAATACTTACTGTAGATATTTTGCTTGACAAGAGTAGATAATCTTGATTGAGCTAGAAAAAGTCGCTTCTTTTTCTATTCATACTTTACTCTATTCTCTTCATGTTGGTAATTACAGTCAAAAAATGTTTTGACTTTATATGATACTTAAAAATATTTGATGCTTACCTTCATATTCTCATATAAAGAAACTGTAGTTTCCTTATTCTGTTTAACCTCTCACAACTTGATGTTAGATGGCAACCTTTGCTTGATTCAAAATAAAATTCTGTCTAATTCAGCTAAGAATTAGAATCAATAACAGGTGATTCTTTGGAAGATGACAGTTTTCTTTTAATAGAAAATTGAAAAGTGAGTATGTGAAGAATAACCATAGCTACAGAAAGTACTATTTTAAGATGATTATGATCATTGGCGCTACTTGAAAACTCAGACAAAATAAAACCGAATCAAATCTTCATTTCTGTTATTGTATTATGTTAAAGCAGAACATGAAAAAAATTGTCATTGTAGACAAATTAAAAGAAACTGTTCTGTGTGCAGATGCAGAACATTCCTCGTTTGTCTGAAATTTGTTTGCAAACGCATCAAATACATTCAAGTTCTTCTGCTCCTCTGTTCTTGGAACAAATCTCAGAACATCCTTAAGTTGTCCGAAGCCACCAATTCCATCAAATGTATATTCTTTGCTTCCATGGCTCCCAAGCAACTATTTGGTTATATTATATAAATTAGAGTGAGTATTTGGTTATAAGCATGATATAAATTACAGAAAAATGCTAAACAAACAACTACTAACATTATACAAAGCCGAGCAAAGTTGAAGATCTCACATTAGAAAGTGAGGAGACCTCCTAACAATATATAACATAGGTGTGCTATTTCTCTCATTATCAATTGATTTTGAGATTAATGTCCACATTATCTAATTTCATATTAGAGCATAATAGACTCAAATGGGTATTCGGTTCAATAAAAATGAAAATGAGATTCGATTCAAGATTGGTGAGCCGAAAAGATGCACCATCTTAAGGGAGTATATTGAAGATCTAGCATCAGAAAGTGAAAAGACTTTGTACAATATATAAGATAGGTGGACGTGGACTACTCCTCTATCGACAATTAATTTTGAGTTGAACGACCATATTATCTAATAAGCAAGCCATGGAAGTTTAGGTTTTGAGAGCTAGCTCGGAAAGAAGTGAGTTCATAGAAAGCTTTTGGTTATCATTTTGTAACACTTTATGATAGCTTGTTATTGTTTTTGTTTGGAATGAGGCCAAAGCCTAGAACTGAGGAAGATAATGAGTTTATAAGACAATGTTTCCACTTGTATGAGACTTTTTTTTTTCCCTTCTGCATAGTGTAAAAGACATTTTCTTTTGGTTTGATTCTACTGGATTGGAGTTTGTTTCTTTAGTTAGTTCTCGAGACTATATTTTGTAAGCTCTTGTTTCTCTTCCATTTTGCTTTTACCTGACCTTACAACATTTGAATGGGAAGGAAACCAATAGAAAATTAATTCCTAACTAGGTGGTCATCGTGGATTGAACTTATAGAAAATTAATATTCCTTGGTAGGAAACAAATCAAGAAATGTTGCTGAGCCTATGGAAAGAAAGAAGATACAATACAAGAACTAGAAAAGTAGATCTACCTATCTTTCCTTGAACCTATTGTTTAGTCATTACGTTTTTTAAAAGTGACTTAATTGTTCAGATAAAACTGTTCAGATAAAACAGTCTCCTACTCGAACAATTAATTCGCTTTTGTAACTCGGTTTTGTCTGAACAATTCTTCATTAAGTACATTTCAAGTTAAAATTTCAACTTGGGGTTTTGTACCTAAAGGTTAAGAAACTTCAATCTATATCTCACTTGGGAAATGCATAATTTCAATATGGAAGACAAAAATTCTTGGTTTGTGTGGTTTTTGAAAGGTATAACATGATTCATTTCGATGCTATTATGATGAAGCGAGTATCAACAAAATGAATATTGATGAAGTAAAGAATAAAGAATCAGAAGAAAAAATACATAGATTTACGTGGCTCGTAACGATGTGTTAACTATGTTTACGGGTTAAGAGAGAAACCTTTTATTAAGGAGTGGGTCAAAATATAGTATTGAAAATGAAAACACAAACAGATCAATAGGCTAAAATAATAAAGCTCAAAATGAAAACATTAACCATATCTTGGTACTGAGTCAATTGTTATGCTAAATAACTCAAGTCAATTGTTATGCTAAATAACTCATTCAAGGCATTTCAACAATGATTTTGCAGATTCAAACAGAAGAAGGAAATCTAAGTAGATCTTTGAAATATCATAAGCTAACTATCACAAGAAGCAAATGAGCACATAATGGAAGAACAACAGGTTTCCACTAAAGTTTTGTTCTTGTTGAACAAGCAAGCATGTCAAAGGCTAGGAGCAGTATTTGGATTGAGTTACCTACAAACAAAAAAGCCGAGTGGCGGAGGAACAAGTTGGATGATGAGTTAACAAAAGGAAATAAATCTGATAAAAAGGAGAGATTTAGACAATGAGAGGGCAGCTCAATGACATTCAGATGTACAACACAAAGCTTAAAGGGCAAGTAAGGAAGGTTCCAATTACAAAAACCTTTACAGTGTACAGAAATTCGTCTGTTTCGGCCTTCGGGTATAACAATATGATAGGTGTTTAGGGCCTTGGGACTATTAGGGAAAATAAAAGGACTCATGGGCAATTAGTTAGGAAGTTAGTTGGGAGTTTTTGATTATAAATAGGAGAGCCATGATTAGTGAAAGGGGTATCAAATGAATTGTATTGTGAATTGGGCTTGAGTATTCTCAAGATTAGGGAGGGTCCAAGTACCTCGAACGACTTGGGTTATCGTGTATTCGTAATGAATTGTCAATAAAACGTTTCGGTTCCTATCACAATACCAAGCTAGGAAGCATCAGCTTTGCTCCATTGTCAACTTGAACCGAGAACTTCTATGTTGTCGTTTCGTGCTTACGATCATTCCAAGCCAAGACAAAGAAATCATTGTAAATTGTTGCTATTACCTTATCTTGCACATCATAGATTTCTTGCTTACATCCAAATACACTGCATTAACAGCTATTGCAAAAACTAAATATGAAAACTTTCATTACTTGCTTATTGCCAAATGACTTGAAATTTACAGCTTAAGCATTGAAAGCAAACTCTGTCAATTCATATCTGGCAAGAAACAGCAGTTTTGGAAAGTGGTATTTATTGTAATTCTATATAGACTGAACCAGAGAGAGCTTAAGTTGGTAGAGAAAATAAATTCGAGCAAACCCGATTCGCTGAGTCTTTTGCTGTTAACTTCCATAACTTTTGGACAGATTCTTGTATCATTGCACCGTTTGAGTCTTGAGTTTTCCTTTAAACTTTGTTCTCAAACCAGAGATAACGATACGACCTCGAACAACAAGATCCAACTTCGAACGAAAGACGAAACGATCCAGGCAGTGCCTCAAAAGAAGCTTGTGGGATATTAAAGGCAAGGAAAGAGGGCTAGATGAGGCAACATGTTGGAGGAGCAATATGAAGGATAAAGAAGAGCTTATTAGTAACTATTGGTCGTATCGGATGAAGTTGACGACCGATCAGTTACGTTGGGATAGCCTCAAGATCTCGCAGCCGAAAGAGTTTGAGGAAACGATTTTGAGGAACATGAATGAAGGAAGCTTGAGAGATTTGCATGAGATGATCCCTATTGAAATATCAATTCATGATGTTGATATTTGTGAAACTTATAAGGTGAAGTTGGTGAAGAAAGAGGCATTTTGGTTTGAACCATTGCCTCTGGTTGGTGAGAAGTCAAAAAAAGATAAGTTTTATACAAAAGATAAGTCCTGCAATATGCACAGGGAAAAGAAAGAGTTTGTTTATTCGATCGAGCCTTTTCGCCACATTATAAAGAAACGAGGTCTTGATTATCAACAGGAGATCGGTTTGCGTTGGTCGGGTAGCAAAACGGTTGAACGGTTTGATTTTTCGGTTTTATCTTCTCCACGGTTGAGCTTATACAACTTGATGATCTGAGTAAGCAAGAGCATGATTTTGATGTTTTAGGAGTTTATTTTATTTTTTATTTATAAATTTTTTCGTTGCCGGGAATCGAACCCGGGTCTCCTGGGTGAAAGCCAGATATCCTAACCGCTGGACGACAACGAAATTCAATAATATTTAGCTGTATATTCGTAATGTAATTCACTTTGTAGCATTTATTCTATTTTGCCCTTCGTATTTTCCTAATGATTTTTTTGGCATTTCAATTTCTAATTATTTAGTTTGATGTTGAAATTAAGATTTTTTTTTTTTTTTTTTTTTTTTTTTTTTTTTTTTTTTTGGTTTTAGCAACCGAAGGGAAAAACAAAA
>JBBMEG010000009.1:629948-659078 GCA_037832605.1 Cyclanthera cordifolia | reverse complement strand
TGGTTGGGGTAAGGGGAAGGTTTTGTTTTTAACAGAAAAGGGTTTTTTTTTTTTTTTTTTTTTGAGTTCAGCAACTGAATGGAAAAATCAAAGTATTAATTTAATTAGTATACATTCATGTCAAAAAATATATTTAATATAATCCAATATTAATTCACCTATTTCTCTTTTACCTCACGTATGATTGTATTTGGTATTTGCACTTGCTAAAACTTAAAATATTAATAATTGAACTTTACTTTTCTCTAATTAAAAATTATACATTTGAACTATTTTCACAAAATAAAAATATAATTTTAGTCCTCTAATTTTTATTTGGTAATCATATTTCAAAATTTAACAATTTATCTTTGAATCTCAATAATGCTTGATTTTAATTATTTAGATTACAAAAAACTTTAATAATTTTAATTAAAATAATTATTAAACTAATTTTAAATATCAATAATATATTGATAAAATAATTATTTTAATTTTGATATGAATTTAATTAACTTTTTTTTATATATAAAAATAAACTAAACCACAAAGTCATGTTCGGGTGCAAGGTTATAATAGGTTGGGAAGACCGAAAATGGTTAAGAGTGTATTAGCGCGTAGCCAAATGTGTGTGTGTATATATATATATATATTTATTTATTTATTTATTTATTTTTACTTTAAAATGTTATTTTTTAAAACAAAAATAAAATTATTCAATTATATTAATTATGTTTAATTTTTTTTAAATAAAAAAACAATTTCATGAAATATTCAATTAAAATTATTATATTAATTATTTTACTTTTTATAAAAAAATAATTTCATCACATCTCATCAATCAACCTTTATCATTTCACAATCCATCACTCCAAATAACAACTTACTCACACTTCTCATCCTAACTCACCTCCCCAAACATCAACTCCCTAACACTTCCCAACTCAATTCATCTCAACTCATTCTATCCAAACGTGCCCTTAGTTGACTAACAAAATAACTGGTAGGCAGTTTTAACAAAACAGTAATGAACAATAAATACGTATGGACTTAACAACGGAAAGCTCAATATTTGTTTGGTCAAAATATGATAATGTTTAAATGAAACACTTAAACCAAACAAATAACCTATTCTAAAAAGAAACAAACAAACAACCAGACTTATTAGAAATAATTAAATAGATTAACTTTAGAAAAAGATTGATTGAGAGAACAGAACCATTAGAATCATTTTTCAGAACAGAATCGGAAAAAGAAAACCAGGGGAAGAAGCTGAAACAAGGAAGAAGAAGAAGACGCGTAAGTTGAGGAGAGAGGCAGGTGAAAAGTCGGATTTGAGAGACCTGTGCTTAGCTTAACACAGAGCCAGACTTTGTCTAACATGCGAAACAAACGAGCGTTAAGAGCATTAACTTAATTCGGATTAAGTTGATGCTCATCCCAAACACGCTTATAGAGTAAGAAGATATTACAAAATTGAACGCTTTATCTTTAAATTTGAATGATGTTCGATTTTAATTATTTAGATGTCAATACATTAAATATATAATATAATGTTAATTAAAAATAAGGACTAAATTAATTTTAAATACTAATAATATATATATTGATAAAATAATTATTTTAATTAGTATGAATTTAATTTTTTTTTATATAAAAATAAACTAATTTATTAACATCATTTTTTTTTATTACTATCCACAATATTATGGCAGTTTGTAATCCTCCTTTAAGTTGTACTAAAAAAAAAAAAAAAAAAAAAAAAAAAAATCATTTTCCCATTAATATATTTAATGAAATGATGTAGGTGGGTAGAATGGATAAGCCACTACCTTCTCCATGATTACCATTTGCTGATAAAACATTCATTCATTCTTCCTCTTCCTTGCAATTTACAGCCAACATTAGCGAGCGACAATAGGGTTAGCTATGGCTGTGCAAAATTATGGAGCTTTCATGGAGAAATTCCTCATGCAACCGACCTCACCGTCCGATCAACTTCCCTTGACTGGCCTCACTTTCGCTGTTAAAGACATGTGAGTTTCTCTTTCTTTGCTGTTTTCTCTCTTCTTTTTCATTTGGTGATGATAGGTTCTGAATTCTGTAATGCCTGTGAAGTGTTCTGGATACTGTCGAAACATTTCTATCTCAATGCTGGCCCTGGGTGTAGGTGCCGGTGGAATATTTGTCAAAATATGAGATCAACCGATTGCACCCAGTATTAATTTTTAACTTCCAATTTTATTTGAGTTTGAATATGGTAAGAATCAGATTCATTCAAATATCATCTAATCACAAAGTAAAGCAAGTGAGAAAGTGCCTAAACTCAAGAATATGACAGACCAACCAAAATTGAAAACTGGTTTCCGTTTAATAACCTTGTCTAACTATAAATCACCCATCACTGCCAATAATTTTAGAGAAGGAAAAAGAAATTTATTGGTTAAATTTGACTTGCCCAGTTAAATACAAGGGTCAAAATGGATTTTTCTGTGGTAAAGTTCTATTTGAACTTTTTTTTTTTTGGAGTAGATAAGAGAATATAAGTAGTAAATTGAAGTATAACATTGTTCTATGTTATTAATTTTTGTTTTGCATGATCTTCCAAAGGCTTTCCATATCAAAATTTTTCTTATAATTTATTGACAGATTTCTGAAATCTTATTACCAATATATTTGTAGATATTGCCATTTCCATTCTTACAAGCCATCACAGTTAGTATTTGTTGCAATGGGTGGTTGTATGTGGGTGCAAGCCGAAGCTTAGTTCAATAAAATAGTTCTTGGTTCTTTGTTTATGTTCATGCATGATCTTCAAAATAAAAACGTGACAGTTTTTCTTAATGTAATTGGGGGTATTGAAGTCAAACTTCTCATTGGACTTTGAACGAAACAGATTTGATATGGATGGATATGTAACTGGTTTTGGGAATCCTGAATGGCTAAGGACTCACCCACCTGCCAATCAGACAGCACCAGCCGTGCTGACCATTCTAAGAGGAGGAGCCACCTGCATTGGCAAAACTATTATGGATGAAATGGCCTACAGGTATCTAGAAATCCTACCCTTACTTTTTTTCCTTTTAGTTGATAACAAGCATTAGCTTTACAAATCGGGATACATTGATTAAGAATTACTATTTCGAGCTGCACACCATTCTTTAATTGGTCTTAACTATGTCTATTCCATTCTTATCACTCTATTTCTAGCATACAACCCTGCATTCAAATTGGTTAAATCATGAACGAGAACCTATGAACTTTTGCCAGGTTTCTAGTTTCTAACTGGAAAGCTTTCATCAAATGATTCCTCCCGAAAATGTTGCCTTTCAAACGTTTACATGAGTTGAATCACTAGTTTTATAATCATATTTTTGCAGTATAAATGGGGAAAATATTCATTATGGCACACCTCAAAACCCATATGCATCAGATCGGATACCTGGAGGATCTTCCAGCGGCTCTGCTGTTGCTGTAGGTGCAAAGCTTGTGGATTTCTCCTTAGGCACGTTCTTATTTCTGTGATAAATAATCTGTGTTTTAATGGTATTGTTGAATTATGTTAAACCATCAATTAATCCAAAAGTTTAAACCGATGGGTTGAGATAAATTTAATTATTTCAGTCAACGTTTTCCTTCATTTGTGAGTTTAGAAATTTGAGAAATGTCCAAAAAGTGGAATTCAATTTTAATTGGGGAGGAAGCGACTTCGCAGGGACTCAAACACAGTACTTGCTGCTTTAATATTATGTTAAATTATGCTAAACTATCAATCAACCCAAAAGCTGAAGGTGATGGATTGAGGTATAATTATATCAACCAACACATATGCTTGGAAAAGGTTGTAAAATATCATTCTAGTTTTGTAGGAACTGATACTGGAGGCAGTGTAAGAGTGCCTGCATCCTATTGTGGAATCCTTGGATTTCGGCCTTCACATGGTGCAGTCTCTACTTCTGGAGTAATACCCATGTCACAGAGCCATGATACAGTAGGTAATAAGTAATGCCTCATTGTCACTTTGTATTAATCTTCTTTTGTGAATAAGACACTGAATTTTTATCTGAATTTTAAGAAAACTCTCTTTCTTGTTTGAAAAACTAATTTGGTTTAGGTTTACTGAGCGCTTTTGTAATTATCATACTTAGTTGATGCTATTTTTTTTTCCATAATAATCACGTCCCCATTATGATGGCTTTGTTACTCTTGAATTTGCATATAGATCAGCCATGTAGTATTGATTGGTAGCAAAGTCATTGGTAGCTTATACATAGAATTGAGTCCATATCTCAACAACATGCTTTCTTTGGGAACATGTTATCTTTTTCCTTCAAGCCTTCAACATCAATTTATCGCTCGGGATGTAACGCTAGCTTTTCTGCCATATTAAAAAAGTGTATCATCTAACACCATTTTATCATATTAGGATGGTTTGCCAGGGATTCTGCAGTACTCAAAAGTGTAGGTCGGCTGCTGCTGCAACAGCCGGAGGTTGAATATCACAAGCCTACACAGGTGCTCATTGCAGAAGATTGTTTCAAGCTCTCAAACATTCCTAGTGAACGATTGACACAAGCTTTTGTTAATTCAGTACAGAAGTTATTTGGTGGTAAGTCGTGGACAAGTATTAGTTATCTTCACAGGTTGTGGTCTTGATGAATGGATATTTGATAATGATTCATGAATGAATCTGAATTTGAGAAGCTTTTTGTAACTTTGCTTATCCTTGATATGATCTTTTGTACTACTTTTCATTCATCAATAGAAGTCTATTCTCTGGTTCCTATAAAACAAATGATTTCTTTCATTTAGACTTTTCATTTGCTCCTGAGGGAGTTCATTAAATGATCTAGCTTCATACTTTGAATCTCTGCCATTAATTAGAGTATAGCCTTTCTGTCACGTTCAACAAAAGAAAGACGCAAATCCAAAGTTTTGCATACGGTATACTGTACCATTGGCAGTCATATGGAAGAAAAATGATTTAACATATATATGTACATTTTCTTGAGTAAACAACAATTGGGGACGAGAGATTCTAAGTCACGGTCAT
The DNA here is from genome assembly GCA_037832605.1 of Cyclanthera cordifolia. Classification (NCBI taxonomy): domain Eukaryota; kingdom Viridiplantae; phylum Streptophyta; class Magnoliopsida; order Cucurbitales; family Cucurbitaceae; genus Cyclanthera; species Cyclanthera cordifolia. Next base: position 654,046 of record JBBMEG010000009.1, on the reverse strand, counting down.
GGGCACACACTTATAATCAATTGCGCTATTGCTATTATTCACCTATCTATAAATTAATTTCTTATAGGTTTTCTTGATATCTAAAGTGTGGGTAAGCTAGTCCAAATACTTGCGTATATAAAAAAATATATGCATACATATGCATACATATGCACACATATATTTGAGTTCATCTATTCCTTTTGATGTAATTTTTCAATCGGGTTTGATGCTTACTTATTTGACCTTCGACTGCAGGCCATCTTATAAAACAAGTTAACCTTGGTAATTATGTGGAGGACAAAGTTCCAAGTTTGAAGCATTTCATTATTGAAGGAAATGCAGACCATGAACATAGCATACAATCCTTGGCAGCTCTGGCCAGATCTTTGCAATTGCTTCAGAGGTTCTTATCTCGCCATGAATCATAACACAAATTCTGTCGAGCTGATTGATATATAATTGTGTTGAATGAACAAACCATCTTTGACATCTATTTTTACTTCCCCTTTGTAGGTATGAATTCAAGATCAACCACCAAGAATGGGTTAGGACCTGCAATCCTCATTTGGGTCCAGGCATATCTGAACGAGTATCAGAAGCCATAAGGGCAACAGATGAGAATACTGATCTTTGCCGCATCATTAAAATCGAACTACGTGAAGCTCTTGCTGCGCTTCTAGAAGTACTCAGTTTCTCTCACACGCTCAATTTACTAAAATTTCAAAGGAAATTAGTTAGCAACTTAAAAAGCTATACCAATTACCAGTGTAATTTTCTTTGATATTACAATATAATCTCAAGGTTCAAGGTTGCTATGAGTCAATTTGGGCATAACTCAAATAGTTAGCCTAACATGGTATAATGAAAAAGTAGGAGTATAGAGATCAATGATCTCAAATACAGAATACTTGAAAGTTGATAGTGATCAAATGGCAGTGGCTGCTATTTATAGTGCACTGTGAATACAATAAGAATAAACTGATGCATTTTAGTTGACTGACAAAATAACTGCTAGGTAGTTTTAACAAAACAGTAATGAACAATAAACACATAAAGACTTAACAGCCGAAACCTCAATGAGTTGAATTAATAGGCTCTCTTGACAGCCTCGTGCCTTCTTTTGTGACTGATTCATCACTCTTTTATTTTTGTGAAGTTTATTTGTCGAATTATTGTTTGTTTAAGAGACACTTTATCCTGGAAATTGAAAGGAAAAAAAAAAAATGTTAATTATTATGTTAAATTGATCTTGAGCTTGGACATTTCATTTCAGGATTTTGGGGTCCTTGCGATTCCTACAGTCCCAGGCCCCCCTCCAAAACTGAACACAGACACGTCGAAACTACACGACTTTCGTGTAAAGGCTTTCAGCTTGCTCTCCATTGCTGGAGTCTCTGGGTTCTGCCAGGTTTTCTCTCTCTCTTAAGTCTTTAAGTCTTTCGACATATGAGGCGATGATTTGAATCTCTAACTTTTTTGTTGTGTTCGTATGCATTAAGCAGTTGAGCTATGCTCTTGTTGGCTCGATCTCAAAGTTAAAGCAATCATTTGATGTTTTTTTTTTCTTCTTACCAACTAATCTGCAGGTTAGCATACCTCTAGGCTTGTACAATGGTCTTCCTGTATCAATATCTTTGCTAGCAAAACATGGTTCAGATGGGTTTTTGCTGAATGTTGTTGATGGCCTATGCAATATTCTAAAAGAGGAAGTTGAGGCAACCCAACTAAACTCGTAAATGAAAATTGCTGTACTATTTTCACATTGCAAGGAGAACATGTGCAGAGCGGGTATTACTATCAATTAAAGCATATTTACGTGTTTTTCTTTTTTCTAGCTATGGAGAAATCTAATTTTGTTCAACAATGAAATGTAAATTTGATCTTCCACTGTCTCGTGTATTCTTTGTTTAGTTGTTCAACAACGAATCTTAGAGGATTTATTTTACTATAGCTCGACACAGGAACATAAATTCTTTGGTAGATAGTTTATTTTTTGTTTAAAATTTTGTGGCACCTAAGGGGGCTTGCCTACTCAGTTATTGCTCTTTTCAATCAATTTACTTGATCGAAACCATCAATTTTAACTTTAATTAAATAATTTTTTTCTATTCATGAAAGACCCATAAAAGAAGTATAAATGTAATCACAAAATAGTTACGTTTCTATACTCTAGTAGTAAAGAAAAGTTAGAAGAGACCCAATCATAAAGATGAGGGATCTTGACTAATAAATAGGGATGTATAAGAGTTGAGTTGGGTTAAGAGATATTTTGAAGAGAAATGATATTGAATGAACTTTTCTCACAAAATAATTACGAAGACAAGCAAATTTTAAAATATTTGGTCGATAAGAAAATGTGATAATATTCATTAATATCAATAACTACATTGGCTATGTAATTATTTTCTTGATTTGAGTAAGTTTGAAAATTTTCCTATTTCGAACTAACTCAAAATTTTTTGGCGGGGAGAATCTACCATCATGTACCACCTAAGTTAATTTGAGTTTTAAATAAAGTTGTGTTTGTGGTAGGGATCAAGATAAGTATAATTTAGTTAAGTTGAGTGTTGTTTGTGGAAGATAAGTAGAATTTAGTTAAGTTGAGTGGAGGATAACTAAATCACTTCATCTTGATTTACTCAACAAATTGTCACGTGTCAATCATTTTCTTTAAGGTCAATTTTGTTAGCCAACCAACAATTTTACATAGTTTATAAAATTTAAATATGTCCAACAAACGCTAATTAAGAAGATTAGTTTAATTCGAATTCTACCAATTTGTGCACCAAACACACCATCGATGGTAAGGGTTGATATCAAAATAGCAAGTCTTCGTAAGTGAATACATATTACATCTAATTCAAACTATTATAATTATTTTCGTATATTTGTTCGGTCAAAATATATAAAAGTGAACATAACTCAACTGACACTAAATATGCATTAGCCTCCACTCGATCAATGATTCGAGTCCTCTTAGTATCGCCCTTATTGATCATTAAAAGAAAAGTTTCGATTCCAAGCTCTCAATTTTAATAATGTTGAATTAAAAAAAATAAAAAAATATATTTATATATATTTGATAATTTTCTGGTTTCAAGTATAAAATAATACGTGTGTATATATATAGATATATATTTGAAATGGGAACTTAACATTAATAATAATAGTAAAATAATATTTATAGTGGTGTATTTGCAAATACGTGAATTAAAAATTGATTTAAGATTCTGTCCATATACATGTATATCACTCCAAAACAAAACGCATCGAACAGACCAACAATTAAATAATCAGGTACGTCATGTGACCAATGATCAAACGGCTCCTTCTCTCTTTCCATCTTCAACCAGAGTGGAGTACAAATAGCGCCAACAGATACTAAATTCTTCTCCATGATTCCTCCCGCCAATCGCTGGTGTTTGATCTGGAAAATAATTTAGAGTGGGTGGTTTAATCCATCGGCGCAGGAGCAGAAATGGGTTGGGCAATTGCTCTTCACGGCGGCGCCGGCGACATCCCTCTCTCCTTGCCACTTGACCGCCGCCAACCCCGTGAGGAAACTCTCCGCCGTTGCCTGCAGATCGGCGTTCAAGCTCTTAAAACCCACAAACCTCCTTTGGATGTCGTTGAACTTGTGGTCTGACCAATATCCTTCTCATCTCTCTCTTCGTTTTTCATTCGGTTTTCATATACATTTGGTTCATGTTACGATTTAGTGTGTAATCTTTCGAGATTGAATAAGACATTGTCTCTTCGAGATTGAATAAGACATTGTCTCTTCGAGATTGAATAAGACATTGGCTACAAGGTGGGAAATTGTAGAAATTATAGTTAACTAAATTTTAAGGGTTTTTTTTATCCTATGGTAATGGTTTAATCAATCATTTGTGAAATAAGTTCTGATATAGATTCAAGTCATGGTGGCCTCCTACTTAGGGTTTAGTAGGTGTGTACAAATAGATGAGCTGCTTGCAAGGTATGCTTGGATACTTACATCTATAATAGATGTTCAGTTGTGATAGTCATGAATTTTTGGATTGTTTAAGTTTTGGCAATATAAACTTGTGTGAGTTTCATAAATTCATTTATATAATCTATAAGATTAGTAAGCCTATATCTAAAACCATGATTGAGTGATCTAGTGTTCAAAAGTGTCACAAGTAATTAAGAGGTGATGAGTTTAATCTATGATTCTTGACCACCTATCAAGAATTAATTTCTTACAAGTTTCCTTGACATTCAAATGTTGTAGGTCAGACGGTATATTCCGTATGAATAGTCAAGGTGCGCATAAGGTGACGTCAAATGAATAAATCTCAATGGATGGTTTAGATCCCTAGAACTAAGTAAAACATAAAATCACCTATTTTAGAGACCTTTAGTTTTTTACTTCACTAACTTATGCAGGATTAACAAACATGTAGCCTTGAAGAAGTAAACCTACATACTAAGCATAAGTTTCATTGAACTCTAGATTACACAACTCTGATTTGTACGCCAAACACGCACTAATCATCTAAACTTTGGGAGAACATCTCTTGTTTCAATGCCCTTTACTTTCTAGTCTGACCCTTTTGTTCGTACATACTGTTTGGTTACTCGATAAGTACCGTTGTAAAGATTATTTTGACTTCACAATCAGTTTATGCTCATATGTGGCTTCTGTAAGTTCTCTTGTTGTTGAATTTGTTCTTGTACAGGTGCGAGAGCTCGAAAACTGTCCACATTTCAATGCAGGTAGGGGCTCCGTCTTAACAACAAATGGCACGGTTGAAATGGAAGCTAGCATCATGGATGGTACGAAGAGATGTGGAGCTGTTTCCGGGCTCACGACCGTTGTTAATGCCATATCTCTAGCAAGGATTGTTATGGAGAAAACTCCTCATGTATATCTAGCATTTGATGGAGCTGAGGCTTTTGCAAGAGAACAAGTTAGCAATTGCTATCTCCTTCTTGAATTTGCGTTTAATCATATCCATAACGAATAATGTGATACGTACCTACTTTATCACGTACCTACTTTAGAAGATAAGGGAAATTGTAGGGGTAGAATAGTCATTAGACAGTTAGTTTGTTAAAATGGTCTATTAGCCATTCGGCTATAAATAGATGCAAGGGGTAACAAGAGAGGTGTCCATATTGTTGAGTAAAATCTTTAAGGCTTGAGAATGGTTCTCAAGATGGGGAGGTCCTAGTTCTTCTAAAGCTTGGTGGTTACCATGTATTCCTTTATCTTTTGGTATTAGTAGAAGTTGGATCATATCATAATGTTTAACTCAAAAACTTAAAGTGAATAGATTTAGGTAAATTTTAATTATTAATTGATCAACACATTCACATGTGAGGTTGAAAATTTGAAAATGTCCACCAAGTAAAATTTAAAATTAATATTAATCAGAGAGGAAACAACTCTATAGGAGTTGAACGCATGAACTCTATGTCAGTTATGTGATACCATGTTGAATCATGTTAAGTTACCAATCAGTTCAAAAGTTCAAACTGATAGATTGATGTAAATTTAATTACATCAACCAACAATCTCCTAAAAAAAAAGAACATCAACCAACAATCCATTAATTCTTGACTGTTCTATTTGTGCATCAATTTCTTATCTGGTCAATTTTCTTAAAATTATCTAGGGAGTGGAGACCACTGATTCAAGCCACTTTATCACCCCAGAGAACATTGAAAGACTAAAACAAGCTAAAGAGGCAAACAGAGTGCAGGTTTGCTGCTAATCTTCTATTCCAAACATGAATTTTAGTCAGTAGTTTAACTGCTCTCTTTTTGAAGTGTCTCCAAACTTAGCTGCTTAGTATATTGTTAAGCTAGATATTCATTAGCTTCTAGGCATTTTCACAAGTTTCTAAATATTGACCTCGTCTTAAATGCTAAGGTTCTAATTTTATTGAAACGTAGACGGAAATATCAACAAAAATGTGATAAGTTGGGGCGTTGAATGTATTAGAAATATTATTAGAGTAAATGAGCAATTAGTTGAGAGTTAGTTAGAATATCTTAGTTATAAATAAGAGAGGATTGCAATTGAGAGGGTAGGCTCCACTATACCCGAGGTAACCACGTCCGTCCTTAGGCCAGGCACCAGGAGAGAGGGTTGGCATATTTTGAGTAGTCTTTTGGGCTTAATAAATGCTTCTCTAGAGAGGGAGGTTCTAAGTGCCTTACACCTAGTTTATTTTGTATTTTGGTTATCTTTTTATGTTATAATAGAGTTTGGTTCTTGTCAAAGTGTTGATGTTACATTGTATATTTCTATAGATGTTAAGACATTTACAAAAAAGTGTATAAGTTTACAACTAAGATTTCACAACTTATTTTAAAAAGTTAATGTTATGATTATCAATATTCTGTTTACATTCGCCAGTGGTCCCAGGTTTAGAGTTGCTTAAGCTCTAACTTTCTCAATCACAAAAAAAAACTATGTTTACATCAATGATATTTAGTTTTCTGCGCATTGATTAATGGTAGCTCTTGGTTTTAAAACCTTGTAGATTGATTATACGCAACCAATTCCCCAAGCCACATCACTAGAAAATGAGATTGCAAATGGTGACAGTCAAATAGGTACTGTTGGATGTGTGGCTGTTGATAACAATGGGAACTTAGCTGCTGCAACTTCAACTGGTGGATTGGTAAACAAAATGGTCGGTAGGATCGGTGACACTCCTGTAATCGGGGCTGGGACATATGCTAACCATCTCTGTGCAGTTTCTGCTACTGGAAAGGGTGAAGCCATCATACGCGGTACTGTGGCAAGGGACGTGGCAGCTCTAATGGAGTTCAAGGGTCTGTCTCTAGAAGAAGCAGCAGCCTATGCTGTCGAGAGTGTTCCAAAAGGCAATGTCGGCTTGGTCGCAGTATCAGCCTCGGGTGAAGTTTCTATGCCTTTCAATACGACTGGAATGTTCCGAGCGTGTGCAACTGAAGATGGTTATTCTGAGATTGCAATATGGCCTTCCAAACATGACTGAATGAAATTTGGTTTTGTTTTCAGCCGTCAAGGAAAATGTTTGTTGTTGTTGTTTTGATGGTTGGTGCGTCTCTGTATATCTGTTGTTCTCTTCCTAAACAATAAGAATCTTCTTCCATATGATCTAGCATTTCATGTCTTTTTTTGGATTTCAATGGCTAGAGATATTCAATATGTGGTTCAAGGAGGAGAGTTTGTTTGTTTTTTTTTTGATACAACAACTGTCTTTTTTGACAAATAATTGTTATGAGCTTTTCATCCATCAATTACATTTTCATGTGTTTTTGAAGTTCAGCAATTGCAAAATGATGGGATTGAACCATTAATATCTAGGATGATATTGAATTTCCTATATTCCGGCTTAAATTGGGAAATAGATTTGTGGACCAGTGAATTCGATTCATTAATCAATGATATAATACATTGAATTAATAATTATAAATCTTGGTACAATCTTTCATGTTGAACTAGATTACCTTCAAACAATAAAATGATTTTATCCATTCGTGTTGCTATTTGGCCTCATATTTGTATTAAAACACGCCATTTTTGTTGAACTAATAAAATGTATTATCGTAGGGAAGGGTTTTTGGTATTTTCATTATTTGGTTGTCTCTTCCGGAATTTGTACGTTAATTAAATTTTCTTACTGGGTTAAATTGGAGCCGACGGTTGGATCCGGTTTGTCCGATTATGGACCAGGTTCGGTCTGAACCGGAGCGGTTGGAATTGGGCAATGAAATATTCTCAGGTTTAGGGTTTTGCAGGTTAAAACTTTTGCTCTCTCTCTGAAGATTACAGATTTGGAAGCTTTTTGTTGAGCAGTGGAAGGGGAAATCTCCGAGGCAGTTAGAGAAAGAGAGAAATGTTGGACATCAATTTGTTCAGGGAAGAGAAGGGAAACAATCCTGAAATCATCCGCGAGTCTCTACGGCGGCGATTTGCCAATGTTGAACTTGTTGATGAAGTTATTAAGCTTGACAAGGAATGGCGTCAACGTAATATAATCCCGCCCCCCTCGTTCTTCTCCATAGTCTTTCATTTCGTTGCTTTTTTCTTACTTTTTTGGAATTCGAATTTGTTCAGGCCAATTTGAGCTTGAGAATCTCCGGAAGGAGTTCAACAAGATCAACAAGCAAATTGCTCAGCTAAGAATAGTAACTCATCTATCTCTCCTGTTCGAAATTATTTGTGCTTTCTTTTCTGCATTTTCAGTTTTTGTATCTTTTCTTAGTTTGCGAACTAGTATGGATTTCGAAGTCCATGCCACTGTTGTTTTCTGTTTTGGGGATCTACGTTTATGTCTTGTGATTTATGGCTATGGCTATGGTTAAATCTTTGTGTTCTATAGTTTACTTTAAATATTTTGTGAATGAAGGCTGGTGAGGATTCGTCGGAGAAGATTAAAGAAACCGAAGAAAATAAAAAGTTGTCTGCAGAGAAAGACGTTGAAGCCAAGGACGTGTTGAAAAAGTTGAATGCCAAATTGGAAATTATTGGAAACCTAGTGCACGATTCCGTTCCCGTCAGCAATGATGAGGTCTTGTTTTTGGCTTCTCTTCGTTTTTTTTATTCTTGATAGCGCTTTTTTTTTTTTTAAAAATTTTAACTTCGCTCTTAGCAACATTTTGTAGGCTAATAATGCTGTAATTAGAACATGGGGCGAGAAACTGGCAAACCCAAAACTAAAGAATCATGTCGATCTTGTTGAGCTTCTTGGAATTGCAGACATAAAGAAAGGTAGTGAAAATTGCAATCTTCTATATATATATGAAATCTATCATTTATGCCTTGTGTTGAATTATGCAAATCAACAATCAACCAAAAAGCTTAAGCTTGTAGGTTGGGGCAAAGTTGATATAAAAATAATTTTAAATGGGGAGGAAAACAACATGGCAGAAATTTGAACTCAAGACCTCCTGCTCTTATATTATGTTGAATTATGTGAACTACCAATCAACCTAAAAGCTTAAGCTTGTAAGTTGGGGTAAATTGAATTATATCAACTAATACCTATTAATTTATTATGGCATCTAGTGTTTCAATCTCATGGGTTTGCTTCACCTCCGTATCAACCAAAATCGCTTTGTTTTGACAAGATGCTGCGACTGATGTCCTTATTTCTATAGAAACATAAAATGACAAAATGAAGTGTAACTATTGTAGAGTCTTATGCTATCTGGCGTAGTAAATATTTCAGAAGTTCATAGATGATTCGTGTAGTCTGATAAGTTGCAAGCCTTAGTATTTAGATCTAGGATGCTGGTACACTTTGTACAATCGCTGGTTTTTCACTGGTGTTGCCGATTGGAACTGTCCTCACTCGTCATAGTATTTATTCCTTTTGATCTGTTCATATATATGGCTTTTTCTCATGTGCTTTTGATTTTTTTTTTTTTTGAATTTAAGATGGCTTTCTGTCGTGATTTTTTGTTTGTTTGAGTGTCAGTATTTTATTGGAAAGCATGGAATTTGTTTTGCGTGTTTGTGTGTATCATTTTTTTCGAGTTTTCATTTCTTTCTTTTTGTTTCACCTATTTTATAAAGAATAAGGAGATGTTATACTTGTGATTGTTACTTTTTTTTTTTGAGATTACTTGTGATTGTTACTTGTTAGACTCTTTTATGGGACATTATTGAATCAAAGGTGCGACTCACTTCCTGTGATATTTCTATTTTTTGACTTTTTGATAGTCTCAGAGATACGGTTCTTATATACATGCTCTAAGTTGGTGTTAATTTTACTATGTTTACTAATTACTGACGAATAGATTGAATCCTTCCAGTTTATGCATTCTATATCCATCCACTAACCCGCATTAAAAGTTAAATCTATAGAGGCAGAAAATTAAGCTTATGTGTTGTTGCTAATTCCATCTTGATGGAAATGTGTAGGTTCTGAAATAGCAGGAGGTAGAGGCTACTACCTAAAAGGAGATGGTGTCCGTTTGAACCAAGCCTTGATAAATTATGGCCTTGACTTTTTGGAGAAAAGGGGTTACTCGGCACTGCAGACTCCTTTCTTCATGAGAAAAGATATCATGGCTAGATGTGCTCAACTAGCACAATTTGATGAAGAACTTTATAAGGTCGGCTGTTTTTTTTACTCTTTGCTTGTTTGGACGCGACTTTAGGGAAATTTAAATCCAAACGAATTAGAAATGAATTGTTTCATTATTTCTTGAAATAAAAGCTTAATTTCATATCATGTTGACGTTCTTAAACGATTTTGAGAATATAAAGGTAGAAAATTTTACTGGATTTCAAAGTTAATTACTAATTAGGATTTTTCAGAACAAATTAATACAAATTCATTTCGAATTACTCTCATATTAAAACCATACAACAAATTTACAACCATTTCTTGATTTTCGAATCACGTGACATGAAATTCTTTCTTATACTTTTTTATTCCAAACAAAACCTTAATGGCTTTTCTTTCTTTTGAAAGTAAAGTTTTTAACTGGATTTCAGAACAAGGGGTCTTAGTTCATTAGTAAAATAGTTTTTTTGGTGTGTTGGACCGTAGATAGTCAAAATATGACCTTTGAAATAATTGGTGTCCATTAGGTTACTGGTGAAGGAGATGATAAGTATCTAATTGCCACTGCTGAACAACCAATCAGTTCGTATCATCTTGATGATTGGATTCATCCTTCTCAACTGCCTATTAGGTTCTTGCATTTCATTGAAAGCCCGTCTACCTTCTGGTCCACTAAGGATTGTTTTTTTTAAAAATAATTTACGGTTGCTTATGTTCTGTTCAGATATGCTGGATATTCAACTTGCTTCCGCAAAGAAGCAGGTTCCCATGGCCGAGATACTCTTGGAATTTTCCGAGTCCACCAATTTGAGAAAGTAGAGCAATTCTGTATCACCAGTCCAAACGGCAACGATTCGTGGGACATGCATGAAGAGATGATTAAAAATTCTGAGGACTTCTACAAGAGTGTAACCTCTATTCCTTGATTGGTGGTTCCTTTTTAATGCATTTTCTACGATTTTCAATTTTGCTAGCTGGTTTTTTTTGGCTATTTTGTGAAACATTTTTATTTTTAGAGGGATTGAGTCGAGATCTTGAGGAAAGATCTGGTCTTTTGCCTGGTCCTTTCCTTCTTTTTGAGTGTTGGTCTTTTGGGATATTTTTTTAATGTTTAAATTATCCACTAGCCCTTCTTCTTTGGATTGAATTCCCTTTTTTTTAGAGTTAGTTTAGGTTCTGATTTAGTCTTTTATAGGCTTTTCTTTTTGCACGTTATTTTTTATAGAGTTATTTTTTTTTGGCTTTTTGCACGTTATTTCTCAGTTGAAGCCCTCTGACTATGAAATAAGAATATGCTCCCGACTGTCCCGATTATAGCTGTATTCTCTGCTGATGTGGGATCATATGTTTTGGCAGTTAAATATCCCATACCAAGTTGTGTCTATAGTTTCTGGTGCATTAAATGATGCAGCTGCCAAGAAATATGATCTGGAAGCGTGGTTCCCTGCATCTCAAACTTACAGGGAGTTAGTATCCTGTTCAAATTGCACTGATTATCAGTCAAGAAGATTAGAGTCCCGATATGGTCAGAAGAAGGTTAGTTTTTTTTTTTTTCCATAACATGTGTATTTCTGAATATTGGATTTGTGTCTGCCATGAAGGGCATGTTTGGGCCACCATTAATTAAAGGAGAAAATGGGAAGGTGAATGATAAGGGCATGTTTGGGCTACTATTAATTAAAGGAGAAAATGGGAAGGAGAATGATTCCCGGTGTTTGGGCCACCGAGAATCATTCCTCCCATAGTCACATTTTCCCAACATCACCCTTTTATTCATCTCCTAACTACTTTTTATTCTTCCTATAACAACTTTTTATTCACTCCATAACTATTTTTCACTCACATCATACCCATTATTTTATTTTTCTTATTATCATTTTCTTTACTCCAAACACAATTATTCTTCTCATAATCATTCTCTTAACCACAAATACAATTAATCATTCTCCCCATGATCTTTTTCTTTCTCATTCTTCCCCTAATTCTCATTCCTCCCATAATTATTCTCATTCTTTTTGCCCCAAACACACCCTAAAGGTTGTTGAACCTGGTGGCTGGTGGTAGTAATTCTTTATAGGTTTTTAATTGGGAGGCGTTGATTTTCATAACTTGCAAATTTCTTAGGAAAGAAACATTCTTATAATAACTTGGTTGATTTTGATTATTCTTTTTGTTTGGTTTTTTTTTGTATGCTTTCTTACATTCTTTCATTTTTCTCAATTTTATTAATGTGGATACTTGGTTTCTCATTAAAAAAAAAAAGAAGTCTATGATTCTAGCAGTCGTGTAAGTTTAGTTTAGTCTAGAATTTTCAGGATTTTAGTCTGTGTTTTATGGAGTTTTTTAACAGTTCAAACTTCTGAATGACTTTAAACTTTTAAGTACAGAACTTTTAGTCCCTATATTATCATAAGATTCTTGGCCTGTGAGTTTTTATATCTGTGTCCGTAAGTCTAATTCTTTGGAGGTGTTTGGATGAATAATGGTAGAGTGATTATTATGAGTGATTAAAAATGAGGGGTTATTATGAATGATTTCGAAGGAGAAATTATAGTAATAGCTTGTTTGAATGAGATGTTCGAAGTGTGATTATAAAAACTCATTTTAATAGCTCTATAAAAGAGTGAAACAAGCAGCCTTTTTAAGTTTAATGGCTATGCCACACAATATCTAAACCAGCCTACACACAATAACTAAACCGGCCTAAGATCAACTCCACACTAAAAATATAAATAATACAATCAACATGCTACATAATCACCAAATCATCAGGGATCTATTAGACACAAAATTGAGAGATGACTGGTTGACAGAATATGAATAAACCTTTTCAGTTACAAGAATTAGATGGATATAGTCTTGAACGGATTAATAAGAACTTTGTAAAGCACATAGATAATACACAACCTTGAAGGTGTAGAGATTACTCTAAGGATTAAAAGAAGTTGTAGGGTCTGACAATATGTTTCGTAAGAATAATTGAGGTGCGCGCAAGCTGGTCTAGACACTCGAAAATATTAAAAAAACACAGTGAAAGTTTAGAGATTAATTGTGAACTTTGGTATATGGAGTGATTACACAGACACTCTCACAAGTTGAAGGAAGAACCTATAACCGATCTTTCTATCTCAGATTGCTTAACTTTTAATTCGTTTCTGTTGTGCAACTGCAGAGCAACGAGCAGACGAAGCAATATGTGCACATGCTGAATTCTACGCTCACAGCAACAGAAAGGACCATGTGCTGCATTCTTGAAAACTACCAGAAAGAAGATGGAGTTGAGATACCAGAAGTTCTACAGCCATTTATGGGTGGAAAGACCTTTATGCCCTACAAGGCAAAACCAACGACAAGCGATGCCAAAGGGAAGAAATCGAAGGCGTAATTGCATATTTTTCTTTTCTCCCAGTTGATTTATTAATTTTCTGATTCAAGGAAAGGGAAATTGCTCACAATATTGTTGGGACTTCAATTTTTCTCTTTGGTGGGTATCAAATTATTTTAACATGACTGTTACTATTGATGCATTTTTTGAAACCTACTTTTGTTTTTATCAATTGCGTGCTCTATAAAACAGTTACTTTTGTTTTTATTGTTTGAATTTTCTGATCTGGGTTTGTTCTACTTTTTTCCTTTTTGAATTAGATAAGCTTGGCAATCATTTTTGAGATAAGGTTCACAAAGATTGAACACTGATTGTATTAGGACTCAACAAATATTGTTCAAATGAAGAATTTTTGGATTCTAAACTAATTTTCTTGGGCTTTTGCAGGGCTGGCAATCGTTTACAATCTTGTCAAGCAAGCCCAAAGCACACTCCAATAATGAAATTCTTGGACCACTCCAACCTTGTCTGGAAACTCTTATTTAGAAAATTGAGATTAGGTTTGAGATGAGATATCATTATTGAACGCATAATCGGTATAATATAACTATTACTCTCATGATCGTTAGATATGTGGAAAGGGGATGGTCACATTGTGGCGGTCGGTTTCAATAATTTTCTCAGAAAATTGAAGTCGAAGTGAGAGTTGAATAATTCACCATTTTGGGAGTTCCTTTGTCGTTACTGAGAATATTCGCAAGTACTTCGATATCAAATGAAAATTTTTAGATTTGATGAAATGATATTATGGTTAGTTTAGTTGTTTTATTATTACGATTATTATTCAATTCCGCTGGGAAAACTGAACATCGTCAAGTTTTCTCTCTTTATTATTATTAATATTGTTCTCAACCGTGATTCAAAGTGCTGGAGGACTTTACTCTCCATACTCATTAGTTTGAGTTGGCCGGAAATGAACTCTTGTCGTCCAATTCAAATCTATCTGTAGCAGAAAAAGGCTAAAGTGAGTATCATCCCGGAGTGTTTATACATTTTCCAAAAATCAATTTGACTGATCGAAATCTAGTGATTTAACAGCAGTCAATCGTCGATGTCGGTTAGAAAAAAAAATTTAACTAAAAAATTTCATCAGTGTAGGTTAATAAACATTTTCTTTATATAATATTAATTTTTTTTTATATAGTTAATTAAATTTCTGTTTAAATTTGTAAAACTAACGTGTTTTTAAAATTTTAATAAAAAAATTGTTTGGATAATTGTAAAATTAACAAAAATAACTTAATTTTAAATGAATTTATAAAATTTATTTGGTATGTACATTTTTTCCAAAAAGTTTGTTCAATGTCATTCGGCAATGGGCCACGAGTTTGGTCTGGATGATGTTGCTTCTTTCTGTTGGAGCTTATTGATAAAATAAGTGTTATCTTCGTGTCTTTGCTCAATAATATTGGAGCTATCTTCTCTCTTTGATGGATTCATTTACAGTTGGCGTAGATTTATTGTTATTATTATTTGTTTGAGTCCTTCAACATAGAGAGGATGAAAAATCAAACTTCTATCTATATTGGTGCATGATAAACAATGTTTTAATTAGTTAGAACTATTCGTGTGAATGTTCATTTGTTTTTTTGAAAATCACTTCTTCTTTATTTGTATTTTATTTTGCTAGGTCAGGTAATTTTACATTTTGGATTAATTTATATGTTTAGTTTAGAAACTCCCAATAATGTGCAAATATTTCTAACCATGAACAGACTAACCACACCAGTCGAAATGGAAACTGCAATATGATAGGATAAATTAGAGATGAATAAATCATTGTTCTTGTACTAAAGATAGTATAATCTATTGACCTTACAGCACATATAAGATGTTTTACAGTTAACGAATGCTATGGTTTAGCTAAACAAGACGAGTATTGAAAACAAGAAATTCATCTGCGTAATCTACGACCTGTTTATCGAGGGTGGGGCAGTTTAGCTTCATACAATAACAGTAAACAGATAGAGTTTGAGAATGAGAGCAAGAGCTAACTGCAGCAAAAAGATACTGGCCACAATGAAAAACCACCTTTCACCAGCTGACTTTATATGAGCTCGGAGATTGAGTGCCACAAATGATGCCGACATGAACCCCGCCACGCCCGCAATAACCCATCTGAAAATTTCCAGAGGAACTACTGAGAGACACTGCGAATACAAACGCAACAAACATTTCAGCTACCAACTAGTAGGGAATAATGTATCAAGTTCAACGTTTGGGTATCTAAAAACTAGTTGATATCTTTCCTGACTTTTTTTTAACATCAGACTATATTTGTGATATAAAAAAAATTCGGGTAAAATACCATTTTAGTCCTAAATTTTGACATTTGTTCTATTTCGATCCCTAAACTTTATAAGAAAAACTTAAAATTGGTCATAATAGTTTATTTTGTTTTAAAAATATTACCATCTTCTTCTATAAAATATGTTCACATTTTGTCTTTGATTGTATTAAAACTATTAACATTATTGAACTAATTTCGATTGATATTAAGTTCAAATTTTATATAGGGACCAATTTTAAGTTGTTTATAAAGTACCAGGACTAAAATTGGACAATTGAAATTCGGGGACTAAAATAAAACAAATCTCAAAGTTCAGGAACCAAAATTGGATTTTTGAAGATTCAAAGACCAAAATAGAACAAATGTAAAAGTTTAGATAGAGTCTGACCTTATTATATTCAGTTGTCAAGATAACTCATAGTTTCTAGGTAATGAATTACTGTGAACCTATTCACTCTAAACTTTTCATGATATACAACGCCCTTATTTGACCACTAAGTCCGTTAAAAGAGGTGACATCCTACATGCGGAGGACTGTAAAATACAACTAGGCCCTTATCTGAGCCAACATCCTATGCTTACTGTTTTTCCATATCTGTGAGTGTCTGTGTCCATGCTATGCTAACGTGCACACATCTTTTGATTATTTTCATAATGTGAAATTTGTAGGACATTGAACCTCAGCTACGGAACATGCTAATATTATTTAAACTCATTATAGTTAAGCGAAGCCATTCACTACTCACATGTGATGTGTGCCCTTATTAACCGTCGTACCAATCCTATACAGGGGTACCCTTATAATAGACAGAAACGTACACCTAGCCTTATTTACACTAACTTCTGCGTGACGTGACAGAAATATCACAAATCTAAAAGAATTCAACAACTCAATAAAATAAAAAAAGCAGATGAGAGAGTGACATAGGAACGAAAGTATGTCAAATGTTGTACCAGAAAGAAAGTGAGAAAAACTGGAGAGAGTTGAATGCTTCCTAATTATTAAACATAAGCAAAAAGAAATTATGATAATTTATAAACAATGCATCGTGAACATTTTGAACAACAAAGGTGCAGTTGAGAACAACTACGTCTGTATTTTTTTAATAATGGAAATGGGAAGGCAGGGCGATTTCGAGAGAGACTAAATGATAAACAGGCAATTCGTGATAAATAATAGTATTGATCAGGGACTAATTAGACGTACCAGAGCTGGGATGAATACAAATAAAGAGTAGCCATAGAGACAAAAGAGCTGAATAAGACCAGAAGGCACCGAGAAGTATTTGAGGACTACATATAGTCCAAGAGGAATAATGGTGACATAGCCATAGAACAAGCCAGCAGACCAGGTTACCACATTTATGTCATAGTTCCAATCTTTTTTCTGCATCTTGTGTGCCATATATGTTACAAAAGTTCCAATAGAAGCAGCCACAAATATCAAGGTAGTGCATATCCAAAATGGTCCGTATCTGGGCAAAAAAGTGAAATTATAATCATAAAGCAAGCATTATAAGGCTTTAGATTAAAATAATTGCATCCTGAGTAGTGAGCGACGATCAATATTCAAGATGATACATTAGTGTAAATATAGAAAAGTAACTTTTATCACAAGAAGAAAAGAAAAGAAAAAGAACTTACAGATCTGGAGCCTCGGCTGTCCTCTCATTGAAAGTTCCACTAAATGGAAAAAGTGAATATTTGATCCTCTCTAGAATATCTGAAGTATCAACATCAAAATATTGTTTGTATGAAGAAATTGCGAAGGTCCTAAACCACCCACTCTGTTGAGAGGATTCATCAAAATGAGATATCGGTTTCGAAAATGTATCTGCATCAGATATACTTCCCTATTAGTATTAGCTCAGACTACAAGCTTTATAATAAGATATCATAAATTACAGGGCATGATCAATTGCTTAGCCGACTCAAGTAGAAACTTATGTGTTTTTCATTAAAATAAATGTACGTATATATTGTTTGTATGAACAAAATGGAATAAAAATTGAAGTCAACATACAATTCATGCTTCTTTTTTTTTATGATACAAATAAAACCATGTCTTTTAAATATAATGACATCCGAAGCCCTACAACACCTTAAAGAACTTAACAGCTTAATTCTCTATTGCTCATAAAATCTAATTAATGGTCATTGTATACTGAGGATAACATTAGACCATGAAGGTGAGGCACGTCTTTATGATATCATATCATCAACTTCTGGACTAAAATGTAACCACCATGCTTAATAAAACAGAAACAAACAAAGTATACCTATGCAAAAGTCAATGGTTGAAGAAGTCTCAGAAGATTAAACCAATAATATAGTGGGAGGTTCATAATCTAAACTTAGTAATAGACACACTGTGAAATTTAGCTTGTTAAGTACAAGGATGTAGTAATCAAATTTTAAGTGCTCAGACTACCAAGAACCCTGCTCAGAAGTTTTGTAAAACCATCTATTCGCCTGCTCTCTCATCAAACTGAGCAAGTGATAAATATTTTAATGTCTCTCAATCTAAGTCTACATACCATCTAATTACGTCTTGATCAGTGAAAAACATCTTAAGATTTGGATACATTAAAACAACATTGAATTCACAATTAAAGAGCGATCTTTAAATACCATCAGCATCACGAGGAGGCTGGGAACCACCGGAGATCTTTCCTTGAGTTCCAGAAGGAGGAAAATTTTGAAGATTTGAGTCTACAATAATCAATCAACCAGTTATCATCTTGCAACAAATAGCAAAGAAAAACAACAGAGTCAGTGTATCAGTCTGATACTTGAGATCTAAATCTTCATAACTTACATTTAATTTAAAATATCACCCCAGTTTTTAGTTCCATATCATTCCTGCAACACAAGATCTTAGAAAATATATATATTCAGCAATGCTTCTAGCCTAGTCAAAATTAATATTGAATCCATTTCCATTTTTCCACACTTATCTCTCTATAGCACAGGCCAATCCGGAATGCAAAACCTCAACCACCAGGCCTTCAAATTTCATTCCACTTATACATCAACTTTGGACTCTAAAGAACATAAAATTCCTATAAGAAACTTAGACTCCTTTATCCTACCTACAGTTACACACAAAATCTAATACTCAATTCAGTAAAACGGTATAAGAAATAGGAAATCGCTTACCAGTGAATTTAACGGCTACTTGTCCCTGATCTGGAACGGCCTGGAAATCAAAGAAGACAGAAAACGGAGAAATCAATCGAACTGGATCAGATTTAAGTAGCGCGGAATGTAATTTGAAAAGAAATGCAGCTGATTCGATATCTTCATATTTCAAAACCAAGAAAAAAGACGAGAAAGCTCAAGGAATTAGAAGCTTACAGGCACAGATCCTGAAGCATTTTGGTGGTCTATAGTCGTATAATTACCACCGGACATCATCTTCTCCGCTTTCTTCTTTGCTCTTCGTCTTCTTCTTCTTCTTCTTCTTCTTCTTCTTCTTCTTCCCCTTCTCGATCTTCTCAGAAATTTAACTCCATGCTTCAGACTGAATCTTTCTTCGTTTTTTTCTTTTGTTAATTTTCTTTCATTTTTTGAGCTTATTGCAATTTCCTCCTCTAGTTTTCATTATTTACAAATATGGCCCGGACTTGACTATAAAGTCAATGTTGTTTTGGCAAATGTTTTGTTTATTTATACATTTTGAAAATTTGCTTAACTCCCTTTATTCAGTTTTGGCGGCTGTATTTTAGTTTTTGGTTAAATTAAAATTAGAGATATTCATGAGATGGGGCTGCCGGTAATGATTTTTGCATTTCCATCCCGTCGTCAAAATTAATTTACGCCTCAAAAAAATTTGCAGCCTTTTTTTGCAGGAATCTATCAAATTCTTTTTTCTTTTCTTTTTTTTTTTTTTCATAAAGAAATGCTTAAATAATAATTTCAAATAATTAATCTTTCCTAAAAAATATCTATCAAATTTTAATTATATGGTTAATTATTAAAAAATATATTTATTTGAATAAATATTTTATGGACGATTTTTTTTTTTTTTTTTAGGTAAGAATTAAATGTGTGAAATTTGATGAAAAGTAAACAAAAAAAAGGAAAAAAATCAAAAGAGCTGTAGCTCAACGGCATTAGTGAACACCGAAAACCTATGAGGTTTAGGGTTCGAATCCCCACCCCCAATTTTTGTAATCAACAAAAAAAAAAAAAAAAAAAAAAAAGTAAGACCAAAGAAATCAGGATAAAGAATATATTTTCTGATTATGTAAAATAATCAAGAAAAAAGAATTCAAAAAAAAATTATTGAGATTTCTACTATTTGAAAAAAAATATCCCAAAGTTTAGCCATGATTATTGATATATATATATTTTTGAAATCACGAATTTTCGTAATATCAATATCAATAGGAGGGATTCGAACTCATGGTCAATTGTTAAATTGTGTTTGATTCATCTACAATTATCTATAATATTTTTCGTTGTTTCTTACAAATAAAAAGAGTTACTTTTTTTATCGGAAGTGTGCATTACACGACACCATATGTTAATGGTCATGTGTAATACACATATTTAAAATTTTGTGTAAATATATAATATTTTGTTTTTAATTGCAATCTGATATAAATCTACACCAGGCTAAAAAATTATTGGATGAACGAAACATTTGGTAGTTGAAGGACCACAAATCACAAAAACCTATACTCATGTTTGGAAGGTTCCGTAGTTTACTAGTAGAGACTTGATAGTGCCTGGTCGACTGACCATCCATGAAGGTCCTATGGAAAGGAACTTAGTCTCAAGTCAAGAGTGTGAGTTCGACCACAAACTGTCTTCACTAACTCTACCAGCATCCTCTATCTGTGAGTTCGACCACAAACTGTCTTCACTAACTCTACCAGCATCCTCTATCTGATCATTGTGAGTCGTTTGCATCAAATCGAGTCGGCAAGTCATGCATTGATCATGAAACAAGTTTACAGTTGGGACATACAAACCAACGTGCAAAATAGTTTCTATCAAGCAAGCATATAATGGTTTACACATATCGAGATATACAACATATCAATGCAGTAAATCTACATGCTCGACATAGTCATAATATCAAACAATACATTTTGTATGTTCTCAATGTAATCAATACAAACATATAGTCAACATAGATCATGCTACGACATATAAATAAGTACAGATGTCTACGAGGTGAGGCAGGACAATGTTGGGGATGCAAACAAAGTGTCCCACATCGGTTACAATATGGGAAGATCAAGGGTATATAAGTGTTGACAACATCTCCATTGATTTGAGGCGTTTTGGGTGAAACGAAAAACAAAGCTATGCGAGTGTACCCCAAAGTGGACAATATCATATCAATGTGGAGATTCGGCTGCAAAAATATTTTTAAATCTAAACGAGTTAATAATGAAAAATACATTCCTTGTCTCGGTCCTTTTAGTTTTGGGGGAATTAGGCCAACAGCCTCAAGTACGTAGGACATGCAACAACTCGGCATGTCAACAGCCCGAACTTCTATTGAGCCACATGCAGGCAAAAAGCAGCGACGGGGCTTTGATGGGTCTTTTTATTGGTATCAAGAGGACCAATTTAACTCAACTCTTGCGTTTTCTTTCTCTAGGGTTCATCAAATCAATTTGAATTTAAATAAGGACAAACGCCACTTAACATAAGGTAATATAAGTATATCATAGAATGAAGACATTTTTGAATAATAAAAAAAACTAGAATTAATTAATATTGTACTATTTTTTTGGATAAAATGACATAGTATTAAATAATCTCTTTCATAAAGATAGACAAGATGTGTATTATAAATTTGGCATAGTCACTCTCTCTCCATATAATTATTAATTACATTTAAGAAGAAAAGTCAAATTTATACAATATTTGGGGGAAAAAGTATTGACTTTTTAGAAATGTAAGTTTGAAAAAGAAAAAGAAAGAAAAGAGATATGTTGTTTGATAATTGAATGTGTGTTCAATTAAAATTATACCTACCACCACCACCACCACCTTAAGATCATGTGGTTGTTAATCACAGATAAAAGATGAACAATATCAATCATATAACTTCACAACACCAAATAAATAATGACAATAACGTGCAACAGATCAAAAAATCTGTGTCATTATTTTTTTTAGTCAAACTCAACAAATTTAGATGATTTTTTAGAATCGAGTTCTTCTTCTTCTTTTTTTTAGTACAAATTACTCAACATGGGAGTTTTCGAACAATTAAATGCATAGTAATTTAAAGGGAATAAAAAACATAATTACTATGTAGTTTGCTCATAAATATATGTTTTGATAGAATATTCGGGATAAAAATCTCAAAATTAATTAAAAGGTAACGTGTTCAAGCAATGTACGATAGAATAGTTAAGATAATCATAATTAATTAATGGGAACTGACACTAACATCAATTAATAGTAGAGTTTAATGGCAATTTAAGTCTGATTTAATGAATTTCCTTATAATATATAGTTGTAAATGAGATTCTCACTTTGTTAAAAGTTCTCTTCGATAATAATGATAGTTGAGCTCAATTTTTTCTTTCTTATTTTGAAATCTATGTCTTTATTATTTCAGCGTAGGAATCACCAACAAAAGTAGTACCTCAACGACATTAATGTACAAAGACCATGTTCCCACTCCTTAATTAATTAAGTTAGAATAATTAACATGAACAATCAATTATAGAAAGTCAAAATTAAATATAGATTGGTTTATTAATCATTTCGTTTTTTTATTTTCGAAATTTAAGACTATAACTATTACTCAAACACACAAATTTCATGATTTTTGATATTTACTTGTGTTTTTAAAAACAAAATCAAAATTGGAAAGCTAAAAATACAGCTTTCAAATACTTGTTTTGAATTATGAAATTTAGTTAAGATTCATATAATTAAAGCGAAGATGAAATATATATACTTAAAAAATTTAAATAAATATAAATTTAAACTTAAATTTAACAAATGTAGTCATTATATTAATAAATATTATTATGCATTTTTTTTATAATACAGTAGTAACGACTAGACAATATAAATATTTCATATTTTGATTTTATTTATAATTATTGTGTGAGAATAGTACATCGGCCACAATTTCTCTCTATTTTAAATTCATTGCAATAAATTTAATTATGAAATCTTGGGTTGTTTTTTGAATTCTCCAATAGCAAAAGCACATCCAAAGGGGAGGCTAGAAATGGGCTATGAAATTGTGGATGAAATGATGAAAAATTACCAACGACAAGGAATATTCACATTAAACTATAATTATTATTTATAGGTGAACGTACGGCTCCGATTAATCCATCATAATAATCAAAATAATGAAGTAGGTGTCAATTATGGTTTGATATTAAAAATGACATATGATTGTATTTAGAAGAGAAAAGTGAGATATCATTAGTTTGCCTGAATAAAAAGAAATTGAATTATTCAAACAAGGATTAGTGGCATTTCTTAAGGAAACCCAATATTATTATAAATCTCCAACGGCAGGCCAAATATAAAAACCCCTTTTCTTATTTCTTTTATTTTCTTCCTCTCCGCCAACACAAAAAATTCTTACTTTTTTTTTTTTCTTCTTCTTCTTCCTCTAAACCCTAATTGCAAAATTTAAAAAAAAAAGAAAACTGTATTTTCAATTTCCATTTCTTTAAGAAATATTTAATTAGTATATTATTTTTTTTGTGTGTGTGGTAATTTTCAAAGTCGAAAGTAATGTCAGGGAGTTCAGATGATGGTGGAAGCTTTGTTTGTGAGAAATTAGGGAATGAATTCAGCCATGGAAGAAGCTCTCAATCCCATCAACACCCTAACCTTTCAGTTCTAAAGAAGAAAAGGAACTTACCCGGAACACCAGGTATAATTACTTTTCTTTTTTTATTATTTTTTTTTTTTTTGAAATTCGATTTAATTCATTTATATAAACTTAGTTCATACTCGAATTCGTCGGATGACGATTTTTTTTTTTTTTTTTTTTTTTTTTTTTAATTCTACAATACTTCACAGGAGATTATTTCTGGAGCATGTTAACTTTTAATTATTAAGTTATTACACAATTTTTTTTGAAGCACTAATTCTTTTGGTGAAAAGTAAGAAAGTTGAAGATTCATAATTGAGAGAATAATCAATAAAAAAAAAATTGAGAATAAATTATAGATAAACGAAATATAATTGGATAGGTCTGGAAAAATGTAGAAAAAATAAATAAAAATATAATAATAATTAAAACGTTAAAAATTGTATAATTATTTGAAAGCATTAAATTTAAATATGTTGGTAGTTGAAAGTGCTTCAATTATTGGAGGGGGATTACAATGATTGCCATGTACTATTTGGACTTTTCTTCATGCACATCATTCTACTTTTTAAAAGACAAAAAAAAAAA
>JBBMEG010000009.1:588936-607689 GCA_037832605.1 Cyclanthera cordifolia | reverse complement strand
GCAAATTCAATCTTGAAAATCGGTATGTGATTCTTATATTATTTTAGAGTATAATGTGATCACCTACGTAGTGTTTGTGGTGATTCCTCTTTCAACTTCGTAAAAAGAAAATGGTTAAACATCCATTTGAAAAGACCAACTTGAAACAGTTCAATCAAATTGCCAAGAATGCAATAAAATCTTTATTACCATAATAATGGTGTGCCCTAAAAAAGTATTGAAACATATAAATAAATTAGATAAAAAATAATTACTCTTGATCAAACTTTCTTTGTAATTGCTTCTGTAGCATAGTGGTAGTGCGTTCGCTTCGTAAGCGAAAGGTCATGAGTTCGATCCTCATCAGGAGCTATGCTTAACTTTTGTCGATAAGGTTGAATAATTTCCTTGAGTTTGAAACAATAGTCCATGTAAGTCAAAACCTTAGATTCAATCAAAATGTGCGAAAACAAAAGCAAAAGTTTAATACATCATATTCCTCTTGGAGGTTTTTCCAACAATGCAGAGAGGTAAACTTCATTTTTTGATTTAGTGGCAATAGCCCATTTGTGTTTCTTGTATCTAAACTGCAGAAACATGTACATGTAGTCGTCGAGATCCTTCCGATCGCAAAAGAATCGATCGATCCATAGCAATCCTCCCGGACGTAGAACCCGATCCCAATCGAAAAGAATGAAATCCAAAAGCAGCATGTCAAGCCAACCATCCATAAAACCAGTTGTGTGAATCAAGTCCATTGTGTTATCAAATAAAGGAAGCCTTTGGTTTAGTGTCACATACAAAGGAATTAAACCTCTTAAAGCAATAAACTCATTGAATGGAGCTCCAAGGTTTAAAGCCGTCGTCACAATTGTAACATTTTTCTCTCTCATTCGTGCAGCGAAACTCCCCGTACCGATACTAAAATCCAACCCGATACGTATCTCCCCCGGCTTGATTGCCAAAACATCCGATATCCCGAAATCGACAGGAAGAGAGCTATTGGTGACCCATTTGAGCTTCTCTTTCTCCATTTCAAAGCATCCACTACACTTGTTGTAGCCTCTTTTGAGATTCTTGCTTGACAAGCAAGAAAAGTTCCTACATTGATAATTACTCCATCTTACGTTTCGGTCATCGGGTAACTTCCATAACGATTCGTTCACTGGATACGGCCTTTGGTAGACCTTCGACGCTCTTGTCAGGCACCGTCGTCGAGGCAACGGATCGCAACCGTTGAGCATTAGTTTTTGAGCCAAGTTCCAATCATCTTTACAATAAGAACCAATGTCATAGTTCATATATTCTTCCAATTCCTTCCTATGCAAAACACAAGCATGTCCAATTGTATTGTATATACTCTCAGTCATATACATATTAATCTTCCCAATTCTACTTTTTTTTGGAGAAATGTATTTCTTTATTTCCTCCACCACAAAATTGTTGATCAAAGGCTCCTCATTCATAGAAGAATTTTGATCAATTCTTTCAACTTTTGGTAATCTAATTTGTCTCAAAGCAATGTGAGCATTATAAAGAGGTCTAATCACTTCCTCTTCTAAGTACTTCTTATGCTCAAGCTTTGTGATATTTCCATTGTACAACACTTGCTTGTTCTTTTCCATTTCCTCGACTGCAGATTCGAGCTTTTCTTGCAAACTTTCTAATTGATTTAGCACTTCTTCGACTCGGTCGGACAACGCTTTCGCGTCGAAGCTGGCCTCGTATACGTGTCTCGTCGTGGTGTAAGAGTACCGGCAAACGTCCTCCTTGTGGAAGATAAATCCAGCTGAGTAGAACTTGAAGAGACTCAATGTGGTCATGATGATAACAAGCCCTCCTAGTAGAATTTGAAGCCAACACATTTTCCTTCCTATTTTCCATTTGGTGTTCATCAACTTGATCTTCATTTCCTTTGAAGGTAAAGTGAAAGAAGATTTTTTTTTCCCTTTTGTTGCTTAATTCTCTTCCTTCTAATTACTTGTTTTGAGCCCTAAACAAAGCAAATTATATAGATCTAATTAATTGCTTTAGCAAATATGAAATAATTTACTAAACTCAAAACCTTAATTAAACTTTCATAATGATGTTGGAAATAAGTTTCCATGGATTCAAATTTTATATTAGACCCAAAGTTTTAATTCGAAAATAGATGAAACATTTGAGGTTAAAATATCATTTTGGTCCCTAGAGTTTGAGGTTTGTTTCATTTTGGTCCTTGGATTTTCAAAAATTCAAGTTTGTTTCATGCATTTTGGTCCATAGACTTTCAAATGTTCAATTGTAGTTCCTAACTTTCAAAAAAAATTCATGCATGTAAGTCCCTAAAATTAAAAAAAATAAATAAAATAAAACGGGTCCCTATAATAAATTTGAAGTTGATATTTTTTTTAAAAATTGATTCAACAACGTTAATAAATTTAATATAAAAAAGAAAAAATGTGAAAATATTTCTTAAATTTATAAAGAAAGATGGTTAATTTTTAAATAAAACTTAACAAAAAAAAATTCAACGAAAGACCAATTGACTAAATTACATGTTTCAAAGTTCAGGAACCAAAATGAAACAAACTTAAAAATCCAGAGACCTAAAATAAAACAAATTTGAAAGTACAGGAACTAAAATTGAATTTGTTGAAAGTCTAGAGATCAAAATAGAACAAACGTGAACCAGAATGATATTTTAACCAACATTTTGCACATTTACACGTCTATATGTTTTGATACATTTTCTAATCATACTTTGTAATCTCATAAATCAAACAAATTATATGATAGCAAACTGTAAAAGAGAGAAAAATGGCTGAGAAACAAAGGTGAAATGAAGCATTTAATGGTGTTTTTGAAAGATATATGAGGGATTTTCTTACCTGAATTCATTCAATCCCAGATGAAAATCTTCAGGAAATAGATCACATTGAGTTGAAGATTGCAGCTCAGAAAGTCAATTTCTGAGGTTTACACAAAAATAAAAGGAGGGTTTTTTTTTGTTTCGAGTCAGATCCAACTTTGAAACTTGAAACTATTACTAGAGATAAGCTTTTAAGAGCTGGAAATTCGTAGAAATTAAGGTAGCTGTTATTTTAAATAACTATTTTCACAGAAATTCATGAATGAATTGATTAATTTAGTGTTTAATTAATTAATTGATTTTCTTCAGAAGTAAATAAAGTTAAACGGTCAATTTTTGTTTCTGGTTCATAGATGAAAGGGCGTGAATCTAAAAGTCAAAGGCTTGCTTTTAAGGTGGGTTTGGACTCTAGAGAAGATTAGAGAAGAGAAAAAAAAAAAACTTTTTGAAAGGCTTAAGCTTAGTTACATCGGTTGACTGAGAAATTGCGATCAATCATAAATTGTCACATCACTATCTCAAATTTAATAACAAAATTAATTTGGACTACGTATTGGGTTAGGGATAGGTTATTGTAACTCACCCTAACTCGATTAACTCATTTTAAAATACATCGTCATCATTATTTAAACATGTTTGTCTTTTATATTTTTTTTAGATTTATTAAAAACAAGAACTTATAATCATTTTATGAATAATGAGTGACGCGTTGTTATCATTGTTTTGTGGTAAATCGGTTTAACCTCCACATCACTAATTTAATCATAAAAATTGATATTTGACTAATACTTTATATCAAATTTCATCTAAAATAAAAATTGATGGATGACCGTAGGTGTGTGGTGCTATTGAGAATAGAAAATTCAAGTTTTAAACTTGGTAGAGAAAATTCCACTCTGTTTCCATGGCGCTAAGAAAATTCCTCTCCTCCATCATTTTCAATAATCATTATTCTATTTTGGGTTCTCAAATCCAATCCTCATCTTCGAAACCAATTCCTTAAAATCCCCAAAATTTATCAATAATTTCCTCATCTCCCCCTCCGTCGTTGTCTTGTCGTGTCTCCCCAATCGAAAAATGGAGGCTCGGCCACTGGAAATCAGAATCATGAAAGCCGATGATCTCAAAGACGTCAATCTCATAACTAAAATGGACGTTTACGCCGTCGTTTCGATCTCCGGCGACCAGATGAACAACCGGAAACAAAAAACCGCCGTCGACAAAGACTGCGGCACTAGCCCCAAATGGGATTTTCCGATGGAGTTCACCGTCGATGAGGCTGCCGTTCAGGACAATCGCCTCACTCTTAAAATCAAACTTGTTTCTAATCGGAGTTTGGGAGATAGAGAAATTGGGGTTGTTTATGTTCAGATCAAGGACTTGTTTGATGCTAGTGTTGGTGTCGGCGACGGCGAGAAAAAAGACAGCGCCGCCGAGGGAGAGGAGAAATCCGGTAGCTACAGCGTTCGGTTGTCGAATGGAAAAGCGAAGGGGACTTTGGATTTGACTTATAAATTTGGGGAGAAATATAAAATTGAGCCGCCGCCGTTGACGGCGGAGCCGTACGGCATGAAGGGGTTTCCGGAGCCTCCGGTTATGGCTTATCCGCCGACATTACCTGGCTCTAGTTCTGCATATCCGCCGCCGCCCGCTGGATATCCTTACCCTCCGCCGCCGGAGGCGTACCCACCGCATCATACAGGTGCACCATACCCACCGCCGCCGGCGGGATACGGGTATCCACCGCCGCAACCGGGATATGGATACGGTGGTTACCCACCACCCCCGCCGGGTTATGGATACCCGCCAATGCAGCCGCCGCAAAATCCGAAGAGGAGCAGCGGCGGCGGAATGGGAATGGGTCTCGGAGCCGGGTTGCTGGGTGGGCTTTTGATCGGAGATATGATGTCTGACTTTTGAGAGACGGTGGCG
Organism: Cyclanthera cordifolia; assembly: GCA_037832605.1. NCBI lineage: Eukaryota > Viridiplantae > Streptophyta > Magnoliopsida > Cucurbitales > Cucurbitaceae > Cyclanthera > Cyclanthera cordifolia. The sequence continues at coordinate 602,927 of JBBMEG010000009.1, read as the reverse complement.
GCAGTGGCGTTGATGACGGCAGGGGAGAAGCTGACTTTGTCAATGCTGTTTCTTTAATAAACAGGTTGACTGAAAGAAAATTAAATTAAACCAGATAATAATATTAATAAAATAATTCCACTAAATGTCTTTTGAAATTGGATTTTATAGTTCCATATTTCGAAAGGTAAGATTTGTAAGCATAGGATTCAAAAAAAAAAAAAAAAAATTGTAAGAATATTGAAATGCTGAACATAGAGTTATTTTCATGATTTGTGTTAACAAAACTAAAATCATTTTATTTTAACTATAATATTTCAGTATTGAGACTAGGTACAAAAGAAAAAAATAAAAAATCGATAAAATCATATCGAATTAAATTGATTCAATGAAACAGTTTCATTTTTCAGAACAATATTAGATCAATCGATTATATTAGAAAACTGAAATATATCGATTTGGTTCGGTTTTTTATGGAATAATCAATAAAAAATCAAATCAAATCAAATATATAAATAATAATAATAAAAAAAATATATATATTGAAGAACCAATTTAAATGTGTTAAAAACATTGTAAAAAAAGATATTTGTGAATAATATTGTGTTTTTGTTAATAAGATAGAATTCCTTACAATAAAAGTAAAAATCAAATTAAGAATGAGACGAACAAATTTGAAAAATACATCAAAAAAAATTTATTCAAATCAAAACTGAAAATCGAACCAATTAATAATCGAACCTTGTCTTTTATTAAACATTGGTTCAGACCAAATTTTAAAAAAATAGAAGATATTGATTCGGTTATTGGCCCAAAACCAACAAAAATCAAATCTAAATCACCCAGAAGTTAATCAAATAATTTTGCTTCGAAATTGGACATTCAATAATAGGCGTCTACTAGAAAATAGAAGAGAAATGAAATGATATTAGACTTGAATCTAAACTATCTATGGATTTTAGAAGATTTGCTGGCTCAATTTTTCTACCATGACCATGCTTTATTTTAGTCTAATAGTTAATTCAACAACAATTAAGATTAATAAAAAAAACTCAAAACTTCTAGTTTCTTCAACATATATACACACTTATATTAGTTAAATTATTATTTTTGTTTGATAAATTAGTATAAGTTAAACTTTGGAGGCAAATGTCTCTTCGCAATCATTTTAGCCGATAACATTTAATGAGTCTAGCTTATATCTTTTAATTAATAGTTCAATTAATCATTTTCAATTAAGAGTTCAACTGATAACTTGCAATCAATTCGTTAATAGTCTTCGATCATTCACGGAAAAGAAGATTGAAATTGAAATTCTTGAAAAAGAATAAAAAACTGAATTTTTTTTTTCAAAAAAATATAATTAATATGTAAATGAAAAGTTGTTAATTTTGTATGCTAATGCATGAAGTGTCAATAGAACTATGCTATCATTGACAAAATAATTTGTTAAAAATTAAATGAGATTTATGTATAACAAAAATAAAATGAAATAGACAGAGAATGAATTAGTATGCCACTATACTAAAGGCACCCGATAACATTCAATCAATTGGCTTGTAGTTTAATTAAAATTCTTAAAAAATGAATAAAATCGATTATGTATAAATTATTTTTTAAAGAAAAAACTGAAACTATGATTGAAAAGTTATTATTTGTGGTAATTTTCCTTGGATAATGTTAAAGAGAATTGTTGGAGTCTTGATATTAAAATTTTATGATTATAATGTTTTTTTACTGATATAAATAGATGATAAAAAACAAAAGCAAAATAACAATGGTTACAAATTAAATGAGATGATGAACAACCGAATTTAAAAAAAAAAAAAAAAAACGCAAAGAACAATACACTATATGTGCTCGATAGCATGTTTGGCTGAGTAAAATTGAAATTATTGAAAAAAAAATGAAAATTTATTATATATGTTATAGGCTAAACTATCTTGGAATACTCGGAAAAGACCAGGATCACATGGGGTCGGCCAAAGGAAGCCGAGAGTCTCTAGAGGTCGGTCAAAGAGTGCATGAAGACCCGGGAGTCGACCAAAGGATGTCAGGAGTCCTCAGGGGTCGGCCACCGGAAGTCCCCGAGGACCAAAGAATGTCGGGAGTCTCCTGGGGTAGGCCAAGTCTATCCTGACACCCCCCCCCCCCACGTCAGCCAAGGGAAGCCACAACTCCCAAGGGGTCGGCCAAAGTCAGCTAGAACCCCTCGGGAGTCGGCCCTTGCAGCCTCGACCATCTCGAGGTAGGCCGGCCAACACCCCTAAGGGGGAAAAGTCGTGGAGGTTAGGACTCCCGTGGGAGTCGACCAAGTCCGAGTGACGACTAGATCCACCGATAACGACCAAGAGTTACGCCGAAGGTGAACACCCCCTTAGGTGGGCAAGCAATGTAGGTCATTATTAGCCGAGTCCAAAACTGATCTCTGAGGGGACGGCCGAAGGCGGACACCCTCTAAAGGGGGAAAGTCGTGGAGGTCTGGGCTCCCCTAAGAGCCAGTTGAGTCCAAGTGACAACTGGATCTGCCGATAATGACCAGGAGTTATACCGAAGGTGAACACCACTCTAAGGGGGACAAGCCATTAAGGTCATTATTGACCGAGTCTAAAGTCGGTCCTGAAGAGACGGTCGAAGGCGAACACCCCCCCCCCCCCCAAATGGAGGAAAGCCATAGAGGTCAAGCCGGACTCCCCTAAGAGCCGACCGAGTCCAAGTAACATCCTATGTCATTGCACCCCTAAGGGGTAACGTCCTAGAGTTACACCGAGAAGGCCCACACCCATAAGGAGTCGGCCGTGGAGGTGAGACCTGGAAGATTAGCCGAGTCCATGTAACCCTCGAGACAAGACCGTTACACCTCTTAAGTGTAACAGTAAGAGTTACGCCTATATTCATTCTCGGCTTAATGGCTGACGTTACAAACAGCTAACCATTAAGCCACTGTTAGGTGAGTTGCATTAGTTAGACTGCTATAAAATGTCGAGTCAAATCAGCACGTTTCTAAAAGCTCTCAAGCTTTCTAAACCCTTTTATAAATTTGTTTATTGACTTAGGCATCGAAGGTCATGTGGCTCATATCACGTGCCTAATTTTCATTGTTTTGAAAGCAAATTCGTCTTTGGTAAACAAATTGTACCGTTGATCTAAATTCACTATTTTTTGGCATCAACAATATAGCTTCAAAAAACAAATTTAATAAAAATATGTGAATGATTTTTTTTTTTTTTTTTTTTTTTTGAAAAGAGGGAAAAGAGTATCAAATAAAATTTAAAAAATTGTTCAACTAGGGAAGCAAATGGGAGCCAATATAGATGGTACTATGATATCAAGATGTGCTTTATAACATCTAGTTGATTCGTAAGATGTGCTTCATAACATCTAGTTGATTCGTCCATAGTTTTTAATCAATTCGTTTCAGTGAAAATAAAACTGAAATTCTTAAAAAACTAATAAAATTGGTTAGGTATGTATGTATGTATGTATATATATATATATATATATATATATATTTTTTTTTTTTTTTTTTTTTTTGTAATACTAATAAAATATGTTAACAAAAAATTGTTATTTGTAGTGATTTTTAAACTTACTATGTGAATTGTTGAAATCTTAATATTAAAATTTAATGATTATAATCTTTTTATTGATTTAAATAGATGATGGAGGCAAAAATTAAATGAGATGATGAACAACAAAAAAAAAGACAAAAAACACTACAGAAGAAGAAGAAAATAGATGATGTTAATCTGCCATAGCATCAATCAATTTGGTGAAAATAAGAGTAAATTGAAATTCTTGAAAAATAAATAACCATTTAATACTTAAAAAATTATTTGTTTTAAAATTAGAATTAAATATGTGAATGAAAAATTATTATTTGCAAAGATTTTCTTTAAAAAAAATGTTATAATATTGAAATTAAAATTTTATGATTAAAATGTTTTCTTAATTGATTAAAATTGATGATAGAACAAAAGGGAAAATAAAAATGGGTCAAAATTTAATGAGATGATAAACTACAGAACAAAAAAAAAAAGTAAAGAATGTATTTATTTATTTTGAAAATAGAGAATATTTAAAAATAAAAATAAAAATAAAATAAAGAATTAAATGCGCATCCGGGGAATCGAACCCCGGTCAGTACCGTGGGAGGGTACTATGATACCACTACACTAGATGCGCTTGATGCTCAGATTGTGTATTTAAACATTTAATATACATTAAAAATGTTTTTTGCTTTTTTTTTGAGTCTCTAAAAGAAAATATTAATAGGTATTTTTATTCAAAAAATTTTACCCTATTCTTTCAAAAAGAAAACAATTTTTACTGAAAGCACGTGTAATATTCATTTGCCTGAGGGTTCGATTATTTTCCAAAAAGAAAAAAAAGTATGTATGTGCTAGTCGTTGAAATAACAATAATTTCAATCTATGAATTGAGTTGTTGAATGTATGGATTCGATTTGTAGATTCGTCGTTATGGACCGATCGTGTTTGGATTGGAAGGTTCAAACACGAATTTAATTGAGTTATCAACTTATATTAGATTGGTGGATCCACTCCATAAATATATTTTTTAATTACAACGAAAGAGATCTTGAAATTAAACCAGCACAGTTAAGAAATGTTTAAAAATTCATTTCTCGTGTACTATATTTCTTTTTTTTTTTTATTGTTCAATCTTTAGTGCATTTCATTTGTAGTAGTTTTAAATTCGATGACATGTTAAAAAATATCATAAAAAGAATGTGAGTGAGAATAAAATATGTACAAATGACGATGTCAATACAAGTTTCACTCTAATAAACAATAATAAAAAAAGAGTTGACGTGTCATCTAATGAAAATAGATGATATGCGATACAACGATTGCAAAAAAAAAAATCATCTAAAGAGTTTCAATGACACTTTTTAAGAAGTGTTATCTAAAAAAAATAGATGATATGCGATACGATGAATGCAATAAAAGTATCATTTATATCATTTGTGATACTTTTTTAGAATCATCATATCCCAATTTGTAGCGGTGAGTTGTCAAGAAAATTTCCCCTTTAAAAAGCGATTTATAGGAAAAGTGTATTGAAGTTTTCCAAATAGTTTGAAATGCGTAAAATTGAACATTTCCTAAGTGATAAATTATTTTAATGAATATGATTAGAATGTTTATACTATGTATCACTTTGCAATGATTACAAATAATTTGATACCAACTCATTTACATGAAAATCTATATGTAAGATATCATATGAAAAAAAAGTTAGTATATGAGAAAGAATCACAAAATTCATTATTGATGTGCAAGGCAAAGAAAAAAATAAACAACTCAAAAAACAATATATTGTGAAAAAAAAAATAAAAAAATACATTTTACTCTTTCCATTGGTAGGCTAGTAAAAAAAATGATTTAAGTTTTGAAAAATAAATAGTTACTCATTTACAAAAGAAAAAAAAAATCCACAAGAAAGAAAACAGTAGAAATAAAAAAAAAAAAAAAAAAAAAAATATATATATATATAATTTGAATTCTGAGTTAGTCTTGGCAATGGCTGGCTGCCCGCGAAGAAGGTTCAAAAGAATTCCCCCGTTTGAATCAGCTTCCAATCTTGAAGCTCTTACACACATTGTCCAACATTACCAAGAAATCTCTCACAATCACAAAAATCCTCAGCAGATTCGTCTCCTCTTTGCTCAAATTTCCATGGAAGTACTCTGTGATTTCTCTCACGCTCGACATCACCGCTTCTTCGTCCTTCCTCACTTCCTCCATCGTTTTCTTCACATAGCTCAAGAATCCTTTCATGGCGCCCACGAAGTTCTCGCTCCGTTCATCCACGCACAGCTCCTTCACCACCAGCTGTTGCAGTTTCGTTAATCCGTCGTTCAGATTCGCAGCCGAGCTCGCCAGTACTTTCAGATCGATCGTTGCCGCTCGTTTTACATTGTGTAATTCGGTGCTCAGGCTGGAGACGAGATCTAAGCCCATTCTTCGGTAATCGTTTTCTCTTTCTTCGATTGTTCTTGATTTGTTCTTTTGGCTGATTTTCCCCATTATACTGCCGGAAACTCGGATTCCTTCTGATCGGATCATTTCTTGTACTACAAAGTGGAGTAGGGAGGTTTTTCCGTCGGTTCCTTTGACGTCGGAGAGTTTTAGGAGTGCGTCTAGTTTGAATGCTCTTGCGCCTCCTCTGCTTGTTCCAACGTTCATTCGGTTCCCGGTTTTTAGCACGGCTTCGAGTAGTTTCAGGAAGAGCCTGCTGGATCTTAGTTCCTTGCAGGCTTCCTGATGGAACAGAAAATGAAGGGGAATTAGAAAGAGTGCGTTAAATTTTGTCGAATGGAGGCATTTTAGTATCTCTAGGCATTGTTTATGCTGTTGTAGAGCAGAGATGGAAGTAGAATTAGAAAGAGAGTTCAATTTTACTATAATTAATTACATTTTAGCATCTCTTGTTATTGTATTTGTTGTTATAGAACAGAGATAGAAGTAGAATTAGAGAAATAGTTCAATTTTGCAATGATTAATGCCATTTTAGCATCTCTGGTATTGTATTTGTTGTTATAGAGCAGAGATGGAAGTACTGGTTATAGTGGAGGTTCGATTACTTGGTTTTTAAAAGGAACAAGAGATTTCAACTTTGCAATGATTAATGCCATTTTAGCATCTGTTATTACTGTATTTGTTGTTATAGAGCAGAGATGGAAGCAGAATAGAAAAATGTAAAATATCTGTTTTTTGTTTTTTGTTGTTACCTCTAGCATTGAAAATGAATTCCTGAGATGATTCACTTCATCTTCAAAAGTTTCTCTGTAAAGCATGGCTTCTACACGTTGGAAGGCAAATGGTATTCTCAGAATAGCTATGACAAAGTTCTCTGTATACCCCAATTCACCAGTGTCTCCTTCATAGCTTAACAATTTGGCCTCTTCTTCCTGGGTTGGTACCATTTTCACCAGTGCTTCAAGCTGCCTTAAGCGCAACCCGATCCCTGGTTTTTAAGTTTACAAAAATTAGACTGTGGCTATAGAACTTTTACAACACACAACAGAGTGATGGAATCTTATAGCAAATAGAAGTTATATATGAAAATCATGTATAAACTATGGAGCTCGGGGTCTTTCTGGTTCATATCTCTTCTCTTACTTTCTTTTTTTCTTTTATAACCGATAATTAGAGCTTCACTCTCCTATACTCGAGGTATCCGTGCCATCCCAAGGCTCAAAATCAGAAGTTATTTTACAACTAAGCTCACTCATAGATCTCAAATTTGAGACTTTCAAGGACCATACCTTGAAAGCTCCAAGCCTCAACCAACTAGGCTGTGCATTAGGGACTGATTCTTCTTTTCTATTATTCTTGAGAAACTGAATTTTTGTGTGTTTTTGTTTAGAGGAAGCCATACCTTGTTCTATGGCTTCACAAACTTGTGTTGTTGAGAGATTCAGGGCTTTTAAGAGTATGGTTAGGTTCTGAAGCCTCTTTGCCTCTAGTATATGCTTTCTTGGAGGACTTTTGTTGCTAGCATCACCATTCTTCATTGAATCGTATTGGTTGTAGCCAAATAGTGACTCGATCATTTCTTCGTCTAGCCTGTGTTTTCATGAGTTCCTCAGGCTCAATCAGGAAAAAAAAAGAAACAGAATTAAGATGAAAAACCAAGAGCAAGAACTTTACTCAAATGAACTCCATCTTAGCTTGTCCCAAACCATTGATTGATCTGGTGCAGCCCTTACTTTGTCCCAGTGGAGAGGCTTAAGTTTCGGCCGCAAATTTCCCTCTTTTCCAAATGCCATGAATTGAGGGAGCTTGGAAGGGGGGGGAGGTGGAGTTTTGAAAGAGTAAGTGTTTGCTTTCAAACTTGGTGGTGGACAAGGGGGTGGAGGAATAGCAGATGATGGCAGTGAAGGTTTATCAATATTTGAAGGTGATGACAAGTCATTCCATGGTATTTGAGATAACGAAGAAGAATCTGACATTGCAGGAGATGATGATCTTAGCAATGCAGAAGAAGAAGTAGATCCAGTTGAAAAGGGTGAAGTGAGGTAAAATGAACTGCGATCAGTAATTGGAGATGGCCGCAATGGCAGTGGCGGTGGAGGTGGTGGTGGAGGTGGAGGCGGAGGCGGAAATAGAGATTGAACATGGTTTTGGCAACCTATAGAATGTGCAACCATCTGCATTTTGGGCTCTGAATTACAAGGAGGAAGGGTAAGATGCAACTGATCAGAAGTTAATGGTTTGTTAGGTTCATCACATTGTATTTCCTTACTTGATAAGTTCACAATTGGAGATGAATAAGTAGACTTTGTTATCACATTAGCATAGGAAGATTCTGAAGCATTTGAAAGACGAACATTCGACAAACTTGAATCCCCACATGAATGAAATGATTCCACATCATCAAACGAACAAGATTTAACAGAATTCACTCCCTCCCCAGAAGAAGAATCAACTCTAGCAGATACACATTGTATTGATTTTCTATCATCTTCCTTGTTAACGTACATCATTTCCTTGGTTGAAGAAACACTTACATTATCAAATTCTGAATCCAAAATCTCTTGGCTCTTTTCCTCCTCTTTATGAACAGATAATCCTTTTTCGCTTTCAGAAGATTGAGTCTGTTCTTCAACATCCATTCCAAGCATACTGAGATCGAACAGATCAAGCCCAGTATTTGGTCTAGCAGTCTTCTCTCCTGTTTCACACTTTATCGAGATCTTCTCTGTGGGTTCCTCTCTCCAACTTTTGAACTTCTTGCAGGCCCAAAAGGCAGCAATAATGCATATCAAAATGGTGACTCCTGCAGACACAAGAACTGCTACAAGTATTTTTTTTACTCTTTTTCCTCTTGAATCTTCTTGTCTTGTAGGCTTGTTAGCTGGTCGGCTCTTGTGCAAGCGAAGCTGATGAGGGTGAGAATGTTCATGAATGTGAACTCGATGAGATGCCACGGGAGCAGGAGATGGAGCAATGTCGACTGGTGACGGTGATGGCGATGGCGATAACGACGGCGAAAGCGAAAGATCTGATGGGCTTTGATTTCCCAATTGTAAGCTCCTGAGTCCAAGTAAAGCTCTGAATCTCTCCACAATGAAAGGTTCATTTCCTCCACTCTCATCTTCCCCAGAAACTCTCTCTAGCTCTTTAACATCGAAGCTTTCTGCTGCATTCAACAGTGACTTGGCAATCAAAATATGGGAGTTGTGCGATTGAAAAGGCATCGACATTAAGGCAACAATCATGAAAACGCACATCACAGCACAACCCATTTTTCTTCAATCAACATTCATCAAAACTCAAGTAAGAATTTCATACGGAAAAAAAAAAAAAAAAAAAACTTTTTTTTTCACATCCTCAAACCTAATGTTGGGTAGTGCAGGAAGATCCGATTACAGAGAGGGGAAAAAAAAGAAGAAAGTCTTTAATGCTACTCCAAGGCACCTTCTCTGACCCTGGCAGTTGTTTGTATTTGGGTATGTAAATTGACCTTCCTTACTTTTCTTTTCATTTACTCTTTTTTTTTTTTTCAGTTATTATCTCATAAACCCATCTGCATAAGCACCATTAAATGCATTGTTTCTGCAAATCTGGTTTTTTTTTTTTTCAACCTGACTTCATTCTGTTATCTTGTTTTGTTTTTTCTGGTTTGTGTTAGAGAAAAGTTAAACATGCTTTTTCTCTGCTTGTTGATCCGTGATTCATAGCCTTTTTGAAGGTAATAATCCGTCAGATTTGCTTTTAGGGCTTAAAAAACTTGAGTCTGATGTTAAAAAAAAAATGTAGGATTTGGCAAATGAAACAGAGGGTTTTAGCAGGAATCAAAACACTATCTTGTGGGACCCTTGTTTTGTAGTGGAGTTTGCCTAACAGATGGAGGAAGACGGGAGCCATAAGTTTTCACCAACTTCATAATTAAGAGAGAGAGAGAGAGATGTGTTAGGGTGGGGACAAACGAATGGAGATATTAAGGCATCAACTAGAACTGAAGAATATGGATATAGGTAAGTAATGACAATAACTTTAACTAAACCTTGTAGATGAAGGGCTAATTAGAGTATCAGCTATTAGCTTCAATTAATAAGACATTAATTACTCTCTCTATTAATACCGATCTAAATTCCCGCTATTTACTTAGTTCATATGTTTCCATTTATTTTGGTGTGTTTATTTGAAATTTTTTGGAGCTATTAAACCTGAATTTTTTATAATTGTTCTTTGAATAATTTATACAAACTAGTTATTATTACGGTAAGGGTCAGTAGCACATTAGTTTTGTTGTTTGGAGGTAATTTGTCACCACGGTCACAAGTTCGATTCTGAAAATCGGAGTTAAAAAAAACAAACTATATTAATGAGTATTATCGCGTACTTTCTTATAATACAATATTATCGACTATATATGCAAATATTTTAAAATTTGACTATATTTATAATTATTTTGTGAGAATAGCACATCTTCTATTTTTTTTTTTTTTCTTTTCTTTGTGTATCTTGTAAATTAATTATTTGAAATGTAGATTTTAAAAGTTAGCAACATAAAATAAATGGAAAAATGTTATTCAGAAGTGCCACGTGGGGGAGGTACTGAAAAGTAGGAGAAATAAAAAATTGAAAATTGACGAAATCGAACTAAACCAAATTGGTCTAATAGATTGGTTCGATTTTTTAGAACAATATTTGAGCATTCCATTTGATATTTTAGAAAAATGAAATATATTGGTTCAATATCAGTTTTTGTCGGTGAAGCATCAAAAAATTGAATATACATAGAAATTTAGATGGGATGGAGGAACAAATTTATAAATATTCATGGAAAATATTGTTTTTGGTTAGAAAAGCAAAATCCTTGACATCAAATTAAAAATCAGACAAAAAAAAATTAAACAATTTTTTTTTAACCAAAATCGAAAAACATAACAAAATTGTATCGAACCAAATAAAAATCAAACCAATGATTTTGATATTTATTGTACATCGATTTGAATCCTAATTATTGAAAACTGAGGATATTGGCTTGGTTGTCGGTTTGACACAAAATCAACAAAACGCTAACCAAACTCACCCCTACTAAAAAGTACCTCGTTTTCTAAGCGATGACGTTTTTTCTCTCTCTAAACCAAAGAGAAGCTCTCTAAAAGGGCTCTATCAAATTCTTCTTGGAGATCGGCATGTGAGCGTCTTTGGACACCATAGTGGTTTTTTTACTTCATTTAGTCCTATTCTGAGTGTTGGACGAGAACGGTACTTGGGCTCAATGTTTTTTTGAAAGGAAAAGAGTTATTGAATAGTTGTTTAGAGAGGTTGTTAAGTCAAATTTGAGGCTGACAGATTACAGTGGGGTTAGAAACTTAGGGCTTGATCAACTGCAACCCATTCTTCAAACAAGGGATTTTGAACAGACTGCTTCTCTGTTCCCTCTGTTCCAGTGGCTACATCGATGATCTCCTCGGGTCTCTGCTTAGTACCGACAACATGACCATCAATATGTTGCCCTCTAAGAATCGTCATAACAATCCCTCTCCATGGAAGATAATTATGTTCATCAAACTTCACAATAAGCACCAAACTTAAAGATGCCCAAAAGACGAATTCAACATACTCGTCATTGAAACTTGAGCTCCAAGATTAGCAGTTTGAGATACTGCTAGAGGACGCAGACGAGCTATCTGTCATAGCTCTGATACCAAGTTGGGAAAAACAAATAGAAAACTTACAGAGAAGGTTTCGTGAAGAAGAAGGGATGCCAGAAAAAATATATTGGATAATTTTATTAACCACAATGTCGATATAAATACACAAAGAATGGCAAGAAATTGTTACAACAAACCAAATAAGAAACAGACGCGTGTACACACAAAACGACAAGAAACAAAAAAAATACAAAATGGTAATGTTTTATACGCAACTCTAACACAGATGAGCATACCTTTTAATGGAGGAAAAAGGAAATGAGAGATTAGAGAGAGCCTAAAGATGAAGAGGTTGAGGTCATCGGTTCCGGTGAGGAGAGGGATCGAAGGAGGCACCACGGTTATAGAGGGTGGTAGTTCAAAATAGTCTCATTAGAGCCTCCTTCTCGTTCGCTAGACGATTCTAGGTCTCGAGCTACCTAAAGAAGAAGTAGATGGGATGAGAAAAGGAAACGTGTCTGGTGTTAAGAGGTGTTAAGAATCTCATAATGTCCCACATCAGTAAGATGGAGAGTCTTCTAAGCATTCTTAATATAAGGTGGCTACTGCTCTCGTACTCTATTGATTTTGAGATGGATGCTTTCACTTTCTAATAGGTATCAAAGTCCATTAATCCCATCAGGTGTTTCGGTCTAATAAAATTGAAATTGAGATCCGATTCAAGATTAGTGACATCTAACAATAGGTAAGACACACACTACTAATTCATCCGCTTTGCAGGTTAAGGATTTGCTGTTTTGTGTTTTGCTTTTAATTAGTGTTAGGAGGACAGAAATTTTGTTGGTTTGTTTCATGATTGAATCAGCTGCAGCTATAGGGTGTTTGTTCCATTGTTTAGTTTGGTCATCATGTGGTAAGGCACGGTTCATATTGAGAGCTTTCTTCCATTTTTTTCAACTTTCTATATGTCCCAAGGTTTTCTCTCAAAATTCATATCACAAATCGGTCAAAATGTTAGATTAGTTAGGCTCATTGTTGATTAGGTATCCCTTTCTACTAGTTTTCTAATTGGTTGGTCACCTTCGAATTTGTGGTCTGAGGCATTTCTCGTTGTTCGAGGTTGTTCTCGTTAGAGATTTGCTCTCGGTTGAAAGGCTAACTTGTATTGTTTGTGTTGGTTAATTAATGACGTTTCATTGACTCAAAAAATAGAGATGGATTTCAAGATTTTTTTTTTTTTTTTTTTTTAAATCCTTTTTTACTTTTGAGGTTTGTTAGTTAGTCCATGCAGTGATGAATGTCCAATTGTAGTTATTGGAATTTCAATACAAATATAAAATTTTATTTTATTAAAAATATCTTATAAAAAAAGATTATCTATTACCCTTCTATACCAATTTTAGAAACATTCAATATTGTCTTTATTTTAAATATATTATAATTATTGAAATAATTTTAATAAAGTTAATTTAAAATTAATTGATATAATATTGTAGAGATGGGAAGGGTGAGGAGATTGATGCAAGACCTATAATAAATGGCCCATCCCTTTCTCATGTGAGGTTTGTGCTTATGAAAGCAAAATGTGAAGGTGGGAAATGGAAAAGGACAAGTTTGATGACTGAATAATGGGAAGCAATGAAAAAGTTACACATATTGGTTGTTCATTCATACTTTATGCTTTCATAGTGATTTTTCTTTTCTTTTTTTTTTTTTAAGAGAAAATTATTTTGTATTCAGCTATTAAATACATTGATACTTTATGACTATACAAATTACTACTTAGAAGAAAGTTAGAATACAAATTATATAGATTTGAAGGTATTATGTGTCAATAATATTATGCTATGCATATTTTTGTAATTAGGTGTTTAAGTTAAGTAGCCAACCATCACTATGTGAAATGTCAATATTTAATTGAGAGGGAAGAAATAAGCTATTTATGTCATAGCTAGCCATCAAAACAATAGAGAAATATTGAATGCTCACTTATTTGTTTTAAGAGCCAAAAGAGAGTATCCTATGTTAAAATACCAAAAATAAATAAATAAAATAATATTTGATTGATTTTATACTTCCTATATTAAAAGCCTTGGGAAGAGAGAGATAACAAGAGAGAGAGAGAGAGAGAGAGAGAGATTCAAAGGAAATGATACTATACATTATTGAGCAATCTCATCCCAATGTGTACTTTAATTGAAATGCATAATATTTAGGAGAAGTAATTTTTGTTGTAATGTAGCATTTATCATTTAACATGTTAAAGAAAAAACTATATGTAATTACCGATATTTAATACAAAAATTGTATTGGATAAGCTATTCTCTCAAAATAATTATAAATGTAGATAAATTTTAAAATATTTAGATCATTAGTA